>JAAGEH010000286.1:3962120-4386584 GCA_011751065.1 Lasiurus cinereus | reverse complement strand
ATATATATATATATATATATATATATATAATCAATAAGGAACCTCATGCTCTTTCAGGAAGATAAAGAAAAATGGATCTGATTGTAGTTCTTAGCAATACCATAAAGAAGAAAGAGCGGTTAGAGGAGAAGTGGTAGGTTTGACAATAATAGTTTTCAGCAGGTCTGACAAGTCAAGAAACTTCATCTGTTCATCACCTTTCCCCTCTCTGCTGATTTTAAATGCAAGCCTCTTACGTCAAGCCTGACTGACTTCTCTCTTGATTAAGAGTAATTGAGATTCTCAGAGGCCTCCCAGAAGGAAACATTTGTTGGTTATATCATCTCTGGACCTTAACACTAGATAGTGGTCTGGCTTATGTTCACTATCTTTGGGAACTGATAGTGTTGGGTTGCTGAAGCCTCAAAAGCCCACAATTATGGGTGGCGGGGGAAGGAAATTCCAATAGTAGTTTTTCTTCTCTTATCTAGATCATCACCCATTTCAATTACATTGTATAACAGAAACCATGATGCAGTCTGAAATCTTTAGACATCTGCAGTCTTGAAATCTTGAAATCTTTCCAACCTTTCTAAACCAAACAACATGTGTGCATGCGTTGATATATGAAGTCATTAAGTATATATTGCAATTACATTGATTACTACTTATCATCATTATAGACGGGGCTAGAGAAGTCTAGTATTTTAATGAGCTGTACGGATTTCATGTTCTACTTTTGGTCTGAGAGAGAGTAGTAGCTCCTCTCAGTGAAGATTGTTTTCAACAAATCTGAAATTTTAAGGTCAGCTTGTTTCCCTTGGATGAAATGCTTATCATATTAAATGCACAAAACACAAGAATAAGATCATCTTTAGGGTAAAGTAGAAGGAAGAAAAGAATGATTTTCTAGGAAATCTGATTTATTACAGAGTTAGCATGGATGATGCAGAGCTTTTTCATCAACTATGTTCAATATCCAGCTGCTTCAGCTCCTCATTTTGTATGTATAAAATAGTGGAAGAAATATTACTTAGAATATCCTCCAGTCACCAGAACACATTTTCTTTGAACTTAGCAGAATTCTTTTCTTTTCTCTTCATTTATCTGATCCTGTATTTCATTAGTAATAGTCATTTGGATACCAATGCAAATATTTGATGTAAGGAAATTCTGTAGATATAAAAAAATTACCATTTTTTAGTTTGTCCAGAAACTGCAAATGTCAAGATAGTACCCACTGCCAACTTTATGTGATTGCTCTCTTACTATTCCTTCCTTGTGTTTTTTCCCTTGTTAGTTTTGTTTATGGCTTTTGCTTTTTTTTTTCAAGTAGTTTAGTAGAATTGAAAAATATCTACAGTAAGCCTAAATCTGGAAATGTTTCAGCATTGAGGGAATACATGTTAAGCAAAACTCTTCGGTTATAGACCAGGTGACACATAGATACATAATTGTATATCTTCTCAAAACAAAACAAAAACAACAAAAGAGGTATATAGGTGGGGATGGTCTACATTTTCATTCTTCAGGAGCATAAGGGAATATAACTTTGACTGTGAGCCAGCAATCCCCAGCATTTGTGAACCCATGGCCCTAGCATGCTCACATTTGAGAAAAAAGAGCTTTGTATTATGGGTGCAATTGTCACAGCAATCAATCCATCAGAGGTTGTTCTCGAGCAGCCAAGATATGAAACCAGAAAACCTGTATCAGATATTTCTTGTACTTTTTGCCTAAGGCTTATAAAACTTCGTAATTTATATCCTTCTGGCTTTCCCAGCCCCAGGCATTCTGATTTTTTTCCTCCATTGCCAAGTCTTGGTCTCTCTTTTGAAATTTATTCTCTGAGTAAAATTAACTCTTTTACCTTTCCTTTATTCCTCCTCCCAGTTTCTAAGGACTGTTTTAATTAAGGTGAGAAACTACAGAAATATCATATCTATTATAGAAACTATGGAAAGGATATGATACCATTGTAAGTAGGTTATTATTAACACTAATAATGGAAAGAAAGTAAAGAGGAGGGCAGATATTATAAGCATGGTCATCCGGGCATCCTTAGCTGGTAGCTGCAGTTTCACACACCCCTGAGAGAATCACCAGTCCATTTCCAACAGATCATTGTGGAAAGGGTTCCAACAGAGAGGGAAATGATTGCATGCACAGTTAAGTTGGTGTAATGTAGAGAAGGTGCTTGTCTATCAGTCTAACTTGGGAAAAGGATAATTGACTAAAGGAGGTGGAGCCACTACAAATGTGCAGTCTTGCCCTTACGTGCTCCATGACCTTTGCTAGCCTGCTATGTGGCCATGGGCCATGCGGACCCCCCACACTGCAGCTGGGAACAAAAGCTAAGCTAGCCAGACCATGCTGAAGACAAGATAGGACTTTTTCCATGTTGGATTAGAGGGAGATGGGACCTAGGAGGGAAACTCCCTTAATGTTACATGACCAATAAAGCTTTCCACAGTACCTAATCACCCTGTGGGAGCCTCAGGAAATTCATATTCTTACAGCACCTCAAGAATCCCACCTCCACAAGCAACATGTGGGACACAGAGGACACCAAACCAATAACAAGTAAATGTGAAATAAACTTTCTCAAGCTTGTCCATAAGTTTCAGAAACTATCAGGGGAAAACTTAATGAAGAAAAACACCCAGATTGCTTTTATTTCCTATTTCACCTTTGATTAAAAATAGGAGACAAAGTATTTAATTTAATAGCAGAATAATATTATTCATTCTAACTGATGACCTTGCTTTTGGAATGGGGTTTTTAATAAAAGCTCAGCAGAAAGCATTCAGGGAAAGAAGTAGTGAAGAGATAAGGATAGCAATAATGTTTATTTTATTGTCTCTCTCCATGAAATAAAAGAGGATATGTGTGTATCTGTGAGTGTGTGTGTCTTTGAGTGTGAGCATGCTCAGAGCATGTAGGGTGTGTATGGAAACAAAATTTGCTATCCCCAAATTTGCCATTTTGGCATATTGATTATTTTAAATTGAAGTTGCCTGAGAAACAGCCTAAGCAAAAAGGACACTCTGGTCTTCCTCTCTGTTTCCTGAAAGCAGGACATAAATTTCCCTATAAAAGGAATCCTTGCTCACCAGGAGGTAAGTGGTCATCCTTTTTGCCAGAGACAGGTAATTCAGGGCCCAGAAGGCTGTGTGAACAAACTATGCTTGGATTTTTAACAAATTACTGCATAAGCCTAACAAATTTATTGTTTCTTTGTCTAAAAAGTATAAAAACCATTTTTTTGGTCATTCTTTAAATCCCATTTCTATATTTCTATAGGACCTTCATATGTATGAAATGAAACTTGACTTTTTCCTATTAGTCGGTCTCATGTTAATTTAATTCTTAAGCCAGTCAGAAGAACCTAGAAGTGTTAAAGAAAGATTTGTTTTCCTCCTGGCAGTTAGTATAGTCAGTTGGACCTTTGCTGGCATGAAACTGCTTGCTGTTAGGATCACACACACACACACACACACACACACACACACACACACACACATTGGCAGAAGGTAAGAATTGTTATAACATCAGCATTTACATATGTGAGTCCAGAGGAAGTGAAAGTGGTAAAAGCCCCTTTTTATATATTTCTAAACTTTGATTAACTGCACAAAATGTTTGTGGAGGAGAATCCAAGATGGCGGCATAGGTAATCACCTACACTGCTGCCTCATACAACAATTTCAAAACTACAACTAAAAGACAGAATGGACATCATCCAGAACCACAGGAAAGCTGGCTGAGTGGAAATTCTATAACTAGAAGGAAAGAAAGGGGCTCACAGAGAGGAGCTGGGTAGAGGAGCTGCAAAGAGCTGAGGTACGGAGACGTGTGTGTGGAGAGAGCAGGTGCCAGAGTACCTGGCTGGCTTTCTCTGGTGGGAGGGAGACGGAGACTCCCAACTGCATTGAACCCCTTATCCTACGGCACTGAAACCCAGGTCCAGCCAAAACTCATACGGGGAGAGTTTGTACTGTGAAAAGGGAGAAGTGCACAGAAATTTAGGGGAGATATGAAAGGGCAGAAGTCTGCTGGCGCGCACAGAACTGTGTGCAGAAGACCAAGAGCTAATTGTGCCGCTGGCTTTCATGAGGGGTCAGGAGACAGAGCCTCCCAACTGTGCCACTTCTAAATCCACTAAACCCCAGTTTCGGGCAACACCCTGGGGACCCAGACTTACATGGTCCCTGAGCACAGGGGAGCTGGAAAGGCAGTGATCTAGAGGCACTGTGAGTGCACACATAGGGACCACTCCAGCATTACCCAGAGACACGTGAGACCCAGGGGCTGTGGAGGGTGGTACCAGCTGGAAGGTAAGGCGGTCCATTAAGCTGTGAGACTCCACCCATCCCAATCTCAACAGAGAGGCTTTTGCAGTTTTGCAACTCTTGTATCATAAGACTGAATCCAACACAGAAGTTCTCCCAGCATAGTGAAAATGCAAAGCCAAAGGAAGAGATCACAAACAAAAGAAATGGAGGAAAACAAATGACTGGATATAGAGTTCAAAAC
Organism: Lasiurus cinereus; assembly: GCA_011751065.1. Taxonomy (NCBI): domain Eukaryota; kingdom Metazoa; phylum Chordata; class Mammalia; order Chiroptera; family Vespertilionidae; genus Lasiurus; species Lasiurus cinereus. Next base: position 4,382,069 of record JAAGEH010000286.1, on the reverse strand, counting down.
CATGGTTATAAGGTTTTTCAAGAATATCCTAGAAAAAGATGGATAAATTTAGTGAGACCCAAGAGGAGATGGAAAAGTACCAACTAGAGATAAAAAAGGACCAACTAGAAATTAAACATACACTGACTGAAATAAAAAATATTGTACAGAGACCTAACAGCACACTAGAGGAAGGCAAGAATCAAGTCAAAAATTTGAAAAAAAAAATCAGAAAACACTCAACTGGAAAAGCAAGAAGAAAAAATAATCCAAAAATGTGAAGATAATGTAAGGAGCATCTGGGACAGTTTCAAGTGTACCAACATCAGAATTATGGGGATGCCAGAGGAAGAGAGAGAGCAAGATACTGAAAACCTATTTAAAGAAATACTGTCTGAAAACTTCCCATATCTGGTGAAAGAAATAGACTTACAAGTCCAGGAAGCACACAGAACCCCATATAAAAGGAATCCAAAGCGGACTACACCAAGACACATCATCATTAAAATACCAAGAGCAAAAGACAAAGAGAAAATATTAAAAGCAGCAAGAGAAAAACAGTTAATTGCCTACAAGGGAGCACCCATATGATTGTCAGCTGATTTCTCTACAGAAACTATGCAGGCCAGAAGGGAATGGCAAGAAATATTCAATGTGATAAATAGTAAGAACCTACAACTAAGAATACTCTATCCAGCAAAGAATATCATTCAGAATTAAAGGGCAGATAAGGAGCTTCACAGATAAGAAAAAGCTAAAGGAGTTCAACTCCAAACCAGTATTATATGAAATGCTGAAAGGTACTCTTTAAGAAGAGAAAGAAGAAAAAGGTAAAAGATAAAAAATGAACAATAAATACACATCTATCAACAAGTGAATTAAAAATTTGATCAACAGAATAAACTCTTGAATATAATAGAATCAGAGCACCGAAAGGGAGTGGACTGATAATTCTCAGGGGGACATGGGACATTGCCAGTACTAACAGAGCAATGAAGGCTGAGATGACAAAGGAACCTTAGAGACTAGGATCCCTTATGACAAAGTCCCTAGAGTTATCACAGCTGGTCTCTATCACCTGGAAGATACAGTTAGATGGGTGGAAATTGGTAGCCAAATATTTAGTCTGAGGTTTGAGACACACAGTCATGTAGTACCATGTCCAGCTGTGATATCTCTAGGGACTTTGTCATAAGGGATTCTAGTCTCTAAGAATCCTTTGTCATCTCAGCCTTCATTGCTCTGTTAGTACTGGCAATGTCCCATGTCTGTATAGACTGCTCAGTGTCACAGATCGGTAGGTATGTGGCTGGAGGCATCCCACTTTCCCATGAGGAACTGGAGACACCATTTCTACTATACCATCCTCACCATCTGTGCAAGGAAAGCCTTTGCTTTCTTAGACGAACTTTGGGAGTGAATCTTTTGGATGTTTTGAGGGCTACTCTCTGTTTCTTGTTGTTTCACTTTCTTTGGGGATCCCTCTTCTGTCCATTCTTAAAGTCATAAAAAGACTTACTGGCTTTAGTAACTATTAAGGCAATCCTATTCATCAATGGCCAGAGGATAGATTCTTTGAATTGGAAAACTTCTAAGTTGAAAAAAGTTTTTGAGAGCTCCCATCCTAAATAATTCATTTTTTTTGTACCTATAGAAATAACCAATTTTAAAAAAGGATACAAAGAAATATAACAGATAGCTTTTAGGAAGTTCCTTAAAAATTCTCCTAAATTTTCAGAAATTAAACTTCAAACAAAATTAAAGTTCATACCTAATGCAAATCCATTTTTTCATCCCTTTTTGGTATCTCTTTATCCCCAACTCTGTGTTCTTTACCCTATAGCAGATCTTTAGGATTGCTGGACCTCTGGTCTAATTACCATCCCTATCAAAACCCAGCTCCATCTCCTCAGTCAATTCTTTTAAACCCTGGAATTCCTCCACCTTTCCTAAGAAATCCCTTAAATACCCAGTTGCCTGTTATAACTCCTCTTTTCCTCCAAGATTTATACAAACCACTCCAGCCTAATCTCTAGGCTCAAAGTTACGCATGGAAATGCTAAAAGCCAGAAAATAAATTCAGAAAAAGCACTGGGGACAGACAATAACATTCGATTTGCTAAGCTGTCTAAACAGGCTCTGCCAGCTTCAGGCCTTCCTATGCAATGGACTTTGCAGCTACCCAATTTTTTGAAGTTAGCTTGCAGGAATGCGGAAAGAAAAAAGAATTAGAGTCAACAATTCTTGATTAGCAACTTGAATCTTTAGAAAAATAAAAGATGAATATGAAAGTAACTAAAAATTACTCAAACCATTTCCTATGTGCCTTCAGACATTTGTAGAAATTACAAAAATCAAAACATTGGAAGTATAGTTGTCCTGAACTTAAAAAAAAGGAAATTTGAAATAATAATTATACTGGACTTCTTCTGATGTACCCCAAAGCACTGAGAAAATATAAACATTTCCATGTCTTTGAAATATAAACACCCTAGCTCACAATTGCCTGAAACTGAAAGAAAAAATGGAAAGAGGTTCTTTTAATATACAAACTGCTAAAAAGGATGTGTTGCCCAAACTGTAGACCTCCTTCCATGGACAAATACTAATCTTAAAAGTATTTTCAATAAATAAAAGCATTTATTGAATAAATTTAATTTATTTCTACTGTTATTTATAAATCAGTGAGTTTTATGTTGTTTTAAAATAGATATAAGATCTCTGTGTTTGTCTGTTTATATGTCTATGTAGATACATTGTAGATATGTCACTTTTCTATCTCCAGATGATATTATAAAAATTAATTTGGCCCTGACCGATTTGGCTCAGTGGATAGAGCGTCGGCCTGTGGACTGAAAGGTCCCAGGTTTGATTGTGGTCAAGGGCATGTACCTTGGTTGTGGGCACATCCCCAGTAGGAGGTGTGCAAGAGGCAGCTGATAGATGTTTCTCTCTCCTTGATGTTTCTAGCTCTCTATCCCTCATCCTTCCTCTCTGTAAAAAATCAATAAAACATATTTAAAAAAAAACTAATTTGTTAAAGATCTTTGTTTAACTTGCTTAAAATAAGCACTTATGAATTTAATATTTTCAAGTTCACTTTATCTAGGATATTTTTTTGGTGAATAAAAAATACAAATGACCCTTGAACAATGCAGGATTGATTTGTGCATTTCTGCTTATATATAGATTTTTTAAAAACTGTTTTTAAGTGGATCCACACAGTTCAAACGCTCATTGTTTAAGGGTCAGCTGTATTTTCAAATTGTAGTTGGGAATCCTTATTTGTGGAGTGTCAATTGAAGTTATACATGGATTTTCAACAGTGCAAGTGGTTGGTGCTCCTAACCCTCGTGTGCTTCAAAATTCAACTATAGCTTAAGTTTGTAGGCATGTCTTCAGAGTAATTGAATCAAATATAATGCAGATAAATAACTTCTGTTCTACCTGGTCTTATAAGTCAAATAAGTTCATTTGTTTCTGTTGCAAAATCTATGAGTCCAAAAATAACTGAAGATGATGGCTGATGTCTAATATCTATTGAAATTTTTGTAGGTAATCGATCAGGCTGTTGGGAACAAGTTAATTAAATAGATTTAGGTGGGACAAAAAAGTTTTAAATAAAGTTTTCAGTAATGGTTGTTTCAGCAATATGTCTACTTAGAAATAATTATCCAAACCTCTTGGGTAACTTCCTCCCTTAACATTTTCCTCAGTTAACTTAAATGATGGGCGTTCATTAAATGTCTGAATCATTTCCAAATAAGATAAAATACTGAAACACTAATTTCTAGACAAGTCTTATTTTTATTTTTGACCTCTTACTAGAGAGGATATGTTAATAAACTTGTCTTGTGCAACACTGAAAATGATACCAAGAGGGAGCATACGGTTTAGTAATTATATGTATTCATAAATTTGTTAATCTAAAGAACACTGATATAACAGACAGTTCACAATTGCATACTACTTTTGAGTTTCCACTAGAAATGAAAGTTTCTAAGGGTTAAAAATAATAACTAATAAATGTGATTAAAGCTACCAGAAATAAGGAAAGCAATTTTGAATGCAAGGTAAGTAGGCTGTGAGTTTTCAATAAAAGAGGGAATAAAAAAGAGAAATACATTTTGTTCAGGAAAAAACAAGTAAATTTATCCTAAAGAGAGACAGAATAGGGCAGAGAAAAAAACATGACAATATCTGAATGTAAAAAGAGAGTTGTAACAGTTTTGTAAAAAAGGGAACTTTGAAAAAATGTTAATGTGTAATCAAGCAGGCTAAGATTGGAATGAATTTAATTGAGTGAATGAATTTCAATATCAAGAGTAAGTTGGTGCAAAATTAGAATTGAGTTTTTTCTCTCTGTTAAAAGATAAAGCTTTTTTGGACTATTTATCTAATAGAATTATGAAGGGTTTTCCTTGCCATTTGGATAGTTTGCCGAGAAAGCAAAGATTTTGTGTTTTACTAAAACAATTTTGCTTTCATCAGGTTTTTGATTAGTTTTTCTTATAACTATTTATCCTTCAATATTTATCATCATGATTAAATATATATTATTTCACAATGACCTATGATCCTTCCTGACCAAGTGTTTTAAAACCTTTTGATATTTTGACAAACTTTCCCAAATCAAACCCTACATAGTCTTTCTAACCTCAAACTAACTTTGACATTTTTCGGAGTGTCCCTAAGTATCTCAAAGATTTGTTCTCTCTCCATATAAAAATAGATATCAAACTAACTGGGGTTCTTTAATATGTTAAAATTAATGAGAAACATTGTTAAATGAGGAATAATAATTGCTTATTTGTATACATGTGCATTATTAACATGGTGATCCAGATATTGTATCCAATTTCTAAAAATCTGATATGTAATGTTACCAGTCAAAATTCCAGCTATTTTTTATAATGCTGTATATCCCCAAAAGAACAAAATTTATGTTATTTGCATTATAATAAACTCTCATCAGATCTTTCACAATGGTCATTTTAAAATCTTTTGTCATTGAAAGAGTTATTGTTTTAATGTGATGCTTTGCAAAAGAAATGTTTATGTAAAAGTGCTTCATCTTCAAGGAGATTCAAAAAATACTTCTGAGAAATACAGGTTTCTGATAACTTTCAGTTCATTTCACTGACTGGATAAGAATTTACATAACTCAGGAGAAAACTAGACTCATAAAACCACTATAAAAGAGATCAAGATTAACAAAAATTAAAACCATAGGACCTAATGAACTTGTCAATATGATTATAAGTTTATAAATTTTTATTTTATTTATATATTTTTTATTTTTATTGCTGGTTCTTCAATTTTTTATTTCCAGATATAAGGAAGCCTTTCCTCTTAAGCTAACTATGATTACAACAATTTGGTAAATTATACATGTATAAGCAGAATGGAGACACTTATTTTGTTTTCCCTTCTTGATCCTTCCAGAATTTCCAAACTTAGTTAATATTCTTATTTCTCTGGAAATATCGTCACTATTTACAGAAGTTCAATGAGAATCTGTTCTTCTTGTAACAGGACCCAATTGGAAAAACTGGTTTTATTGCCATACCTTTGAATGGAAAGAACTCTTCAAATTAATATTTCCAATTTTCTCCTCACCCCTACTTCAGATCTGAAATCTTTGAGAACTAAAACAGTCCTTTTTTCTGAAACTCTGCAAACTGATGCTAGACAAATTACTATAAACTTTAGAGAAATCAGATCAACATTCCATGTGTAGACAATTTGTTTGCCTGTTGTGAGGGCCTCTCAGTTTTTCTGAACACCTGAATTTAGCATCTGGGACCAAGTACAGAGGATGCTTTGATCCTGACATCTATAACTCTTTTCCACAGACTACTCTCAGAACTCAGAAACTGGCTTATAATTTGCTCAAATGAAAATCATTAACCATTGGTTTTCTTTTGTGTCCCTAGAAATGCCTTATACCCAGTTGCTTGCATCATAGGTCTAGCTTTGTGAGCCCTCCAGCATTCCCATCTTCTGAAATGAGATACAATCCTTTACCTGAACTTACCTATCATCCAAACTAAGAGACTGGTTCAGTGAAATATCACAATCTACCATCTCAATTTCTTGGTTGGATTGAAAGGAAGCAAAATTTGCCATCCTAAAATATGCCACTTTAGCATATTGATTAGTTTGAATTAAAGGTACTTGAGAAACTGGCTATGCAAGAAGGACACTCTGACCTTCCTCTCTGTCTTCCTAAAAGTGGGACATAAATCTCCCTTTTGAAAGGAATCCTTGCTGCACCAGGAGGTAAAGAGTCATCCTGATTACCTGACATAGGAAATCCAGGGCTGAGAAGACTGTGTAAATAAACTCTTCTTACATTATTTATTAATTAGTATCCAAGCCTAACAAAGTTATTCTTTTTTTATCTAAAAATTATGAAAGCTTTCTGCTTTATCATTTCTTCAAGCTCCATATCTATGAGACCACTATGGGTACAAAATTAGATTTGATTTTCTCCTATTAATCTGTCTCATGGCAATTTAATTCTTAAACCAGGCAGAAGAATCTAGAAGGGTGGAAGAAATATTTTTCACTCCCTGTGAGGTGTATGTGTCTATGTCTGAGTTGTAGTGAGAAAGATGAATATAATTGACAGCTGCAAAAACATATGTTAATAAGTGTTAACTTCTTACCATCAATATGTTTGTTCTCTCTGATTCTAAAATAATTTTAGAACTCTGAAATAAGCATAATTATCTTTATATGCTTCTCAAATTTTTGTAGGCACTTTCTTCTTCCCCTCATTACTCATAAAGCCCCCATTTCAACTCCTAACTCAGACCCAATTTTTCCTGACCATGCTAGTCACTCCACAGAGTTCTAAACTAACATTAATATTTGGCTTTTCATTGTCTCATATATCATGTTCCCATTTTACAAGGCAAGCATACTCCACTAAAATAATCTGAATTATAAAGAACAAAATATTGTGAGAAAATAGGTGAGATCTATATGGAATTGCTTAAACAATTAGTTTTCATCATCTGCCTAAAATCATCACCAGAATTTCAGGAAAAAAAAGCTAAAATCTGAATCAACAATAGCATATCAATGGTAACTTGTGTTGAATATGGTGAATGTTCAAACAGGCCAAGAATGTGTTGTGGCTTGCTTGGAAGTGCAATATTACTAATTTGCATATTTTGCAAGTTATCACTGAGGTTTCATGATTTGTCCAAGTAAAGTGCTTGAAATATAAATGTTTAATGTGTTTATAGTCCATTGCACTTTCTGCCATTGCTTGTTGACACATCCTAGTATATTTTATGCTTTTTCATACTTGACATGATATTACTGTATAGTAATTAGGTTCCCATAAATATACTCAGTAATGATTGTTATTAAACTGATTAGCCATGCCGAGACCGGCTTGTCTCAGTGGATAGAGCGTCAGTTTGCGGACTGAAAGGTCCCAGGTTCAATTCCGGTCAGGGGCATGTACCTTGCTTGCGGGCACATCTCCACTGTGGGGTGTGCAGGAGGTGGCTGATCGATGTCTCTCTCTCATTGATGTTTCTGACTTTCTATCTCTCTCCTTTCCTCTCTGTGAAAAGTCAATAAAATATATTTTAAAAAAAACAAACTGATTAGCCATTGATCCCTTCATATCAATTTGGCAATTCTGCTTTATCAAATTAAACAAGTCAACAAGATTATGACAGTCTTAACTTACATCATGTAATTTAAAGAGAAGGATAAGAAAAATAATATATTAGGACAACATGCTTGGCATTGATGCCTGTAAAATCATTTTCAATAACTGTTAAGTTTTATTCAATATATATATATGTAAGTTTTCTTACATTACAAAAATTGAAAAACCAGTATTCAAGTGAAAGGTAGTCAATTTACAATGTCCCTAGAAATCCAGAAATAAATTGTAAAATAAATGTGAAAGGGATATGACATAGATTTTCTTTATCCCAGGATATTTACCAATATCAGATCAAATAAATTTATGCTGTTTTATATACACATAATTCTTAAGATAAAAAAAGGAATTATTCTGCCTGAAAGTATCCCCTAACTGCTTCCCTTTACTCTGAATTCTTCTGAACCTGTTCCTATCCCTCAAATTTCTATACAACATAGGAATGATATCCAAACTTTACACTCTGGCATTTTTGGTCTTCTGTCATTGGCATCTACTAGTACATATCTCCAAAAAGAACTCTATTTTGGAGGATCTTGTCTAATCACTGTCCTCCAATCAAAAATGTCTCAGAATCTCCTGCACAGTTCTCTATGGTCACTGATTCCTTTGTCTGACCTTTCTATGAAAAAGTTTGGGATTTTCCAATTGCAGTGTTTTTTGTTTTTTTCTTTCTGCCTTCCTCCACATAAGAGTGTAAAACATGCAAAGATAATTCCCTTTTACCCTAAGCTATCACAAATGGTCACAGATATTTTATAGTACACAACTCTGGAGGGTCCTATGCATAATGACCCCAAAGTAAATAGTGAGCTCTGGTTAGGTGTCTATTTCCACCAACTTTGTATCTCATAATCAATGGGTGGCCGAGCAAACAGTGGATATATATCCAATACTGGAAAATATCAAACTTTGTGACATTTTCAAAAACAGAAATGAGAAGAACAAAATAGATGGGAAAAAAAAATATTGACTTTGCCCAGGTATCTGCCCAGGTCAGAGAATTTTCTTATCTTCATGTCCAACTGCTCTGTTTCTAATGGTGAATTTGGTTGATGAACCCAAACACAGAAAGTTTAGAGATTAGAGCATCCCATTTATCCCGGAGAGGTATTGTGCAACTAGGAGTTGCACCTCAGGTATCTTTATTGACTGCCCTTCTGCATTGCTGTCAACCTTATGCTAACTTCTTTTGTTTGTTATTGTTCCTATGAAACAACATCTACTTTCTCTTTTCTAATATTCCTGATAAAAACTCAGGGAATTGTTTTAAAAACCTTTCCTATTCCTAACCCCCCAAATCCCCAATTTTTTTGATCACTCTTTCCTCTGCTCCTTTTTTAAAAAAAAAATTATGTCCTGGTTTCATTCTCTAGTGATCATTGTTTAATGTCTAGATATGTTTATCTATCTACCTCTGACTCAGACAATTCATCCAATTATCATATTTTCATATCATCTCTGTGTAGAAGATAAACAATAATATCTATTTAATTATACATTATTGACCCTTATTCAAGCTTCACACCCATATTTTCAATGCCCCACTGATCATAATCAATGATATATGTTGCCACCCACAAAAATGTAATGTGTCAGTTACTTCAGTTCATTCTTCTTTCTTTGAATCTGTTAAGGTATTACCAGTATTCCTCTCACCAAGAACTGAAACCTTGAAGCTATCTTTTTTATTTCCTCTACTTATCTCCTCTAACTCCAAAACCCATCAGTAATCGAGGCATACTAATAATTTACTCAAAATTACATCTCAGATCTGGCACTCTCTTTGCATTCATATCTTACCACAGTACATGTCCTTATTACTTCACATCTGGATTTTGATTAAGATATAGAAATCATAGAGTGAGCACCTTCTAGGTACCAAATATTGCTAGCTGCTTTCACAAACATGAACATTTTTCTAGATTATTTCTTTTCTAATCTGTCCTCAAGAAAATAATTTAATTATCTCTTCTTTGTACAGGCAAAATTCCTCCAGTGGTTCATTTGAGGTCATCCAACTACATTTTTTTCATTATTTTTCAACATGAACTCTATTCCACCAAAACTACAACATTGCTTATTGCTTCATATACTGTAATATATTAATAAAATGGCCTTTCTTTTTCAATCCTCACATAAATATCACCTTGTGATGTGAATTTTTACGTTCTCCAGTAAAAATGTGGCATCCATTTCTTCACTTTGTTTTGTGACTAGCTTTGGCAATATGACAAGCAGAGACTTTAAAAGCAGTTTTGCAAATGGCAGATATATGCAGAGATGCTCAACTTTACTAGCTATTAGGGAAATGCAAATCAAAGCTATAATGAAATACCACCTCACATCTGTTAGAGTGGCTATTATTAATAAGACAAATAATAATAAATATTGGAGAAGTTGTGGAAAAAAATGAACTCTCATTCACTCCTGTAGAAATTCACACTGGTACAGCTACTATGGAAAACAGCATGACAGTTCCTCAAAAAATTAAGAATAGAGTTACCATATGATCCAGTGATCCCTATTTTTGGTATTTATCAAAAATACTTGAAAACATTTATTTGCAAAGATATATACATACCTATGTGCATTGAACCATTATTCAAGATGGTCAAGACATGAAGACAAAATGTCCTTTGACAGATAATTGAATAAAGAAAAGATGAAAAACTATCATTTGGGACAACATGGACAATATTATACCTTTAGAATATTCTATTTAGAATGTCATACTTGGCAAAATAACTCAGTTAGAAAAAGCTAAGAACCAGATGATTTTACTCATATGTGTGTAATAAAACTGAAACTCATAGACACAGACAACAGTATAGTGGCTACTAGAGGAAGGGGGGTGAGGTGTAGTAAAGGGTAAAGGGAGCCAAATATATGATTATAGAAAATTATTTTACTTTGGGTGCTTGGCACACAATGCAATATACAGATCATGTACCATAGAAGCCTACATTTGAAACCTATATAGTCTTATTAACCAATGTCACCCCAATAAAGTTAATAAAAATAAAAATGAACATATTTGTCAATGATACATTTTATATGGGGATAATCTCTAAAATATGTAAATAACTTATACAACTCAACACCAGGAAGACAAACAATTCAATTAAGAAATGGTCAAAAGTACCTGCATAGATACTTTTTCAAAGTGGACATACAGATGACCAAGAGACATATGAAAACATTCTCAATGTCACTAATCATCAGAAAGATTCAAATTAAAACCATAATGAGATATCACCTCACACCTGTCAGAATGGCTACCATCAATAAATCAAAAAATAACAAGTCTTGGTTAGAATGAGGAGAAAAGGGAACCCTTGTGTACTGTTGATGGGAATGCAGACTGGTGCAGCCACTGTGGAAAAGAGTATGGGATTTCCTCAAAAAATTAAAAATGGAACTGCCAATAATTCCACTTCTAGGAATTTATCAAATAAACCTCAAACACTAATTTGAAAGAATATATGCACCCCTATGTTCACTGCATCATTACAATAACCAAGGTCTGAAAACTGCCCAAGTACTCAACAATAGATAACTGGATAATAAAGCTGTGGTACATTTACACAATGGAATGCTACAAAGCCTTAAAAAAGAATGAAATCTTAACCTTTTGGGACAGCATAGATGAACCTGGATATTATTATGCTAAGTGAAATAAGCCAGTCAGATAAAGACACATACTATATGATCTCATTTATATGTGGAATTTAATGAATGAATAAAATGATGAGCAAAATAATCATGGATATATGGAAGAGACTGATGGCTTGGGAAGGAGGAGAACTGAATTAAAGAAGGTGAAGGGATTAGCCAGAGAACACACATGATTAACTTATAACCCATAGACACATACAACAGAGGAAAGGGGGTTAGGGCTGGGTAGAAGTGGACAAAGGGGTTGGGGAATGGAGACATCTGTAGTAGTGTCAATAATAAAAATAAAGTTACAAATACAGAATAAAAACTCTTTTGGCAATTTTTTTTAAAGTGGTTTTGCACTAGAACTTGCCCGCTCTTATTACACTTGGAACTTGGAAAACAATATGTTAATGACCTAAACTAGCATGATGGAGGACCACGCTAGCTGACATTGGAAAATCACCAGGCATGGAATGAGGCCATTCTTAATTACCAGCCATCAGCCAAACCAACAGCTGTCCAGAAACCCCATGAAAATGAGAACCAGCTTAGACTAGAATAACTATCCAGCCATCCACAAAATCATAAACTAAATAAATTAGTTGTTTTAAATCATTAAGTCTTGGCATGGTTTGTTATGCAGAAAAAAAACTAATTGATACTTTAGTTTAGTTACCTTAAAAAAAAATGTCTTTCTTAAATACTCTGTTCCATGATACTCTTTCTCTTCTCTTTTTCTGAGTGCTTATAGAATTCTGACAGTACCAATAGTCCCAGGAGTCTATTTTCTCATGTAATGCCACAAGTATTTCTTTCATTGTAACAACTGGTCTGTACTACTTATCAGGCACTTAATCATATCCTGCTTCACTATTCACATCTTACGAGTTGAAGTCTATTTTCTCCAAGTAGGTAATAAATCTGACCTACCTCCTTAAACTTTTGGTGTCTGTTCAAAATTTATCAGCATTTCATGGCCAAAGTAGACTTTTGAGAAATAATTACTGATTAAATAAACACCCTTCTACAATTAAAAGAAACACAAAAAATATTAAACTGTTTCAGTGCAAAATTGGATTGATTGCTTCTATGACTGAAAAGACACATTCAGCTAGGTTGTACATTTGAGCATGATTCTCTTCTCTGCCCTACTTCTGTGTACATCTCAGAAATATGATTTAAGAATTCCCTACCCAGAGAGACACACAAGAGCAAAACAAGGGGAAAAATAAGAACCAGCTTGCCCTTAATATATATTTTCTAATCTTTCTTAGTAAGTGTTAGGATGAAAGTGGCTTATCTTATTTATCTTTCAGCTCCATGTCAAATATGCATTGTGATATGCATAGGATACACAATGAAGTTGAGATTATTCTTCTACAGGACCAATAAGTTAGAAGTTTCTGCTTTTATTTTCTGGATTCCCTATAGCATTTTTAGCTCAGTGCTGCATTAAAGTAATTTTTACATTTAATATGGAATAAAGGTATAGCTGTCTCACAATGCCCTAACTACAGGTATGTAGGCGAACAGTTGTCTACAGATTATAGCTTGGAAACAGATTCAAGAGAAAGCTAAAAAAGGCAAAACGACTCAATTTGGGATGTGAATCCGCCTTAGAATTGGCATGCTTCAGTGAGAGTGGTGTTTTCTTTCCTGCTTCAGAAATGGTTCCCCAATACAAATTCTGCTTCTAAGATGTAAGGGATATTGCATTTCAATTTGGAGAGGTTTTGAGGCTCCCTGAGCACAGATTCTAAAAAAAATAGCACAGCATATGTAATGTTCATAAACCTGCTGTTAAAGACAAATACATATAATTATCATCTCAAGTATTTTATCTTCTGTATACCTATCATCTCCTATACCTTAAAGTCTTGGCCCATAAATGAGGACCTGTATAGCACCTAAATAAGAATATAATAGTTGAATCATTTTGCAATTATTTGTGATAGCAACATGTTTGGCTTGTTTTTACTTTTATTCCTTTATCCATACATTCTTCAAGGCAAAGACTGTCATGATGCAGCCTCATTTGTTTGTAGATTTCTGATTAGTTCCAGGCTTATATAATAAAAACCCAATGTGCTAAGTGTCCAGTAATCTGGTTGGCTGTTCAACCAATCAAAATGTAATATGCTAATAATATACTAAAGCCACTCAACTGATTGCTACGATGTGCACTGACCACCAGGGGGCAGAAACTATGATCTGTAGGTTAGCTTGCTGCTAGGATTGGGCCAATTGGGACTGAATGAGATGGGCCAGACATACCTTGAGCCCTCTTGCAGTCCCTCCTGGCTTAGAAACCTCCCATGTCCTTCCCTGGCCCTGATTGTGCACCAATGGAGCCCCTTGGCCTGGACTACACCCTCTCCCAATCCAGGATCCCTCAGGGAATGACTGAGCGCAGGTTTTGGCCAGATTCAGCAGCCAGGCCAAGGGATCCTCACTGGTGTACGAATTCATGTATCAGGCATCTAGTGCATAATATTTCTGCATATTCTCCTTTTTTATTCAAAAGCTACACTCCTTAGTGACAAGTAGTTGGAAATACATTCCCAATGAAGTGGGCATGGAATTGATAAGGTAGGAAAAGGTATCAGAGGATCTGAGGTTGAACTGAAAGAAATAGGTTAGGTTCTTTCCCTTTTCTAAATATTCAAGTCTAAAGACTTATTTTGTTCATTCAATTCTATACGCCATTCTTATAATGATCAAAGATGAATGTGCCAGAAACTAGAAGCAGCAAGAGGCTAGTTCAGTAAGTGAATAAATTCACTGTGGTATAGCCACACAAGGGGATAGTATCAAGTAATAAAAAGAAATAAGTGATCAAACAATAAAAGGATCTGAGTGAATCATAAATGCATATTACTAAGTGAAAGAAGCTTGTATGAAAGTCTATATATTGTAGGATACCAATTATATCCATTCTCAAAAAGGCAAAACTACAGAGTCAGTAAAAAGGTCAGGGTTCCATGGGTTCAGGGTGTAGGGGGTAGTGAATAGGTGAAACAACTTTTTTTAGGGTGGTGAACCTATTCTGTGTGATACAGTGGATAAAGAATACTATGAATTGGTTAAAACTCTTAGTACTTTTAAATTAAAAAAGTGAACTTTATGTATGCATATTTAAAAAAAAATCATTTATGAGGTTGAGGCTCCCAGATGGAATCAAGAATGTGAAAAGTCACATCTAACTGTATAACAAATGTATGAAACAACCTCACTAAAGAGGGTGGGGGAAAAGGTGCTAATTTACATAATTTTGAAAGTTGATAAAGTTGCTTTCCTTGGGTGTACAGGTTAACAATTCTCAAACCACTACATAGGTATAGTGGAGTTAAAATGGGAAATTTAGTGCAAGGTAAGTGCGAACTTTATGGACTATCTTCACAGTTTTCTATAAACCTAAAACTATTATAAAAATAAGTTTATTTAAAAATGTCATACAAATACTTTGTTATTTACTGTCCTAGAATTTTTTTAAAAAAAGAAGAATCAAGAAGTATATAGTCATAAGAAAAGGCTAGTGCAGGTTATTGAGCATTTTAATGTTATCTTCATAGATAATATCTGATTTAGTCCTTTTTTGTGATTCCTTCCACTTTACAGATGACAAAATTGAGTCTCAAGTAAATTATATAAGCTTGCGCAAATCAAGACAGGGGCAAACAATCTGCATGACTCAAAGCCCATGCCTCTTGCTCTACTGAGAGTTCTCCACATTGGAATATATAGGGTATATGTTCAAACCATGGAATTTAAAACAGCTGGTATCAAGGACTATGAGTGGAACCAAAAAGACAATGCTATTGATGTTGAAGGAGGGTGAGATTTACTGGGCTTCATGGTAGAAGGATTTTTTGAGTTGGATATTAAGAGGCTAGTACAATTTTGGTAGTTGAGGAGCAGATAAAGTAATTTCATGAAGGTGAAACAAATGGAATTGAAGCCCATGAGACAGGGTCTAGGAGATAAAGCTGGTGTAGTTTGGACAGAAGGTAGTGGTTATCTATGAGAATACTAAAACAAAACCAATGAAAGGAAGTTTTTTTTTTCCTTGTCATAATTTTTTGTCCCACAAATCCAGACTCAGCCTCAGCAAAACATTATAACATAGAGGTCCCTTAATCCCTCAGTAAACATAGTAAGGTCCTTTATGAAAGACCTGGTAGAAGTGCTAATGACACACACACACACACACACACACACACACACACACACAGCTTATATACATTGAATTATCACACATTAGGAGAAAGTGAAAGTGGCCATTTTTAAACTCCATTACACTGAGTGACTGAATTATTATGATTTCTGAACGCATAATAATCTAGCTACTCAGTGTATATCCTATATAATAAAAGGCTAATATGCAAATTGTCCCATCAACTAGGAGTTTGAACAGCAGACAGGTCAGCCAACCACCCATGTCCCCTCCCCCTGGTCAGGCTGGTCAGACCCTACCCATGCATGAATTCATGCACTAGGCCTTTAATATATATATATATATATATAGTGAGTGGCCAGATTATTATGCTTTCAGAGATCATAATAATCTGTCCACTCAGTGTATTCTCAGGCTTATATCAGGCTCTTTTACATTCACCTAACCAATGCTTTTTCTCAACCAGACACTATTTTAGGCAATGAAAACCTAATTCCATTATCTCTTTTCTTTCTTATTTTATTACTAGAGGCCCAGTATATGAATTTGTGCACCAGTGGGGTCACTTGGCCTGGCCTGAGGGATTTGGGTTGAAGCCAGCTCTCCAACATCCCCCGAGGGTCCTGGATTGAGAGAGGGTGCAGGCCAGGCTGAGGGACATCACTGGTGTATGATTAGGGCTGGGGAGGGGCATGGGAGGTTGGCCAGCAGGGGAGGGATCACAGAAGTTCTCCAGGGTATGACCGGCCCCTCTCACTCAGTCCTGATTGGCTGAACCCCCAGGAATAAGCTAACCTACTGGTTGGAACTTCTTCCACCTGGTGGTCCGTGTATGTCATAGCAACTGATCAATCATTTGTCCACCTCCTTGTGGTCAGTGCACACATAGGGAGCGGTTGAGTGGTCTTAGCATATCATTCGCATATTACACTTTGATTGGTTGAATGCATGACCAGATGACTGGACACTTTGCATATTAGGCTTTTATTATATAGGATGATTAATTGTTTATATGTCTGTCTTCCTGCTAGATTTTGAATTCTTAGCCAAACTTACAAAGATCACTGAGGAAGATAGCTTTCTTTTCTGACATTTAAAATAACAGCCTTTTCTATTGTTTAGACATGAAATATTCAGGCTAAATATAATTATTTTATAGAGAAGTAAAATTATATTTCTGTTCTGCCTTAAAAAAAAGATTTCAGTCTTGGATGAATTATCATTATAGGCAAATTATTCCTGTGGATTAAGTTTGCTTAGTCTAAGAATATGGAAAAGTTGTTTTGAAAGAAAATTTTGGAAGAGAAAATAGACTATGTGTTAGCCTTGCATTTCATCCTCTTGAAATTACAGATAATCTATATATATTTTTTTATTTACTTAAAAATATGGCCCATCTACTATGTGCTTCATGTTGTTGTCTCACTGATGGAAAGATACTTCATTTATACTTAGTGAGAGAGCAGTCCAGTGGATAAACAAACTCATGAGTAAACAAATGTATGAAAAATAATAGAAGTTTTCTTTGAGTCAAGATTAGAAAGGTATAAATTGGGGACTGGAGAGAGATAAGAATAGCAATATAATATTATAAATGCTACACTGTATTTAAATTTATCATGTAGGCAATTTTTGAGTTATTGGATAATTCTTATGTTATAGATAAATTGAATAGGTTTCCATTTTAGAGAAAAATAATCACTGGCATAGTTGCCACTTGGTTGCAGGGAAGACGGTTAAGCAGATAATGTGATAGGTATTCCAAGAGAGAGATGATATGGCTGAGCTTAAAGAGGTGGAGGTTTTGTGGGGATGAAGGTGATGTTCATGGTTAGAAATCATAAAAATATGAGCTAAACAGCTAACATACTCTGAATGCCCTATTCCAAGAACTAAGTACTTCACACTTTTTAAGTAATTTAATTGACCCAACAATTTCTTGAGATTATTGCCAATGTTATCTTCATTTTACAGAGATAGTTCCTCATTTGTCTAAAGTGATACAGGTAGGAAGAGATAGAACAAAACTTCTAACCAACATGTGCTACATTTACTATTCTTCAGTGGAGCTAGATTTTCTTAGTAAGTAAAAAAAAGGGTGAAGGAATTAGTGAGAATATTTATCAATATGATCTTAAAAATGTTGACACAAAACTTATAAAGAAGATATAAATGAAAGGTTACTTTTGTGCATATTTTTAATATACAGGTTGCTAGGACTTGACAAATGATAAGACTTAGATATAATATAAGTGAGAGGGAAGTATCAGGAAAGACTCCAATTTTTTGTTTAATTTGAACATCATCCAGCCATTTAAAAAAATGTAGGGTGAGTTGTTAAATGTAGTTTTATACAAGAGGTCTTGAGTGCATCCCAGGTAAAAATGTGTAATAGGCAGTTGGATATAAGGGTTTAGATTTCCATAAATATCCCTGAGAAATCACAAATGGCTTCTAAAAAAATAAAATTATTGACAATTGTTCACATCTGTGAACATCTCCATTTGGAGATCAATAGGCATGTTTGAACATCTGCAGACTTTATCATGCAAAGCTATTTTTACAATATTTCTCATCTTCGTAAACAGAAATTCTATCTCTCCATATTTTTACTAGTCATTCAAGCCAGACAATTTGGAGTCATGCCTAATGTTTCCTCTTCCCTTATAAACCAAATTGAATCTAGTAACAAATCTTCCTTGTTTACTGTCAAAACATGTCCAAAATTAGATCTGCTGCTAATGTTGTCCAACCATTTCACTTGAATGATTTAAATAGTCTCTTAATAGTTAACTCTGCTTTCTACATTTTATTATCAACGTAAGAACCAGTAATTTTTTAAAAAATATAAGGTATACACTGAATGATCTCTGAATGCATAATAATCTAGCCACTCAGTGTATATCCTATATAATAAAAGGATAATATGCAAATTGTCCCCTCAACCAGGAGAACCACCAGCAGACAGGCCAGACAACCACCCATGTCCCCTCCTATTGGCCAGGCTGGCCAGACCCCATCCATATACAAATTCATGCACTGAGTGGCCAGATTATTATGCATTCAGAGATCATAATAAATAATCTGACCACTCAGTGTATATGATCAATTGATGTTCAATTAAGCCATTGAGCCAATACAATTAAGAAAGAAAAGTCTTTGTAACATATGAATTGCTACATGAAAAAGACAAACTATTCCATCCCTACTCCATTTTATATATAAAAAATTACTAGAGATACATCATAAACCTAAATGTAAAAACTAATATTATAAAACATCTAGAAGAAAATAAAAATAAGTTTGCAAAATGTATTAAGCAAGACGCAAAGGACTAATCTGAAAAGAAGAAAATGATTAGTGGATATCATCAAAAGTAAAAATTTATGCTCATCAAAAATTCCATTATAAAAATGAAATATGCAAACTACACACTGGGGAAAATACTTGCAATACATATATATGAAAATGTACTTTTTGAGAAAACACATAAAGAATTTCCATAAATAGACAGTATAAAACCAAGCCACTCATTTATAACATAGACACAGCACCTGAAAAAGCAGTTCACAAAGGCAGATAAAGGAATAATCAAAGCAAAAGTGCTCATCATTCTCAAGAGCCAAAGAGAAATGCAAACCAGAACAACCAAGACAAACCATTTCACACCAACTTATATGAGTATATTTTAAAAATATAAACAACACCAGTGGATAGCAACCCTTATAAAATGCTGGTGGGAGTATAAAATTATAAAGCCACTTTGGAGAACTGTTTGGCAGTTACTATAAAGCTGAACATACCTCTACCCCGTGACCCAGATTCAAAGATAGGTGTATAATAAAAATAACTACACATTCTCAAACAGAGATCATAGGAGCCTTATTCATGATAATGTAAACTAGAAACAGCCCAAATATCCATCAATAGGAAAATGGGTAATAAACATTAGAATACTACACAGCAATAAAAATAAATTTATAAAACAATAGGAATGAATCGCAGAGACATTACATTTAACAAGAGATTCCAGGAACAAAAGAGTACATAACAAATGGTTCCATTTATATAAAGTTCAAGAACAGAATGAGGGGAGAATTGAATGGAAAAATGCCTGTAGGAATTTTCTGGTGTGATAAAAATGTCCTGTATCTTTTTCTGGTTGGTAGTTGCATGGGTATATATATACAAATGTATGTCAAGATCATTAGAACTGAAAATTTAAGGCCATTGTATGTTATTGTTTATAAATTATACTTGAGTAAGTAAAACAAAATAAGAATTAAAAAGACACATGATAGATTGTATAGTCATGTTAAAAAAGTTAACATTTTTACAAAGGCCTTAGGAGTCTGAATATGATCTTCTTTCCCTTAACCTGACCCTATTACTTTCAGACCTTATTTCATATCACTGTCCCTTACTTCTCTCTGCTCCAGCCACTCCCCTCTCATGGTTGTTTCTTCAACATAACAGGCAAAGTCAACACTTAGGTGCTTGGTGCCTGCTATTTCCTTTGGGAAAGCCCTGCTCCAGAGTTTCTACTCCTTCCTTTAGTGTCTGCCCCATTATCCTATTACTACCAAATCTTTCCTGCCAACTTTATCCTATTGAATAAAAAAGTGATAGCAAATTGATCGTACCTCTGCTACATCCACCAGGCACACCCACCAGCCATACCCACCAGTCAGAGTGAGTATGCAAATTAACCCAACCAAGATGGCTATGGCAAACAGAGAGCAGGAGGGAGGCTTGGGTTGCCCATGGCAATGGAAGAAGTCAAGCTTTCTGCAAACCCTGGTGGGCCTAGGCCTCCTCTTAAGGCAACAAAGTTTTAATAGCTGTGCCAGCTGAATACTTGGCTCTGCTCCAGGCTACAAAGTTTCAGTTGTAGAAGATAAATAAATCCCAGATACCAGGGCCTCTGCTTGGGTCATCCAGAGGTGTGGCTGGCCTGAAAAACGCCACAGGCCCTTCACTCTGGCTGCCCCACTCCTCAGGGGGACCTCCACCCTGATATGGGATACCCTTCAGGAAAAACCAGCTGGCCCCTACCGATGCAGCAGGCCTCTATCCTATCTAATAAAAAAGTAATATGCAGATTGACTATCACTCCAACACACAAGATGACTGCCCCCATGTGGACACAAGATGGCCACCACAAGATGGCCAGAAGGAGAGGGCAGTTGGCAGGGACCAAGTCTGCAAAGGAGGGCAGTGGGATGATGAAGCCTGCAGGGGAGGGCAGATAGGGGTGACCAGGCCGGCAGAGGAGGGAAGTTGGGGGTGACTGCAGGGAAGGGCAATTGGGGCAACCTAGGCCTGCATGAGAGAGCAATTGGAGCAGGGACCATGCCTGCAGGGGAGAGTAGTTGGGTGGGGGAAGGGACCAGGCCAACAGGATAGAGCAGTTAGGGGCAAACAAGCTGGCAGAGGAGCAGTTAGGCATCAATCAGGCTGGCAAGGGGTGATCAGGCTGGCAGGCAGAAGTGGTTAGAGATAATCAGGAAGGCAGGCAGGTGAACAGTTGGGAGGCAGCAGTCCTGGATTGTGAGAGGTATGTCTGACTGTCCATTTAGTCCTACTTGGATCAGGCCTAAATGGGCAGTCAGATATTCCTTAAGGGGTCCCAGATTGGAGATGGGGCAGACTGGGCTGAAGGACACCCCCTACCCAGTGCATAGATTTCATGCACTGGTCCTCTAGTTAGAAATAATTTCACATGAACAAACACACACCTACACAACACTGCCATCATAAGAATAGGAATCTCCATCCCTCTTAATGGTTTTATTATTTTCTGCAACACTCAACACCACCCTACTTACTAAAATTTACCTATTTAGTTGTCACCAATTATCTCCCCTAAGTAGAATGAGACTTATTATGACAGGGACTTTGCACTTATATTTTTTCTTTCCCAGTATCTAGAACAGTGTTTCATATAATAAGCTCTTGATAAACATAGATTGAGCAATTATTACTTCCATGTAAATGATTCTTTTAAATCTTAAATAGGTCATGCAATCTGAAAAGTAATAGACTGCATGGCCAAGGAACAGAATGGATAAATGAAAATATAAGTAACTACATAAATGTGGAATTAATAATGGAACAGCCAGAGTTTTATAGATGTATGTGAGTTAGGCAGTGGTCACAGTCTTAAAGTGTGAATAACCTAAACTCATGAATATTTACAATTCTTTTATTTAGAGAAAAACATTACTTTATCATAGCCTTGCATGTGATTATATTAAATGTTTTTAAAATACCTGTTAATTGTGTCAGTAAAGCATTTGGGGCTATTGAGAAAACATATTTTATATTTTAGTCCATTCAATATTTATTCATGTTCATAAAATAATAATATAATAATGCTAATTTTAGTGAACTAAAGCATTTGAATCTGAATAGAAAGTGCATTTAACTTATTTATAGCTTTACTTTATAAATACTTATGTATTATTTTAATTTTCTAAATTAAATTATGATTTGTTAGAGTGTAGCTAATCTATCTTTTTCTTTAAGATTTTAGCAAGAAGTGTGCTGCTTTCAACATAGTTTCATCATAGGCAAGGCAATTGGGCATAGAAAAACAGAGAGTATGTTTTTTAAAAAGTTCCTTAGGAAGATGATAGATATTAAAGATAAAGACATGAAACTGTAATTTGAGAAAGAAGGTATATCATGAAAATACTTTATAGGTATGCTGTGAAAACATCTAAGCAAAAGTAATCTTTCACATCCTTCTAGTTTATTCACAACTAAAAGTAACAGCTAGCCTAGAAATTGTAACGGATGAATTAGAAACACAATATATATACATATATAGCAGGAGGCAAGTAGTCACTGAAACACACAATTTTGACCAGTTTAAAATTAGAAGGAAGCCTACTGAAAAGAGGCCTGGGTTAGTTGACCTACCAATGTTATACTAAGTTTTTTTCTGTGGCTGTCCTTGATTTTAAAATCAAAAAGTATGTTGGACAAGGGTCTTTGTCTACTAGTTTCTAAGTAGAATTATTAATGGAAATTGTTATGCATGATAGGATCCAAATGCATGAGATTTAACTGCTCCCCTTCACATATTTCATCATGAAATTTAGCTCACAATGTGCTGATCATCACCTCTGAGTTTGACATACATAAAACCATATCATATGTCCTATGCATGTTGTTAAATATCCTCAGATTTTAACAAAAAATAATTGTGATACCTTAAATAAAAATATTTAAGTACATTCAAAGATATATACATACATACGGAGAGAGAAAGAGAGAGAGAGAGAGAGAGAGAGAGAGAGAGAGAGAGAGAAAACTAATTAAGAAGTAGAAAAGACAGATATCAAGATGGGAAGTGAAGATAACATTTACTGAATATTTTCACTACATGTTCATTACTGTTCTGACCTGTGCTTATACTATTTCATTTATTATGTGATTATGACCTATACTAATAAAAGGATAATATGCTAATTAGAAGAGATGTCTTCCAGACAAAGCTGCAGTGGCTGCTTGAGGCTCAGGCAAGCCATGGCAGCTGACAGTGCCTGCAGCAGAGGAATGATGAGGGTGTTGCCTTCCCCTGATGGCCCAGTCACCTTCCACAGAGGGAGGCCAGAGGCATCAGCAGTGAGGAGTAATGGGGGCAATGCCTTCCCCTGATCAGTCTGTTGCCTCCTATGGAACGCAGGCCTAAGTCATCAATAATCCTAGTGCTGGATTGTGAGAGGGATGTCTGATTACCCATTCAGGCCTGAGAGCGCCCAGGCTGTGAGAGGGGGCAGGCCAGGTTGAGGGACCACCTCCAGTGCATGAATTTTTGTGCACTGGGCCTCTAGTATAATGATAAACCTACAGCTACCCCTGGGATCCCAGCCTTAGAACTTCCTTTAGATAAGGCCATTTTTACCTAAGTGGCATTTGGTATTATCATACCTAATACCACATTATATTTATTGTGAATTGTGATGAGTAAATGTTCTAGCACAACTATCCTATCTAATAAAAAAGTAATATGCAAAATTAACCATCATTCTGCTACATCCACAAGCCACACCCACAAGCCAATCAGAAGTTAGTATGTAAATTAACCTCAATGGAGATGGCTGCGGCCATGGAGCAAGCAGGAGGGAGACTAGGGTTGTCCCCAGAGATGGAGGAAGCCAAGCTTTCCCCACATCCTGGCCAGCCTAGGCCTCTGCTTAAATCTACCTTTTCAATTATAGAAGATAAATAAATCCCAATAGAAATGGCTGCCACCATGGAGTGAGCAGGAGGCTTGGCTCTACTCCAGGCTACAAAGTTTCAATTACAGAAGATAAATAAATCTCAGATACCAGGGCACCCATTTGGGTTGGCAGGGGGCATGGCCAGCCTGCAAACCACCACAGGCCCCTCACCCAGGCTCCCCCACTCCCCAAGGTAATCTCCACTCTGCTGTGGGACAACCTTCAGGGCAAACCAGCTGACCCCCAACCATGTACCAGGCCTCTATTCTATTTAATAAAAGAGTAATATGCAGATTGACCATCACTCCAACACATAAGATGGCTGCCCCATGTGGTCAAAGATTCTGCCCCCATGTGGACACAAGATGGCCACCATTCTGATGGCCAGCATGGGAGGGCAGTTGGGAGGGACCATGGCCTTCAGAGGAGGGCAGTTAGGGGCAAACATGCTGGTAGGGGAGCAGTTGGGCATCAAACAGGCTGGCAGGGGAGTGGTTAAGGGGTGATCAGGTTGGCAGGTGGAAGCAATTAGGAACAATCAGGAAGGCAGGCAGGTGAGCAGTTGGGAACCAATAGTCCTGGATTGTGAGAGGGATGTCTGATTACCCATTCAGGCCTGATCAGGATCAGGCCTAAATGGATAGTCAGACATCGCCAGAGAGGTCCCAGATTGCAGAGGGTGCAGGCTGGGCTGGGGGACATCTCCCATGCACAAATTTTGTGCACCAGGCCTCTAGTCTAAAATAATAAAAATATAATAACCTAATTAGACTGGACAGCCGAAAAACCTTCCAGACATCCTTCTGGATGTCCTTCTGGATGAAGCCAGGACTTGAGGGCTGAGGCAAGCCAACAGGGCTGCGAGGGCCTAGCTCCTTGCACAAATTTTGTGCATTGGGCCTCTAGTTTATTATAAGCACCTCAAGAAATGCATTAATAGAATCTTCTGGTGTGGCCTACATCTTATACATTCACATTCATTATAAACTTTCTTCCCTAAGAACAGTTTTACTGAAAAAAAAAATCTAACCCAGGAAGTCTCTTTTTCACCACAAAGTGAGAGAGTAGAACAAGTGTCTGGTAGGTGGCTTTTTTTTTTTCCTTCTCTCAAGCCAGAAAGAATGAACTGACAAGTAGAGCTTGGCTTATGAATTTGGTAAGGTAGATTTAGGGATTTAGAGAACAGAAAATAAATTGTAAATTCCATGTGTGAAAAGAAGTTCAATTTAGAATAAATGAAAAAAAGCACAGCTCCATTTGAAAACAGGATGGAAAAATATTTGAAACAAGAGACTTTTAACCTTACAAACTTCTTAGCATCAAATTTATGTCATTAGTCAAATAATAGAGCCCTGGGGTCATTAAATCAGAAAGACCTAAATAAGTTCTAGGAGAAAAGATGTGTTTGGGCTTAGAGGAAATAAAGTGCCAATGAGTGGAGGATGAGGGCTGGCTAAGGGGGGAGGAGCATGAATAAGCAGTAAAAGTTTGATTGTGTTAAAAGCAGGGTGTACATTCAGGATACTGAAAAATAAAAGGAGATTTATTAGGGCAAAAGTGGAACATGAATGCAGAACCCAAAAGCATTAAGTGACCTATGTGTAAGAATAATTTAGCACAATTACAAAGGACCATCCTTGGCAGTTTAAAGAGGAATTGCTTATAAGAGCTCTTCTCCTCTGTAGCTATCCTATAATTA
Organism: Lasiurus cinereus; assembly: GCA_011751065.1. NCBI lineage: Eukaryota > Metazoa > Chordata > Mammalia > Chiroptera > Vespertilionidae > Lasiurus > Lasiurus cinereus. The sequence goes on along the minus strand of JAAGEH010000286.1, from coordinate 4,356,633 downwards.
AGTACTATAAAATAGACTAGTCACTGTTCTTCACTTTTTGCCTTCTTAAGGCTGGTAAATTATAGTCGGATGGTTTTGCCAATGCATAGGTATACCCTCAGTGCTCAATAAATACCAATTTTTAAACATCTAGGTTATGGCAAAGAGTTATACAATAGATTAAAATTGTTCTTCCTCACATAGTTTAAAAGTCTTCTGTATTTCAGGTGGGTAGAAAATGTTAAGAAATAATCTGAATTGAAAAAGAGTGCAAAGTTTATTCCAATTAGGGAAGCATTGAATATCAGAAGAGAATTCAAATATTTCAAAATCAGCCCTGCTCTGCTTGCCTTTACCTGTGAAAGGAGTGCTATGTATATTATTCATGACAGAAAGGAAAGATTATCTGTCATGTAGGATACAAATCATGCTTACTCAGAAATGCTGTCTTAATAGTAAGTCAGTAGAAATTACTGCCTAGAAGAAGATATTATTCACTTCAACAAGCTATCATTTGTAGGTGATAACATATTTATCTTATTAATATGTACAGTCTAAGTGTAATTCACTTTACTGAAGTGTTTATGTTCAGCCCTAGACAAATGGGGGTCTTCATAGCTCCCTCTGTTTGAACCACTTTTCATGCCTTCTTCACTCTTCAGGTCACCAAGCCCACACATCCCCTATTCTAGGCCATTCCACATCTAGGCCTGCCTTTAAGTTTTACACTCTGGACCATTTGTACTTATATGCATAACTCCTAACTCTATCTTTTCACATATCAACACACTGACATTTGTTTTCTGCTTCCTTTGGTAGAAAGGAAATCTGGGGTTCTGCTGAAAAGATCTATGCTAAGCTGTTAAGATCTGATAAGGGAAGCAAGTTCCCCAACTCTTAATATTTTGATCAGGGGATAATTCATTAACTGAAAGATGGGATTATAATTACATGTGACAAGCTAGTGCAGGAAACTTTTTGTTGCAGAACTTTATGAAAAAATAAGATCTTTCTCAAAGAGGATACCTAGAGAGCTAGTGGTGCATCTCAAAAATATATAACATCTTTCAGAGTGATAAAGACAATGGTAGCTGTTTGTCAAGCTGTATTTTACAACAATTTTTAAAGCAAACTCAATGGTCATTTGCAGTATAATAATCTGTGGCCTGAAATTACAGGTTTTTTCCTATGTCATATTGGCAAACTTACTAATACAACTGTCAAAATAGTTTCTGCAGTTTTTTCACAGACTTATGCCTACCTCCAAAAATATTATTAATACACAGTAGTATACATAAAGTAACAGGAGTAGAGGATATACAGTACTTTTATTCTGCAATAGGTCCCAGGATCTCTTGTTATTTTCATTCATTCAATGAATTGGCATTGAGATCAAGATTGAACTTGGTTTTGAATTTTATGTCCAATACAGGGCATAATGCTCAATTTGAGATTTTACTCCTAGTGCTAATTTAAAAGCCAAGTTTCATTAAGGAATAAATGTATTCAGGGGGTAAAGGACCTATTTAGTCACATGGGAAATGAGCCAGTAAATGATAGCAAAGAAAGGAATCATTTTTAGAGTATCAGAAGGATATTTATACTTTTAAACATATAAATAGAATGGAGTAAGAAAGTACAGTATTAAAAAAAGAAATGTCGGAAACCAAATATTGTTCTCACTAAATGGATGTAAACAGGAAGCCAGAAGGCGGGTCAACCTTAATTGCTCTGAAAGGTCAGAGCTAATTACTCACTGTTTAGTTGAAACATTATTGGTTGAAGCAACCTCTATCTGTTTGTTTCTTGTTAATTTCTGTTTTTGTTATTTCCTGCCTAAAGGCTAGGGGTGTGTCCCAAAGCCTTAATAAAAGGGAGAAAAGGGCCAGAGCAAGTGGCAGTCCTTTCCACTAGAGGAAGGCTCCCGCCTGGCCCCCCCAATATCGCCAAATTTATGCTTTCAGTCTCTCATTTCGTTTGCGAGCGGCCTCCTTCAGAACCCGAACCCTGACCCGGGAACCCTGAACCACGCGGGACGTGGAAAGAGGTTCTCACAAAGAAAAGGAAATATCTGTCTCTTAAAATAATATATATACCAGAGTTATTATTTAAAAGTTTAAGTACAAATTTTTGGGAGGATGTTTTTTTTGCTAAGGTTGATTATAGAATTTCTAAATAGTCTGGAGTGATTCGATGCATTTTACTCACTCTGGGCTATCCCAAGTACCTTTTCTTGATTTGAAACCACATCATATATGGTATCTTGTTCAACACAGCAGCATATGTGCTATTTATATTTTATATACATATACATATTTTAGAGAAAAAGAGCCTGAAGGTAGGTAATAGGATAGTCATGGTAAACAGGCAGTCAGTCAGATGAATAAAGTGAATTCTAGAAGAGGAGAAAAAGATAAAGAGTGATTTCTCAAGTGAAAGTCAAGTCTAAGATGAAAAGGAGGCAAGAAGACCAGTAGGATTTATATGCAATGACAATTGAAAAATGATCATCATAAGGATTCTGCAGGAATAGAGTCCTGCTAGTCTCTCCTCTCAGGGTCCCACTATCTGCTCCAGCTCCTGTGATGCTCTTTGAAATGATATGTGTGTAAGCACAGGCAACTGTATTGTTGAGGCAGAAGTTTCTCTTCTGGCTTAAAACAAAATAAAACAACTTTTGGTTAGTCAATGATTAATATTTGGAAAGAGGAATGTTTATACTTTCATTGTTATTTATGTTTCAACAAATGTATTACATATGGATAGATGTGTTTGTGCACTAGAGAATTGGGCGGGCTGCCTCCCAAGTATGACTGCAAACCATCTTAACTCTGATTCAGAATAATGTGCTTCCTGAGGAAAAAAAATCTATTTCATTACGGATTTTATAAAGGCTTTAAAATAACAACAAAAATAAGAATGTAACTGTTAGCCTTCTTCTTGCTCACTTTGAAGTCTCTTCCAGAATGAGAAACAGAAAGTGAATATTTAACCAAACTGATCTAAACAGGTATTTGTCTTATACCCTGGCTCTCAGCACACAGCTGCCGGCTTGCTGATCTCACTCTTACAGCCTGGAAAGTTATGGTAGGTCAAATGTCTTTGACTGCTATCACTTTCCATGTCTTTCTCTCCTTTCTTTATTCTTCATCATTAAGCATTCAATTTTAGTCCATCAAGTGTCAGTTCAAATGTTGTCTTTTTTGAAACCTCCTTTTTTAATCAGAATCAATTTCCCCCTATTCAGAATTACCATAACAGTTTTCTTATACTTCTCTTCTACCTACCCTTGACACCTTTCTTCACTCAGAAGCTGAAGGACAGAGATGATCCATTATTCTATTGTTTTACCCCAAAGACCCTAGAAGATGGAGGGAGAGTTTTAAGAAGAGACTGAGGGGAATGGGCTAATACTAATATTAGCTAAGAAATATCGAGTGCTCATCCATACAAAAATATTGTATTAAGTATTTTGCATATCCATCACAATTAAACAATTGCTGGCTATATATCTCACTATTTCAGACCTCATAGAAACTCTGTAAATTGTGGTTATTGATATCACCATTTTACAGGCAATAAAAGGAAGACTCATAGAGGTTAAATAACCTGCCCAAGGTCAAACAATCAGCCAATTAGAGAAGGTATACAAAGTGGAGTTGAACTGATTCCAAATTCTGTGATTTAAACAGCCATGCTATGCTATTAATTTGTGGAGATTTGAGGAATTAGGGCAGATGTAATCTCACTGTTAACAAAACACACTATTAGGATAGATGATGTTGGGAGTAGGCAGGATATGCTGCCTGGCCTGGAGACTGGAGAGATGAACTGCAGGGATGAGAAATATTAGAGAAGATGCTGCATAGGCAGTGACAAGATAGAAAGGTTATTCCGTGTGTGATAATAGATAATAATCCTGGGTTTATGGAGTATGACTCTGATTTCATTCCGGTACAAAGCTTAGTTCCAAACCAGATATAATTTTACTTTCTCAGTCAGAATAGTGGTTAACTGGAGACATGAGCCTAGTTTCATGTGGATCTGCATCTATGAGACAGTACCGGAACCTCCAGGGCCAGATGTTGAAGGTCCTTTGGGCCTGATTAACCAAAGGAAAACCCCAGGTGAGCTTCCCTAGGACATCTAGTAGCCTACTCTCTGAATCTTGATAATACTCAGCCAGACTGAAAACTCCTCTTCACGGAGAATGCTTGTTGAAAGATCACTACAAGGTTATCCATATTGACTGCCATTCTGAAGGTCCTGCAACTTTTTCCCAGGAGACAGCATCAGAAATAGAGTGTCAATCATAGAGGAACCTTATAGAGTAGAAGATACCAGCCCTAGAAATGAAATGAAGCACTCTGCTTGGTGGAGAGTTAGGGTGTTTGCTGTGAGATGAGCTAATCTAAGAGTTGCTCATTTTGCAGGTTCCCTTCAAATTATGGTTCACTCTCTCTTGGGAAGGTTATCATCTCATATAACAAGTACAAAAAATAACAAATGAAACAATAGCAATAGCAGAAGTGACAGGTAATGCTTATTTGAACAATGGGCCAGGAAATTTTCCACATGCTTTATATCTGTTAACTCATGAAATAAAGATAAATACATACAGATGTGGATATATAAATATAGACATAAATCATCCAGATATTAAAACATGTATTCTCACATATAACCTATGCCCAAATCATTCAATTGACAGACAGTCCCCAGATTTCAGGAATGAGGATACATATGCCTGTAATCATATGCCAAAATCTAGAATTGTAGCAAAACCTTTAGGATTTTCTTACATTGGGCTAGGGCAAGAATCAGATCAATTTAAAGATGCAACTCTGCATATAGAATTTGAGAACATAAAAATCAAGATCATCTTTTAACCAAAATGATATTTTGAGGAAAATTGTTGGTAAAGAAATATTAGGTTACAATCATCACTTTATTCTGGAAGCATTCTTCGGAGGACTAAAATATTAATAAAAGTAATTCTAATAAATGGATGTTTATGAAAAGAAAATAAATTGTTTTAATTATTTGACACACACAAAAAAGTGCCCTGCCAACTAAATGGAATGTTTTATTAGCCATTCACCCATTCACCAAACAATATATCTTCTACCTAATGTCACCCACTTCCAAAAGAGCCATCTAAAAATACTCTTTGAGCCCAGCCAGTGGTGCTCAGTGGTTCAATATTTATCTATGAACCAGAAGATTGTGATTGAATTCCCAGTCAGGGCACATGCCCAGGTTGTGGGCTTAAAACCCAGAAGGGTGTGTGTAGGAGGCAGCAGACCAGTGTTTCTTTCTCATTATTGATGTTTCTGTCTCTCTCTTCTCTCTCTTTTCCTTTCTGAAATCAAAGTGTGTGTGTGTGTGTGTGTGTGTGTGTGTGTGTGTGTATAAAATTTGTGCCAATGGCAGTTCTTTAATTTCCCTATCTATACATGATAAAACATTTCCATTCTTATTCTCTATCTACTCTATCTCCTAATGCCACATGTATTTACTTCATGCCTATGAAAGTCATAGTAAAATTCTTGCCATCTATAATCTATTAGACACACTTTCTAGGTTGTGTATACTTACTTAAATTTGGTCTCTGAAGCACCTCTTGCTCAATAGTCTGAGAGGAAACTATAATAAGGTAATAACCGAGATGAAGTTAGACTTAATTCTAGTAGTCTATTAGATGTTATGTCTTCCTGTTTCACCAAAACTCTAACCACAGACAAGCCCTTAGAAACAAGAAGGCAGTGCTAGAAATATGTTGACACATGATTATATAAAAGACTCTCATTTTAGTCTGGCCTATATGGCTCAGCAGTGGAGTGTTGACCCAAGAACCAAGAGGCATGGGTTTGATTCCAGGTCTATGCATATGCCAGGGTTGCAGGCTCTATCCCCAATAGTGGTCATGTAGGATGCAGCTGAAAAATGATCTTTCTCTCTCATCTCATCTATGTTCCTACCTCTCTATCATTCTCCCTTCCTCTCTCTCTAAAAAAATCAATAAAAATTTATTTAAAAAAATACTTCACATCAAGATTTTAAATGGAAGTAATTTTTGTATCTGAATTTATCTGTATACATATTTATAATATATATGCATACCGTCTCTAATAAAAGAGTAATATACAAATTAACCATCACTCCACTACACCCACAAGCCACACTCACAAGCCAATCAGGAGTGAGTTTGCAAATTAACCCCAGCTAAGATGGCTGTGGACACAGAGAGAGCAGGAGGGAGGCTTGGGTTTCCCTGGCAATGGAGGAAGCTAAGCTATCCACATACCCTGGTGGGCTCAGGGCTCCACTCAGGGCTACAAAGTTTTAATTATCCTGTCTAATAAAAGAGTAATATGCAAATTGACCATCACTTCAACACACAAAGTGGCTGCCCCCATGTGGTCAAAGATCTTGCCTCCATGTGGACACAAGGTGGCCACCACAAGATGGCCAGCAGGGGAGGGCAGTTGGGGGTGATCAAGCCTACAGGGGAGTGCAATTAGGGGTGACCAGGCCAATAGAGGGGGGAAGTTGGAGGTGACTAGGCCTGCAGTGGAGGGCAGTTAGGGGCAAACAGGTTGCCAGGGGAGTGGTTAGAGGCTGATCAGGCTGGCAGGCAGAAGCAGTTAGAGGCAATTAGGAAGGCAGCCAGGTGAGCACTTGAGAGCTAGCAGTCCTGGATTATGAGAGGGATGTCCAACTGCCTGATTAGGCCAGTGGGATCAGGCCTAAATGAGCAGTTGGACATCCCTCAAGGTGTCCTAGATTGGAGAGGGTGCAGGCTGGGCTAAGGGACACCTCTCCATGCATGAATTTTGTGCTCCAGGCCTCTAGTCTCTTTCTATAAAAGCCTAAGTGACTGTTTTGACCAAACAACCAGAACTATCAGTCAACTAGTCACTATGATGCACACCTATCACCTGCGGGCAGACACTCAACACAGAAGCTGCCCCCTGATGGTCAGGGCACTCCTCCAGCCAACCTCCATGGCCCCTTCCCCAGGCCAGTTAACCTCCCTCTTCTCTGCCAGCCACCCCCTTTCCCATAGTCCCTAATGGGGGGGGAAGAAGACAGCCAGCCAACCTTCTGGGGTACCACCCCTTGGCCAGCCCCCTTGCCCTACCCGCATAGGCTTTAATCACTCTCTAGGCCGAGGGACCTCACCTGTGCAAGAATTCGTGTACTGGCCTCTAATATATGATTATGTAAGCACATATACATACTTAAACATATACACATACCTATACTTATATTGTGTGTATCTCTTTTTTTAAAACTTAAAAACTGAATCTAGTTGGTAGATATCTAGAAATTACTAAAAATAAATAATTACTGATTACAATTCCTGTTTTTTTGTTTGTTTGTTTTTTAATGACATTCATCAGAAAGAAATATTTTAGTTTGACTTGGAGAGAGGCCACCACTCTACAATGATATTTTTAGGTGTTATATATTATTTGGAGGAAAAGAGATCTTTAGTGCCTGAATTCACAGTGGCAACCCATCTTTCTACATGTATAATAATTCAAGAAATGGAGGGTGCCAAATGAGTTCATGGACTAGGGAATTGGTTTGACAGCTGTCATTTCCAGTTGTTTCAACCAAAACCTTTTTTAAATCCCCTGTGCAGCTTAGCTTTTCCAAGTTTTAGTTTTTAATTTGTAAATCGGGATTTAAAATGTCTAACCTCTTTGGAGCATATTTAACAGTTTCCAGTGACATTCGATCACAATAATTAGTATTTGTAAAGAGATTTGGGATTCTGGATGAAAGCTGTTATAAAAGTGCAGAATACTTGCATTTCTGTATATCTTGAGACAGCCTTAAACAAAACAGAAAAAGAACAATGCAAGAATCTAAAAGGAATCAAAGTCCCATTCATACATTAAGCTTTCACAACAGCATTTTTTCCCTGGTTTTCAAGTAGAGTTTACAATAGCAAATAGTAAAAAAGAAATGTTGACTATATTAAGTCAACATTTCTGTAGATAGATACATGTGGGCTTTTCTCTTTCTTTCTTGAAAGGGGGGATTAGGCTGAGCAGAGGTAGCTGTTGGAAGCTCAAACTCCCTGCCTCCCAGAATGTGTACTTGTAATTAAAAGCTTAGCTCACCTTATCCTTCCTGTTTCCCAGGCGAAAAGTCAAAGCCTGCACTTAATTGCATATTTATGTGTGCATGTTTCTCAAACCAGAGCTTTAATGAGAGTCAACGCTTAGGAGGCGAGGAAGCTATGCACAGACATATATTTGACACAATCTATTTAGATAAGCAGCAAAAACAATCCAACCCAAGTATGCTGTATTTGCCTCAAGATTTGCCATAAGCATTTTCTATTTTTTGATCAGTGTATTTAATCAGAGCTCTGTCAGAATTGGGATAAAAATGTGGCAGAATCATTCTGTTGAGGGAAAGCCAGCAGCAATTGTGTTCAGTGGAGCCTATCTTGTGGCCTGGAAGGAAGGGTGGGTACATCATGCAGAGATCAAGACTGACCAACCTACAAAGAAAGCAAGAACACTTACTCAGAGGCCAACATATCTCTTTAGGCAGAAAAAACACAGCAAGAAAAGAGTTTTCAATATCAGCTTATAGGACAGGGTTAGGAGGTAAGAGCACCGTAATAAAGATCATGATAGGGGCAGAAGTGAGGATACTCAGTCTTTGAGAGCTAGATGTGGAACTTTTAATATTCATTGGCAAATAAGGAATTATTTGACTGCTTTCAGAAACAATCTCATGATCATCAGCAGCAAAATTAACTCAGTGATGAGCTCTCTCCTCTGCCAGCCTCCCCCTAGATCATCAAGGAAGTTAAGGACTATCTATGAACAGGGTCTGGTACAGGCTGACACAGGTAGGTTCTTAATGAGCTACTTGATAAGAGTGAATGAATCCTACTTGTGGAAATGCAAAACTTATTCCTGGATGGTGGTAGTGGGGAGTGACCTGTCAAAGTAATGTTAGACAATACAGCACAGCTAAAATACAACTCTCTCACAAGGCTATATTCTGGATAGCAATATGCAGATTTTTTATATCTGAGGGTCAAGTAAGTTCTGGTTCTTAGTGGAAGTCAGAAAGTCCAGACAGGCTTCTACGAACTGACATTGAAAGTGCATGAAAGACAAAATAGTCATCCTTTGTATCAAAAATGACTGGAAATGCTCTGGTCATTACTATCCACACAGTAATGGGGTTTTCTGTAGAGTATCTTTAGAAGAGATTCTATTCAAGGACCTAAACTACTGAAAAAGAATAGAGTTTAAATAACAGTAGTAACCTGGGTTCACTGAGGTAGAATGCGCCTGTAGAGATGAGAGCTACAGAACACTAACTGCACCGGAGTAAGTGATCAGCCAAAATTAGTCTCCCATGCTAGAGATTTAAATTTATTATTTGGCCTCTCAGAGTTTTTTTGACATTTAGAAGGCTGGCCTGATTGACCTCTGGCAAAATTGCTGAAGTAACCAGTTTTCCCACTCAGGGCCTCAACGATTATTCAAACATCCATATTGCTGAGGCTCCTGCTCAGAATGTAGCAACTAATTTATCTAAGGATTTGCTGATAAAACATAAGTATTACCTTTTATCTGGTTCCTTCCTTATTTCCTTCCTTCCTTCCTTCCTTTCTTCCTTCCTTCCTAATTGTGTATGTTCAACATGTCATAGTTTTTTAAAAGTATATTTTATTGATTTCAGAGATGGAAGGAGAGAGAGAGATAGAAACATCAATGATGAGAGGTAATCATTGATCAGCTTCCTCCTGCACATAAATATGTGCAGTGATTGAGCCCACAACCTAAGTATGTGCCATGACTACAACCTCCTGGATCATAGATTGATGCTGGACCACTAAATCACACCAGCCAGGTTCAAAGAGTATTTTTAGACGTCTCTTTTGGAAGTGGGTGACATTAGGTAGAAGATATATTGCTTGATGCAAAATCACTGAGCCTTGCCGGCCAGGCTAACATGTCACAGTCTTTTATAGGAAAGGAAATCCTATATAATAAAAGGCTAATATGCAAATTGATCAAACAGCAGAATAACAGTTTGCTATGATGTGCACCGACCACCAGGGGTGCCAGATGCTCAGTTCAGGAGCTTCCCCCTGGTAGTCAGTGCACTCCCATAGGGGAAGCACTGCTTAGCAAGAAGCCAGGCTTGTGGCTGGCGAGTGCAGTGGCAATGGCAAGAGCCTCTCCTGCCTCCCCAGCATTGCTAAGGATGTCTAGCTGCTGGCTTAGGACTGCAATAGGGCACAGGCTGGGTTGAAGGACCTCCCTGAGTGCATGGATTATGTGCACCCAGGCTCTAGTTAATCTATAATTGAGGAAATTCGTTCATACAGGCAATGAGGGACACACACACAAAAAAGGAGGTATAGTCCTTTTATTGGTCCTCAAATCACGCAATAAAGATAAAACTTTAGCTTAGTCCCAAAACAATGGTACAATAAAAAGGGTACCCACTCCAAGCCCCAGTGAACTACTGGTTTATTTTTTGAGAGGTGGAAGATGAAAAAACTTCATTAGATTTAAGATATAGAGAAACCGAAGAAAGCTGTTCAACTGAATTACCAAATGAGCCAGAAGCATTCTTCCCTTCACAGTACCACACTTTGGACTGTAAAATATTTTGTTAAGATGCCCTACACAGAAAACCTCACTTGTGTAACTTTTACACGACTTTGCAGAAAGCCACATCTTTGTTTTAATACCAACTCTCCTCTTAAGTTCTGCATCAAATGCCCATTTTTTATCTCATCTCAGAAGTTCCTACTTCAGAAAACCATCTTTGTTATTCTGTTCTCTCTCATCCTCTGCTAAAGACCAGGAGATCTTGTCTATGAGTAGTTTTCTCAGCTCTCTCTAGTATATTCTCTCCTGTACAAGGACATGCTATTGCTCTACTTCCAGGAAACGTAAGACCACAGGCTTATTGATTTATCCTTGTTTGGCAAGTGTCTCCTAGCAACTGTTTTATATACTGAGAGAACAAGTGTTTTTTTCATGTCACAGAATTCTTTAGAACATAAAATAATATAGAATTTTAAATTTTCTTTCAGCAAATAAAAAGAAAAGTACATCAAACACTGAAAAAAGGTTGAGGGAAACAGTAAACAAGAGTAAGGATGGAGGCTTTCCCTACCTAAGCTTTGTGTGGATTTATCCCTTTGCTCAATGTGTGTGATGATGTCTGTATTATATTGAACAGGCCTCTTCTTCTGATGTCTGTGTAGAACCAGGGCATTGATTAATAGGTGAGGTCAGGGAAGAACTATTGGGGGTGGGGCTGAATTTAGTTACTAATACATATTGGCTTCTGTACTTTAGAGAGTCTAGGTGTATACAGGATGAAATGTTGGCTTCTGGCTAAAAAGGTGAAAAAAGACTCAAGAAATAACAAATTGTTTTTGAAGAAATCAACAGTTACCCAAGAAGGTAAAATATAGTTTATCATATCAAATTATCTCCAGCAAAGATTCTAAGATTTTTATTTGTGGCCCATATATGGATTCATTATTTAATATGCAAATAATTTACTGTTTATGTGTAATTTAATCAGTAAGAAAATCCATGATTTACATTATATTCTCAAATGTTTTTGGCAGCACAATAATGACAAGACATATGCCCTGTTGATTTTCTGTTAATAGTCTATTTCTTAAACATTTCAGACTTGTCTCAGCTGAGGTATGGGTATTAAATGAAGAGTTATTTATTCAGATTATGACCAGGGTATTAAAATTGAAATACAGATGTATGGGCATTTTTGAAATGACAGTCTTATTAGTAAGGGAATCCATAGGGAGTTGGCCCTCAGAGGCAAAGTGGCATTGCATGCTTGAGCTCCCCTTTCTCAATGCTAAAGTATCCCAACTTCACCAGACTTAAAGATTTCAGTATTACTTTTACCCCAAAGATGATTGTCTCTAATAAAGACTAAGAAAATTTCTGTACCCCATGCCATCCAATGAACTAGATGCAAACAATATTCAAATGAAAGACCAGTTGTTACCTGCTATTTTCTTTTAGTAGATGTCACAGAGTTTTGAATAGATCTGAACTATAAATATACTAAACCATCATCCTAACTCCACAAAGAGATAATAATAAAAGGCAAACTGCAAGCAGTACTCCTCTGACCATCAAGAAAGTAGAGGTACTTGCTTGCCTCACTTTATTCAACTGAATAGTGTAGCTGCCCTGTCTACTTCACAGGGTAAGGGCCAAATGATTCAATGAATGTGAAAGCATTTTATAAACACCAAAATGGGTTTCATTATACCCTGTACATATGTCAGCTCCTGCATATGTTAAGTATTCTTGTAGTGGAAAGGACAAATGGCTCAAACATAAAGCAATCTCACAAAATAAATCACAATTCTAAATATGTATTCTCTTAGACCCAATGATTCAACTAAAAATATAATCAGGGTATATTCAGATTAATGTTAAAGTTATATTTTTATTTCTTTAAATATATTTTTATTGATGTCAGAGAGGAAGGGAGACAGAGATAGAAACATCAAAGATGAGAGAGAATCATTAATTGGCTGCCTCTTGTACACCCCTTACTGGGGATCGATCCCACAACCTGGGCATGTGCCTTTGGCTGGAATTGAACCTGGGACTCTTCAGTCTGCAGACCAACACTCTCTCCACTGAACCAAACCAGTTAGGGCTAAAGATGTATTTTTTTAAAAAGGTCGATGCTTGTTGGTTATAAGAATGTAAAACTTGACATAATCAAAATACTCATTAATAAGGAAGTGAGCAAACAAATATTGATAGTAACATGTACTAGAAATCTATGCAGCCATTAAAAAAATATGTAGGTCTATCTTTCTTTACATATAAATTACTCTAAAATGTGTTACTGAAAAATGAGAAAATAAAGTATATTATGTCATGTAATCCAGTTTTCTACATATGAGCAAATAAAAATATTAAAACTATATATAATCCAAAATGTTAATAGTTGATACATTAGGATAAATGTTTTATATTAGATTTTTTTCTGTACGTAATCTATACTGGTATAATATTTATATGGATTGCTTTGATGATGAACACATGTTGATAAACTATTTCCATTTTAAGTGCAAAAGAGTACTCTCTAAAGTTTGTAGTTCCTCAAAGACCTGCAAGCTTAAAACAGCTTGCATCAACCACTGTCAAATTTCAACCATGAAAAAAAAAATTTTTTTAATTGGTAACCATGTATGGTGTTACATGTGCATTCACTGAACTTATTGTGTGATTATTTTGCTGTCTCTACACATATTGAATCATTACATTGCATACTTGAAACTAAAATAAGGTATGTTAATTATACTTCAATTTAAAAAAATTATTCAACCGTGAAGAAACAAAGGAGTGCAGAGACACATATCAGCTGCTTCACAGCTTTGGCTGACATCCACAGTGCATACCATTGGCATTAAAGCAAGCATTCCCCACAGTCCATCAAATTTCCAAAGGCCAAGTCAATATTTTTCCTTCTTTCTCTCCTCTCCCTTTTTTCTTCTCTGCCTAAGGTAAATTCTCTGTATACTTTCACATCAAAGGAAAAAAATGATTTTGCTATAAAGATAGGAGAACCATCCGAGACCGGTTTGGATCAGTGGATAGAGCGTCAGCTTGCGGACTGAAAGGTCCCAGGTTCGATTTCGGTTGGGGGCATGTACCTTGCTTGCAGACACATCTCCACTGTGGAGCGTGTAGGAGGCGGCTGATCAATGTATCTCTCTCATCGGTGTTTCTGACTTTCTATCTCTCTCCCTTCCTCTCTGTAAAAAATCAATAAAATATATTTTAAAGATAGGAGAACCATATTTTAGCAAGATTCTCTAACTTAGACTCGAACTCCAATTCTTATCACATCAATGTAGAGGAAAGAAGGGGAGAAAGGAGGTATATGTTTAGATCCCTGAAAATGTGCCAGCTCATTAATGTAAATTATTTTCATTTAAAGTTTAAAATTATCCTAGGAAGTAGCTGTCTTCCTTTTTTCATTTTTTTTTCAGATATCAAAACCAAAACAATTAATTTGAGTAACTTGCTCAAGGTTACAAATCATACATGGAATAACTTGTTTTATAAACTTAGGTCTGTATACTCCAAAGCCAAGGAACTTTCAATGGTTAATTCAAGAATCCTTATTGAGCATCTACTACTAGTATATCGATACAATAGATTTAAGAAATTTATAGCCATTCATTTGTCCTCACAGAGTTCAGAAGCATAAGACTATTATGATACAATAATTTAGTCAAGCTCTTCACAGAATTTTCTATAATAATTCTATTATCTGATCTTTATTTTACAAACATGCAAACTGAAAAAGTCAGAGAACTTCTCTGAGATCTCAAATTTGGCTCCTAAGTTGAAAGGTCCTAAATTTGTAAATGCATGTAAACTCAAATTATTTGAACATTTTAACATTGCATATGCAAATTTTGTTTGACAATTCATGTATTAAGATAAATATTGATGAATTGGATATTACTATATACTTACCTAAGTTTACAATTTGATCACAGGAAGTAGGTTTGAAATACAAGGCACATTTTTTTAAAAAAGAAGTAATCTTAGAGAAAATTTGAAATCCAAGAAATGTGTTTTAACTTAGGAATTAAGCATATTAATTAGCAATTAGAAATATATATACAATTTTCATGCAGGGTCATAACAATATGGATCATGCTCACTACACTGCATTAGATATTAGTTATAATATGTCCTAATTACAAATCTGTAACTTGGATTTCATAATGTTCATCCACAACATTACAGAAAAATGCTAGTTATTTTTGTCTCTTATAAGATAGAGTAAGATATAAGGTGCTAATCTCTTTCTTTTGATCTTGTGGGAACATTTTCGCATATTGCATCTGCTATTTTAGCTACCTTGATGAGAAGATGTGAGATTTACAAACAAGAGGAGGACATCCATTCTCATCTCTGTGTAAATGAACAAGTACACAAGGAAGATGAGTAAGAAAACAAAAGCCTCAGATACTTAGAATTTTCAACCCAAAGCTTAATGAGAAAAAATGCCTCCTCCTTCCTGAATTCCTAGATGCCCTGCATATCTGCCTGTTGGGTCAGTCAGGGGTCCCACTGTGAAAGCTCTGGTGTAAATATTAATGTTACTAAAAATCCAAATCCATTTTCTTCGAAGCTGTTGAATACATTAGCATCTCTGGCTGACTGAGTACCCAGCAGCAACCTCATAGTATATCCAAAGCAAAACTTAAAACATAAAGAGGGCCTTTTGAATTCTAAGTCAATAATGTTGTCTACATGGGTAGAACGTTAGAGATTGCATTTAGAAATATTCACTATTTCATTTTTCCCTTAAATGTGGTGCCTATCAGAATAAAGGTTGCTGACTTTTGCTTAGACTTCTTAGTACCCACTGAAGGCAGTATGGAGCCCGACTCAAGAACCAACACAGACCTAGAAAACTCCAGAAAGGGCAGGAGAGTTTCAGAGCTGCTACTAGATAAACTCTTTACCTACTTAACAGCAAGCACTTCTGAAACCCACTGCTAGGGTGATGTCGTTAACTGCTCAGTGTCAATACGTTATCATAATTGGTACTGGTTGATGTCTTTTTAATTTGCAGTTTTCTGGTGCTATTTTGGATTCTTTAAAAATAATATGCAGCTATTTTCTTATAACAAACTTGTTTTAATTTCATGCAAGTAGTTGGGTGCTCACAGGTTAGGGAGCAGCAGTCTGCAGGATGACAGTTTCATCCCTGCTCCCCAACTCAGTATTCCATCAGGCTGTAACTTTCTGTTTCTAACCAACTATCAAGCTGTACAACTTTTACAAAGACAGAAAGGAAAGAGGAAGGCGCACATGCTGCAGAATGATTGATTAGAATTGTAATTCTAGGACAGCACAAAACCTCATACTTTTTCTTCTTAATGTTTTATTTTATATGATAGCTTTCAAGTGATATATTATCTGATAATTTTCAAGATGACTATATAAACACATTTTCCCCCTGCAACCTAATATATGATGAAGTCTCCATAGGCTAATATATCTAGTGTACACAGTCCTGGTAATAGAGATCGCCCACGTCTAAAAATTCCGTCTTGACTTCCTATTGTGAATTTCTTCTTAGCATCTCAAAAGCAGAAAAAAAACTGTAAAATCAGAAGAAACAGTCAACAGTACTATATGACATGTTTCCATTCTTATCAACCATCGGATTATCTGCGGTTTTCCACATAAACAGAACTGACAGCATTAGAACCTCTTTTCTCATCTTTATGAGATGCTATACCACAGCCAGTTTTGACAGTGCCTTTTACATTAGATGTTTGTAATTGATAGATGATTAATTTTCTTAGTAAGATAGCCATCATAGACACTAAACACCCTGCAGAAAGACTCCTTATACCCACTGAAATGAGACAGCATAACACAAATATATATTAATTATTCTGTTTCTTAAAATTGGTCACAATCTGATAGTCTACATAGCGTTAGCCTGAAGCATACCATACCTTATGGCAGAAGAGTGGGGAGGAGGAAGCTATCTGGCAACAAGGTAATTTAGGCTCATAGGAACAATGCTAGGAAAGATATAACTCTGAGAGAAGAGAGTCTACAGTGCAAATTGTTAGATGCAGAGTAACACAGGTAATCCTCTAAGTTTTGGCCAGTTTTCCAAAAGATCTGATTTAAAGGAAGAACAACAAGGAAGTTTAACACAAGGATTGGCTTGATACCTGGAAGTAGGTGAGGGAACTGAGCCTCAAGATGTCGGGGAGTTCCACTGGAAATTAAGCAGGAAAGCAGCCAGTGACTGACAATGCTGAGAACCGGAATTAGAGCCTGGAGGATGAGATCTACAGGAGCTTAAAGGAAGCTCAGAGCCCTAGACAACTGGGCTTGGGCACCAGGGCCCAGAGGGGCAGGTGGCTCAGTAGAACCGAATGCAAATACCGAGGAAAGAGAGGAGAGATGATGAAAGAAAGAAAGCTCAGCATGGTGCTGATGCAGTTCTTGGGAGAAAGGGACACCTGGCATAGGGCTACAGACTAATTTTCTCATTCCTGCTGGTAGAGAATTAGTTTCTAATATACCACCAGGCCTGAATCTTAATGATTTAGGAATTAGGCAAAGCTGAGCAATCTACTGGGAGCTCTTCCGTAGCCACAGCTGGGAGTATAGTGGCAGGAATTGACAAAGTAGTCCATACATAGCGGGGATCTTTTTTTATTTTAGGAAATTTAAAATAAATGGGAGAACCCATTTAAAGGGACACATTCAATGCTTCAAGAATATATAAAATTTAACTATTTAGGGGAAGATAATCTATGAAGAGTGATTAAAAAAAAATCAGAGGTCAATAAAAAAGCCACATGTCCAAAATTACTCTGAAGTGCTTGATCACATTTTTACCAAAAATGTGTGTCTAGAGAAAATATTTTTTTATTTGTTTGTTTGTTTACACAGCAAATATTTATTTCTCACAGTTCTGGGTGCTGGGAAGTCCATGATTAAGGCATCCAAAGACTTGATATTTGGTAACAGCCTGCTTCCTACTTCATTGGTGGCCATCTTCTCTAGTGCCTCTAGGAAAAATCTTAATGCAAGGGATCAATTTTGCTTTTAGTATCAGTAGAAATGCATTATTATGACAACTTTCTCACTTGTAAAATAAGAACTTGGTATAGGAGAGTGTAGAAGTGTGAATAAGATGATTTTTAAAGTTCCCTTCCAATTCTAACATTCTATGATTCTATGACCATTTATTTGTGTAGTACATTTGGCACTACCAGGAGCTGTATCTACAAAGTAGACTTCTATCTGCACAAAGACTTTGTAGAGAAGATAAACTATTTGATGGTTATTTACTTTCTGAGTGTGGCTAGGCAATAGTGAGAAGCCTATGATTCTTTAGTCCCTCCATGAATCCAGACTCACCTGTCTGGGAGATGGTAGAGGTCATTGTTCTACTTCCAAATCAGGAGAATTCTGTATTAATGTATTCTCATGGAATCAGAATCTCTTCTGGAAAGGCAGAAGGATAGCAACATCTGAAATGGGCACACTGTTGCTTAATCCCACCTAAATTGCTCAAATTAAAATAACATTTCCTTTAATAAAGATTAGTTTAGAGAACCAAGATGGCAGTGTAAGAAAACACCTACACTTGCTGCTTCCCACCATCCACATCAAAATTACAGTTAAAATACAGAACAACCATCATATAGAATTGCCGAAAAGCTGACTTTAATGGAAGTACTACAACTAGAGAAATAAAAAAGAAAGCACACTGAGACTGGTAGGAGATGTGGAAGCTCATAACTGGCTGGTATGGCACCCATTTGGGCTGCTTTTTTAATTGGTAGGGAGATTATTTCTGCAGAGGCCACCCGGAGGAGCAAGGGGTCCCACTCCCACACCAAACCCCCAGCCCAGAGTCCCAGAGCTGGGAAAAGAAATCCCTATAGGCAGTAAGAACTACAGGCTGTAAAAACCAGTATAGATTGGGGCTTAGACAGGCTGCTGGAGATCCAGCTGTTTCTCATAAAAGGCTGACACTACCATCTGAATTTATAATTTCCTGCTTCCTCTGAGCTCCAGTGCCAGGTGAGGCTCTGGGGGACCCAGACACATATAAAGAGAAACTGGACTCTCTGGCATCAGGGCTGGTACTTAGGGGCAGCTTTCTCCCAGATGGAGGTGCTCTCAATGATTATTGTTCCTATGCTCAAAGAGCTTACTGGCAGCTATTTCTGTTTGCTCTGCCCTGGTGATTCCTGAGATCCCAGCCCATCCAGTTTACAACCCAACCCAAGCTTCATGCAGTGACTTTTGCATATGAATAGCTTGTCCTTGCTCAGGTTAAAGCCTGTCAAACAAGCTGCAGCTGGGTCTAGGAGCCTGAAACCTACCAATAGAAGGCTCAAGACCTGGCACAAGAACTAGCCTGCCTTCCTTCACAGCTGGGCCTAATTTGGGCACTTCTAAACCCTATACAAAAAGGAGGAATCTGAAAATCTCTATGTAGCTCCTGTTGGGTGGCCCTAGGCAGTGGATAACTTTCCACCTTCCTGGAGACCCAAGAGTCAGGGTACCCAGTGGACAGTATAAGACCATACCAGATTACAACTCTACATATCCATAAGCAACATACTCAACGTGAAGACTCAGTTAGCACCAAAGCCCCCTGAAGCAAATCCTGCTCCATAAGGGTACCTCCTGAATAGCAGCTCTCCCACTGTAGTCACAGCTGATCTAAAACCAATTGGCCTGGAGCTCAATTCCTCCAAGTGACATCAATAGCAATTAAGGTTCAACTACAATAAGACTGTGCACACAGCCCACAAAGTGGTGCACCTAGAGCATCTACATCAGGTGATTTAGACATCTATCAACTCAAGGAGACTTGGTAGCTCTACCCAATACATGAAAACAAACACAGGGAAGCAGCAAAAATGTGGAAACAAAGAAACATGTCACAAATGAAATAAATTGAAGAAAGCAAACTACTGGATATAAAGTTCAAAACCATAGTTACTATAAGGTTACTCAAGAATCTTCTAGAAATGTCTAAGGGACTTAGTAAGACTTTGAAGGATCTTAGTAAGAAGGCAAAATACATGAAATTAAGCATACACTGACTGAAATAAAGAATAATATACAAGGATTCAACAGTGGACAAGAGAATCCTGAGAATGAAATCAATGATTTGAAATATGAGGAAGCAAAAACACCCAACCAGAAGAGCAAAAAGTAAAAAGAATAAAAAAATATGAAGATAGTGTAAAGAGCCTCTGGGACAACTTCAAGTTTAACAATATCCAAATTATGGGAGTGCCAGGAGAAGAGAAAGAGCAAGATATTGAAAACCTATCTGAAGAAATTATGATAGAAAACTTCACCTACCTGGTGAAAGAAATACATTACAAGTCTAGGAAGCACAAGGAGTCCCAAATAAGAGGAACTCAAAGAGAACACATCATCATTAAAATGCCAATAGCTAGAGACAGAGAGAGAATATTAAAAGCAGCAAGAGAAAAACAGTTAGTTACCTAAAAGGGAGTGCCCATATGACCATCAGCTGATTTCTCAACAGAAACTATGCAGGCCTGTATGGAGTGGAAAGAAATATTCAAAGTGATGATTAGCAAGGACCAATAATAAGATTACTCTACCCAGCAAAGTTGCCATTTATAATTGAAGATCAGATGAAGAGCTTCACAGACAAGAAAAAGCTAAAGGAGTTCACCACCACCAAACCGGTATTATATGAAATGCTGAAGGGTATTCTTTAAGAAGAGGAAGAAGAAAAAAAATAAAAAGATATAAAATATGAACAACAAAAGGGCAACAAATATATATCTTTCAACAATTGAATGTAAGAATCAAATGAATAAGAAGTCTAATGAAGAGAATAAACTGGTAAATAAAATAGAATCAGAATGGAACTGGAACAGACTGATGATTCTCAGAGGGAAGGAGAGCAGGAAGATGTTAAACAAAGATCTTATATGCATATATGCATTACCTATAGATACATACAATAAGTTGACAAAGGCCTGGGGTGGGGCAGTAACTGGGTGTAGGGGAGCTTTGAAGGTAAAAAAGAGGGACATTTGTAATAATCTCAACAATAAAGATTTTTTTTAAAAAAGGATTAGTTCAGTGTCCCAAAGCCTTTGAAGATAAAAATATGACTTTTCCAGCATTATAAGCACTGCTAATTTTTACTTCTTGTATCAATGAAATATTCATTAGGAAATTTTCGGATATCCTATGATGATTTTAATAGATGTTTTTATTTTACATAATTCTAATTTAGCAACAATTGAGTGAGCAAGGTATTGGAGGTGGAGGGAAGTAGTATATCTTCTTTCAAGGTACTTAACATCTTTGTCTTTACTGTCTAATGCAATAATCACTAGTCAAATGTGATTACTGAACACTTAAAATGTGGCTGGTCTGTGTTAAGATTTAATATAATGGTAAATATACATCAGGTTTTAAATATCAGTACAAAAAATAGAATGTGAAAACATGCCATTAATTTTATCTAGATTATATGTTGAATTATAATATTTTAGATACATTAGATTTAATAAAATATATTATTAATATTAATGTCCTCTTTTTAAACATTTATTTATTTATTTAAACAATATAGAAAATAAATCAGTCTCTATGTGGTCTCCACTTTCAGTCCTCAAGTATTAGGGTTCTCTCCTACAAGTTTTCCATTGATTATTCAGGACTTTTTCTGTATGTTAGTTGTAATTCCAGTTTGTTCCTGGGAGCATCCATTTACTCTAATGCCATTTTTAATCTCCTAAACATTTCTTAATGTGGCTACTAGAAAATTTTAAATGATATATGTGTTTCACATTATATTTTTATTGAATAGCACTAACCAATAATCTGGCTGAGATAGAATAAGTAAACCAAAAAACCAGTGAGATGAGGGGATAAGTGCTAAAGGAGGTAAAAAGTGACATATTTTGCAAATCTGGAGAGTATAAGTCATTGTGTAGAAAGTTCCCCCAACTCCCTGCCCCCAAATCTATGCATTACATATTAGGAATATGCATCTACTGTCTTTCTGTTGCTACAAAAACTTAATTAGTTTCCTGTTTGAGGCTAATGCTTTACTATACTTTATCTTCTTCTCAGGAACATACATACCAAGAGTTTTCTCTGTTCTGTATTTTTAATTTTAACGTTTCTCTGTACTATGAAAACACATTTTCCCTTTCATAATTT
Source organism: Lasiurus cinereus (assembly GCA_011751065.1). Taxonomy (NCBI): domain Eukaryota; kingdom Metazoa; phylum Chordata; class Mammalia; order Chiroptera; family Vespertilionidae; genus Lasiurus; species Lasiurus cinereus. Next base: position 4,334,854 of record JAAGEH010000286.1, on the reverse strand, counting down.
AAAACATCCTTTCTTGAGCCCATATTTACCTTTAGCTACCAATGTCCTTTTTTACTCCTTCAAAGCCAATCTTATAATATATTTCAGTTATGGAATCAATATTTATGGCCATAACCGGTTTGGCTCAGTGGATAGAGCGTTGGTCTGCGGACTGAAAGGTCCCAGGTTCGATTCTGGTCAAAGGCATGTACCTTGGTTGTGGGCACATCTCCAGTAGGGGGCATGCAGGAGGCAGCTGATCAATCTCTCTCATAGATGTTTCTAACTCTCTATCTCTCTCCCTTCCTCTCTGTAAAAAATCAATAAAATATGTTAAAAAATTAAAAAAAAATATATTTATGGCCCTCCTCACATTTTAACTCAAAACAGTCTTGCTCTGCCCCCCACAAATCCATTGAAAATACTTTGCCAGAGCTCCCAAAGATTTCCTATTGGCTAAATTCAATGGGAACTTTTCATTCCTTATCTTACATAGCTTCTTAAGAGCATTCAACTCTACTGATCAGCTTTTACTTATTTATTGCTGACTGATGTTCTAGCATTGTTTTCTGTTTGTTTTTTTTTTCTCCTATTTCTCCAGCTATTTCTGCTTAGACTGCATGACCATCCTTTAAATATTGGTATTCTTCAGGATTATGTTTTAGGTTCTCACATCTATATACTCATCTTGGGTGATATCACACTTCATCAGTATATTGAGGATTCTCAAATCTAAATTTTCAAACTACATCTCCTTGCTTTCTTTTTCTATAGATCTGTTTTCTTGCTGGATAAGCCCCCTATTATAATTTGATAACAACTATTATAAGCAGCTACTTTTCTCTCAATGTCAGCTTTTATCATTTCTTTGACTTGTTCTATGCTAAAATTATTTGGAAATTCTGTGTACTCCTCAAATATCATGTGCCTTTTCTCATCTTTGACACGTTTTCCATGTGCATAGCAACTTCTTCCCTCTTCCTATTCGTCATCCTGACATGTGTTAGATTCTTATTTCTGCCTAGGCATAGATGTCACTTTTTCTTAGAATCCTTCTGACATTGCTTAAAACTGGGCTAAGATCCTTTCTATGTGTCCCCATAGGACCTTATGGTTTCTCCATTACAGTACAGTCTGCACATAATTTTTCTACTCATTCACCTCTTCCTGGGCTTAAAAATCCTGAAGGCACAAAACTCCTATTGCTAAATTATTCACTATTGTATTCCTAGCAACTAACACTGTACCTAACATAATAGCACTTCATTAATAAAAGTGTATTGCTCACAGAAAGAAGAAAAGAAGGGACAGAATAAATGGTTATCTGGCAGACATGGCTTTAGAGCTGGATCTCAAAAGATGAAATTTTACCAGTTGAGAAGAAGTCTTTTAAAAAGTGGCAATCACAAAAGCAATTGAAAATATTGATAAGAACCCAGGAAACACTTTATAGGACAGTTGGGAAACAGATCAAGTAAACCTAAGTGGAATCTTATATAATAAAGAGCTAATTTGCAAATGGTTGCCATTCCCTCACACCATGATGCTGTAATGGCTCAGACACTCAACACTGGAATGGGGACCAGCTAGGCACAAATGAACTCATGAGAGAGGAATGGACACCAGCCAGGCTGCAGTCCAAAAGAAGGACACCGCCTACCCTACAGTCCCGGGTGCCAGCCACTACACCTGTGCCTGTGGCCTGGGAGAGGGACAAGACACCTGTCCCATTCCCTGGGCACCTGCGGCTGCAGCCTGAGCAAAGCTGCCCACCCATAATCCCCTGTGGTTGCATCTGGCCTGGGCAGAGCCGGCTTTGGTCCTGTGTGCTTGTAGCCAGCTAGTGGGAGGGAAGCCTGGGTCCTGTTTGCCAAGGACCAGCCAGAAAAGGGAATCATAGGTCCCAGGTGTGGGGTGAGGCAGAGGTGGTTAGGGGTGATCTGGCCAACAGGGGAGCAATTAGGGGCTATCAGGCCTGTAGGGGAGCAGTTAGAGGCTATCAGGCCGGCAGAGGTGGTTAGGGACAATCAGGCAGGCAGGCAGAGAAATTAGGGGTGATCAAGCAGGCAGGCAGGTGAACAGTTAGGAGCCAGCAGTCCCAGATTGCAAGAGGCAGTCAGATATCCCTAGTGGGGTCCTGGATTGGAGAGAGTGCAAGCTGAGCTGAAGTACTCCCTACCCCCATGCATGAATTTCATGCACTGGACCTCTAGTAGAATAAAATAAGATTACATATAAACTTTGTTATAAAAAACCTTGAATACCAGGTTGAATTTGTACTTAATTTAAAAGTTAATGAAGGGTAATAAAAAATCATAAAAATTGTTTGAGAACAAATTATGATTGGTGGTGTTTATGAAAAAAAGTAGCAGCGTTATGAAGGATAAAATTAACACTTTTAAGGTTTTAATAACATTAAAAGTTAAAAATCTCTCATTATACTTGAAATATCTGGGATGACATAAAGTAAAAAAAGGGGGGCGAGGTGATGAAGAGAAATAAGAAGGCTTAGCATATGAATGAGGGCAGGCAAGTAGAAAGAATTGAAATCAAGCCAAAATTGGCCTTAAAAGTGAGCCACAATTATGTTCAAGCACAAATGATCTCTAGAAACCTCATAATCCTGCTAATGTGTAAATATGGCTTCATGTGTTTATGAAAGCAAATACCAAGGCTGACTCATCAGTGTCTCCTGTAGTTGAATCAGCAATGAGAGCAAGCAGTTTTTCTCATTTAAGACAAGAGAGAAAATCCAGAAAGGGCAAGCTAAGCACCATTTTCATATAGTCATTTGGACTAGATAGTTGGATTCTCAGAAATTGGAAAGTATTGGTCTTTCTCTTTAGAAGAATGAAGGGAACGATGAAATGATTCTGAATAGTAAACCATTGAGGTCAAACCATTTCCCCTATATCATCTTGAAAATCAAGCCATTATGTAGGATTGTATACAGGGATTGCTGGTTTGAATAAGTACAGCACATAACGGCAAATGACAGAAACTGTGAAGAGTTATTCAAAAACTTAACTTTCATCAATTGAAAGTTGGACTACTCTTTTAAAAAAAAACACCATGCTTTAAATATGCTTCAATAGCTCTACTCCCCTCAAAATGTATACATTCAAGATGCCGTCTCTTCATTTTGACAAAGTAAAGGCCTTCTGGATGTTAAATAGGAAGGGAGAGAAAGAGAGAAATCCCATCCCATGATGAATTTGTTTAATTTCAAACTGACCTTTCAAAATACATACAAAATATAGATAAGCCCAGAAGGGTATTTTACTGTGAGCAAATGAAATGAGAGACATGGGCAGCATATAGAAGAAAGGCAGCCATAGGGCCTGCATCATAGTAGTCAAATCATTCTATTTCTCCCTCACAGGTTTTATGATCAAGGGTTAGCTAACACTCTTATAACTGCATAATATTTAAGATTTATCTAGATCTAATATTGTTTTATATTTAAAAAATATGTTTGCTTTTTGACCCAGGAATTTTCCCAGTGATAGAAAAGTCTTTGTTATTCAAGAGCTCTTTGCATTACACCTAAGATTACACTAATGAGACCCAGGATGGGACCTGGTCACCAGAAAAACAAACCTTATGATTATAGAGCTGGAAATTTTAGCTAATCTCTGGGGGAGGGAAAGGAGGATGGAGATTGAGTTTAATCTTGTGGCAATGATTTAGTTAATTTTGCTTTTGTAAAGGAACCCCAACATAGACTCTAGCCACTGAGTTTCAATGGAGCTTCCTGGTTAGTGTACACATTCATGTTCTAAGAGGGTGACACATCCTGGTGTCATGAAGAGGGAGAACTGAAGTTCTGTTTTAGACCCTCCTAAAAATAAACCTTGCCCTATGTGTCTCCTTATATGGCTAGTCCTGATTTATATTCCTTATAATGCAACTCCAAATATAAGAATAGCACTTCCCTGAGTTCTGTGTGTTATAGCAAATTAGTGAGCCAAAGGGGGTCATAGGAACCCTTACACTGTGGCCAGTGAGTCAGAAAACCCCCCATGTATACCTGGCATCTGAAGTAAGAGCAGTCCTGTTTGGGAACCACATCCTTAAAGTTGTGAAGTCTGACACTAAGTTTGAGAGTTCAGTGCCAAAATTGAACTGGAATATACTTGCTGTTGTCAGAACGAACAATATTTGCTTGAACAGGTCAGAAATAACTAATGCCAAAAAGAGGGGAGGACCTTCTTTCATTTAACTTTTAGCACCTAGCCTTAAAGGGAGGCATGATTGATATAAAAAAACTGGTAAATCCTGATAAGTTTAGGTTAAAGGTACAATTACTGATATATCTGGTAGTTTTTCTGACCTAAAGTGAATTTTAAGGAAAAAGAGTACCGTGGCAGCTTTGCATCCTTATTACACTTAGGGTAATCAAAAAGATAATTTGTTGTTAATATAAGCATTCTGAGTCAATCTTGTCCAATACAGCATGCCATTTGTATCTCACAGACTATTAAAGTCTGTAACATGAAGCTATTTTTGATAAATGAATACTACTTCCATTTTCTCTTACATATAAAACTTGCTGAATCATAGTCCAAATTCACAAGGGTTCATTTTAATTGTGCCCATAGCATTTGGATAAAGGAAGAGAAAGAAGAACAAGTGGAGAGGTAGACGTGGTATTAGACTCCTGGTCTCATGCTACCTCCCTCTCAAAAGGCTTGTATATCAAACAACAATGAGAGACGAGGGACAAAAAAGCACAATTAGGTCTCTCTCTTGCTAAAGGAGTTTAGACTTTCAACATGATGAGTTCTCTTTGATAAAAGAATAAAGAGAGGTGTTGTCTCTGGAGGAGGCTGCTGGGGTTCCCATGGTCTTCACAACTGGCAAAGTACCAGATACCCATATCTCCTGTCTCCTCCTTGTTTTGTCTCTTCCACATAGCTGACATGAAAGGCACAGATGTCCAATTCTACTCAATTTTTCCTTTAAACTACAGAGATATACTGCTACTTCCCTCTGTCTGAAGGACTGTACTTTGTGGGAAAAGAAATTACAAAAAGACAGTTTCATTAGGAGCTGATGAATAATGAGGCCATGAAGTATGATTGGGATATGTGTCCCTTTAAACATCATCAGAAGTATCTGTGATGTAGTCATTTGGCCATTTAGCCAAAGGGGCTCACACCACCATATCTGTAGGCAACACCATACTCTTTCTTTCTCCCTTTCCCTACAGTTTTAATGAAATATGCAATCTTTAAGTGATATCAGAGCGTGAGAAATTCAGTCAGTTGGGGTTAGCTTTCCAAGTGAGAAAGTTAGTCCCATGGCTGCTTCCAGATCCAGCAGAACCACAGTGACTCTGCTTCAGAGGGAGAGTGCCTATATTCTGAGGACTGAAGTGTCCTTGGAATCCCAGTTAGTGCTGCTTTAAGGTTTATGCATCCTACAAATGGGAATTTAGAATTTGAGCAGTCTGGCTGTCTTTCACTCAATACATGTAGCATTGTTTGAAAAAGCTCACCCATCCCAGTTTTCAAGTTCTTCATTTCATCTCATTTTGTGCAGAAAAGCACATATATAAATCCCTGCATAAATATTCACACATCATTTCTAGCCAAGGTCTGTGGTAAACTATATCCACACTCTTATTATTTTACACATAAAGTTTTAAAACATCCACAGAATTGATAAAGTCACAGTTCCTAGATTCTTGTTTATACTAGAGAAACCCAATTCCTGACCTGTATACATATTATAATTCATGATTACATCAATTTGTTGGATGATGTATTACATTGACTGTGACTGTAAGTATGTCAGAGCAGATGATGGACTTTGAAAGCTCAGATTCAGTTTCTACAGAGTGGGCACAGAGTCTCTATGCATACCTGTAAGAAGTTATATCTATGCTCCCTCCAGTCTGTGTACAATATTTGTGTATGGTCTTCTGGATTGCATCCATAGTGTTGAGGTCATTGAAATAGACGTGACAAATGTTTTAAGTCTTCAGCTGTGTTCAAACACCAGCTCATCCACTGAGAAACTGGCCATTCATTAGTTTCCACCCTGGACTTACCTAACTCTTTCCTTGTATGATGGATGAATGAAGGGGAATATAAAACATTTGTGGGGGGGCTTGGAATATGAGTCTCTGCCAGGAACTAGTATTCTGCCACACATTCTTGCTAGTATAATTAAGCCCCATCCCTCTGATCTGTAATGCTTGTACAGAGGCCATAAACCATGAACCATACACAACCCCCGGAGGGGTTATCAGCGCTTGGTGACAATCCAGGCCTTTGGGTGTAATCTCACACCCCTCATCCCAACACATGGGGATTTTTGCAAAGCCTGCAAAAGGTCTGCCATATTTGGGAGACAAAGAAACCAAAGTGAATATAGGGAAAGCTTCCTCCATATTCATCACTCAGGCTTTGGATAAACAAACTACCCTGAGGCACTATACTAGTACATCTGAAAATAAATGTTTTTTTTTTCCAGAATCTCTGAGTACTCCGTGTGTGTGTGTGTGTGTGTGTTTCCTGAGGCTTGGTAAATTCTGTAACAAGACAATAGTACTTAATTTAAAATTGAACATACCTAGTCTTCAACTCTCACTTTCTTCTGAGTAATCTTGGACATGTTAATGTTGAATGTTTGGTATCAGCATATTGTAGTTTCTTCGCTTTGAAAATAAGGATAGCAATATCTACTTTAAAGAATTATGTATGGAGTAAATGAAAAGGTATATTTAAAAGCTCAGCACAGAGGTTGGCCCAAAACAAAAGCTAAAAATTTGCCAAATTCTTGTCCATGGGGAAAATCCACAAACATAAGGCAACATATGAATAAAGAAGGGAGAATTTAGAATATTTGAGCCAGGAAAGGAATGCTTTTTTTTCCCAGGGGGAGAACTGATACACAGCTGTGTGTGAAGTTTTCCTTAATCTTCAACTCCTCAATGAAGTTTTAAATTGTTGCCTATATAGCCATATAAAAAAGAAAGGGTGGGAACAAAATAAGAGAATAATTGTGCTCTCCCCTCTTCTACTACACTGTCATTTTGGTTTAAATATCATCATTTGCATATTTTTTATCTGAATTGAGAAAGGCCACCTTCTCATACCTAATCACCAGAAAACAGCAGGCAGCAGCCTTAGAAGCTTTTATCAATATGCCAATTTTTATTTTAGTTTATAATTTAAAAAGTGAGAGTGAAGTGACAGAGACGGTATCATTTCAAAGGTTTTTTTTTAAGCATATTAAAAAGCTCTCTCTTTTTATTTTTGAAACTGAGTAGGAGGAGGAAAACATGGAAATGAAGGTAAAAAATAAAATGAGAAATGATCAATACCTAGAGAAGGAAAAAGTACCAGGCACCTCCACCTCCTTCTGCATATACACTGAGTGGCCAGATTATTATTATCTATAGTATATATCCTATATAATAAAAGGCTAATATGCAAATAGTCCCCTCAACTAGGTTTGACTAGCAGGCAGGCTGGCCAATCACCCATGTTCCTTCCCCCTGGCCAGGCTGGCTGGATCCTACTCATGCATGAATTCATACACCAGGCCAACCTCTAGCATTATATGTGTTCAGAAATCATAATAATCTTGGCCACTCAGTATATGTAAACTATCAGGATTGTCAGGGAACAAAGGTTAGATGAAGCAAAAAGAAAAATTTAATGGTGGGCAGTCTATAGATTTGAAAGGACAAAACAATATTAGCACACTCATTTCTTAAGTTAAAATAATCATTGTGCAAAATGTGTGTTGTTATATTGAAGTACCTATAAATTAAACTAAAGTTTAGAAAATTAGAACTGGCTCCAATCTGCATTTTTGGAGCAAAAGATGTCCAATTATTATCATTATTATATATTGTATTTCATTTAAAATGTAACAAACAATATTTATTTAAAAGTATAATTTCAAGTATGTATCTGGAAATACAATGTGATTGCCTAAAGATGAGGGTGTGGGGGGTCAGAGAATGATAATATTTGTGAACTTTATGATCTATGAATAAGTAGTAGAATGAACACTTCTAACCACAATATCCATTTCTTCTATAATCTCTCCATATGTTCAGAATAATAAGAAAGAATTTTCCCACATCCTCTCACATTTGGCATCAAGCCCCTGGCGCTGCCTGCCCATGATGGGGTTGCCCTGCCGACTCAGGGACTGGCATCTTCCCCTCCCTCCTTCTGTGAATACATATAAACATAACCAATGCACACAAGACACTGGGGAGTTAGAGCATGCATGGGATGGGGGTGGAGGGTATATGGGAAGATATGTACACATGTAACACATTAATAAAAAAATAGTAATAAAAAGAAAAAGAAAGAATTTTATTTTCTCTTTGTTTTCTTTTGTCCTTCCTTCTCCACACCTCAAGAAGTTGTTTTTGGTAAGACAAATGACTTAGGAACCAGGCATTTTCTTTCACACTAGAGGCCTGGTGCATAAAATTTGTGCATGGGGGTGCAGAATGCCCAGCCTGCAACCTCTCCAATTTGTGACTCCTTGAGGGCTGTCCAACTGCCCATTTAGGCCCAATCCTAGTGGGCAGTCAGACATCTCTCTCACAATCCAGGACTGCTGGCTCCCAACTGCTTGCCTGCCTGACTTCCTGATTGCCCCTAAGCACATCTGCCTGCCAGCTTGATCACCCCCTAACCACTCTCCTACTAGCCTGATTGATGCCTAACTGCTCCCCTTTCAGCCTGGTCACCCCTAACTGCCATCCCCTGCAGGTCTGATCACCCCCAACTGCTCTCTTCTGTAGGCCTGGGTCACCCCAACTTTCCTCCCTGGCAGGCCTGGTCCCTCCCAACTGCCTTCCCCTGCTGGCCATTTTTTGATGGCCATCTTGTGTCCACATGCGGGCAGGATATTTGACCAGATGGGACAGCCATCTTGTGTGTTGGAGTGATGGTCAATCTGTATATTACTCTTTTATTAAATAGGATAGAAGCCTGGTGCATGGGTGGGGGACAGCTGGTTTGCCTTGAAGGGTGTCCTGGATCAGGGTGGAGGTTCCCATGGGGGATGGGGCTATCTGAGCAAGGGGCCTATGGTGGTTTGCAGGCTGGCCATGCCTTTCAGTGACACAAGTGGAGGCCCTGCTATCTGGGATTTATTTACCTTCTACAATTGAAACTTTGTAGCCTGGAGCAGAGCCAAGCCTCCTACTTGCTTGTGGTAGCAGCCATTTCTGTTGGGATTTACTTATCTTCTATAGTTGAAACTTTGTAGCCTTGAATGGAGGCCTGGGCCTGCCAGGGTATGGGGAAAGCTTGGCTTCCTCTATCGCTGGGGAAATCCAGCCTCCATCCTGCTCCCTCTGTGTCTGCAGCCATCTTGGCTGGGGTTAATTTGTATAATTGTTCCTGATTGGCTTGTGGGCGTGGCTTGTGGGCATGGCTTGTGAGTGTAGTGGAATGATATTTAATTTGCATATTGCTATTTTATTAGATAGGATAATAACTGGCCAAAATAATGCAATATAAGTTGATAAATATTATCAAGAGAAAAGTGTCTTTGTCCACAAATGCACTGATCTGAGGATTTGATCTTTTCAGAAATGAAGGTGTACAATAAAGACTCAATACCCCTCCAGGGTAATCTGAGGACCATAAAGACATCGAGGTATGCTTTCTTAGATGAAGTCAGCATACCTTGTTAGAACTGGGATAAAAACAAATGACCAAGGAAAACATGTAAAAGTATAAAAGATAAAAAGCCTGATCCGATAAGATACTGTAGATGCTCTTTTACTCAATGGAACGATTTTTAAAAAAGAAAAGGAACATTTTTCAACATCCTTAAGTCTCTCTACCAAATCCAATGTCACTTGCATTCTTGACTGGCTCCTTGTCTTAGCTTGAACTCTGACTTACTGGCTTTCATTCCATCCTCTTTTCTGGCTGCTCTTTCTTAATATCTTGTGCATGCTCTATTTCTTGTACTTACTCTTTAATATTGGTGTTTAATCCTGGCTCTTCTGTTTCTCTCACTCTTAGAAATATTTCAGGAAAGTTCTTTCTAGTTCCATGGCATCAATTGCCAAATATAAGCAGATGCCTAACACACACACACACACACACACACACACACACACACAGAGAGAGAGAGAGAGAGAGAGAGAGAGAGAGAGAGAGAGAGAAATCTCCTGAGCTCCAGGCATGAATATCCAACTGCCTAATTAAGTGCTTTCACATAGGCACTTCTGAAGATCAGCATGTCAAGGCTAAAATTCTCTACCCCAACAAATTTACTTTTACTTATCGCCATCCCAGTAATTATTCAAGTCTGATATTTACTTGTTATCCTTGACTCCAATCACTCTGTCATCCTTTCAATCCAATCAATAAGAGAATCCCATGGAATCCAGTCCATCACTCTCTCAAATCTTTCTATTTTTCTCCATTGTTACTATCACCACTGTCATTTAAGACAACTTCATATTTCTCCCAGAGCACTAAAATACCCTCCTGATTGGTCTCCTTATCACTGCTGTTACTCTCCTTAAATCTATTTTCTACTTTGCTGTCAGAGCAGTATTTCAAAAACACACAGTTTTACATGGCATTCTTCTTTATGTCTTTTCCATTTATTTCAAACATAATCCAATCCCTCCCTTATACACACATGCATGTCCATACATATGCACACATACAAACACACATGTCCTTGTCCAGCTTCAACCTCATCTCCAATTTCTCTCTCACTAACCATTTACTCAAGAAATAATAATTGCACTGCATATCCTCAAATAACACCATCTAGTCTCCCTGTTTTTTCTTGGGTCATTTCCCCCCTTTCAACATCTAAATATTAGCATAGCATTCAAAATGGGAGATTTATCCAAAGAAGATATCCAAATGGCCAATAGCTATATGAAAAGATGCTCAACATCACTCATAATTAGGATAATTAAAACAAAAAACATATTGAGACAACTTCATATCACTTCATACTTATTAGAATGGCTATAATAAAAAGGACAAGTGACAACTGTGAATGTAAAAGAGGCACATGCTGATCTGACTAACTCAGGGAAGGCCTGTGTAGCTGCCTTATAGCTCAAGTCACCTAAGGTAACCACAAAGGATGATATGAAATTAAAATCTTTTAGTTTAAGAGCAGTTTATACTGGATAGTCATGTCCTAGGACAGTATCTTCCCTGACAAGATCAACTTTGATCTTTACTGATCCTATTGTCTTTTTCTAATATACCTGTGGAATGCCAGGGTAAATTGTAACTTCCCTTTCTCAGGACCCCTCAGGGCACAACAAATTATCATATGATTCAATGATTCTACTTTGGGGTATATATAAAAAATGAAAATAGGGTCATAAAAAATATTTTCACTCCATGTTCATTTTAACATTAAGCACAATAGCCAAGGCATGTAAACAACCTAAATGTCTATCAATAGATGAATGGATAGAGAATATGTAGTATATACACACAATAGAATATTATTCAGACATGAGAAAGGAGAATATACTGCCAAATTTTTGACAGTATAGATGGGACTTGAGGGCACTGTGCTAAGTAAAATAGACAGAGAAAGATAAATATTGTCTGATATTACCTACATTTGAAATATAAAAAAAGTCGAACTCATAGAAACAGAGACTAGAATGGTGATTACTGGGTGCTGGATAGTGGGGGGGAAAGGGTAATGTTGGTCAAAGAGTAAAAACTTTCAGTTACAAGATGAATAAGTTCTTGATATCTAAAATACAACATTGTGATTAGAATTAATAATACTGTACCATATACTTGAAATTTACTAAGAGAGTAAATCCTAAAAAAGTCTCACTCCCCCCAAAATTATATCATATAACACAGGTGTTAGCTAAAGGGATGATAGTAATTATTTTGAAACATATAAATGTATCAAATCAACAAGTTGTACACCTTAAACTTACAATATGTTATCTGTAAATTATATCTCAATAAAGCTGAGGGAAATAAGGTTTTGAGATGTGCTCCCTTGATAAGTATATGACCTTTAGAAATATATCAGGCATTCTTGAACCTCAGTTTCCTCATTAGTTACTTACAATGATTAATAACTATCTTAATAGCGTCTATTTCATAAAATAAAGTTTATAGATTAATAATTTAACATGATAGCTTCTAATTAATATTGCTGAGCTTTAATTTTTGTATTAAGAGAACTTCATTTTAAAGAGTAATTGAAGATTAAAGCATATGTAAAATAATTTTATAAGTCTCACATGTTAGTATAATTAACTTTTACTATCAAAAATATCTAATATATAATATTAGATATTTTATTTCTTTATTTTATATCAAACAAATAATGTGTTCAATAAATTAACACATTATTTTAGATTTATGAATTAAAGAGAAATATATTACTTATCAGTGTCTTATTCCAAAACCACCAGAAACATCTATATTTTAAAACGTTTAGATTTATAAATTTATTGCAACAAAATAATAAAGCTATTAGGAATTGCTGCTGCCTTAGTTAGAGTGTCAAAAAGCAATTGTTAGCCCTACCTGGTTTGGCTCAATTGACAGAGTGTCAACCTGTGGACCAAAGGGTCCCAGGTTTGATTCTGGTCAAGGGCATGTACCTGGATTGCAGGCTACTTCCTGGACCCAATCCTGGTGAGGGCTCTAGGAGGCAACCAATTGATGTGTTTCTATTACATTGATGTTTTTCTCTGTCTTTCCCTCTATCTTCCACTCTCCCTAAAAATCAATGGAAAAATATCCTTGGGTTAGGATTAAAAAAAAAAAGAATTGTTATAAGAACCAGGCTTGTGTTATGTAATTTGGAGAAAATTTAAATAAAAGGGTTTAATTTAGAGTTAAGTGCTCTCAATGTATTTAAGTTGTACTGTTTTCCTTTGCTTTAGTAAGAGGGAGGGAGAAAAGGAGTGATCACCTTATCCTATATAATAAAAGCCTAATATGCAAATCTCCCCAACAGCAGAAAATCATGGAATGATCAGTTGCTTTGACATACAGTGACCACCAGGGGGACCAATGCAGGAGCTGCCCCCAACTTGCAGGCCCCAGGCCTGCCAAGGCAGGTGCCAGCAGGGCCCCTGGATCATCCCACAGATCAGTCCCTAATTGCTGGCAGGCCCAAAGGCCATACTGATGTATGGATTTTGTGTACCCATCCTCTAGTTAAATGATAATATAAAAGGTAGAAACACAAAATACCTTTTAAAACCACTCATGTAAAATTATTAAGGCCTGACAGGCATGGCTCAGTGGTTGAGAATAGACCTATGAACCAGGAGGGCATGGCTTGATTACTGTTCAGGGCATATGCCAGGGTTGCCAGCTTGATCCCAGTGTGGGGCATGCAGAAGGTAACTGATTCATGATTCTCTCTCATCATTGATGTTTCTATCTCTCTCTCCCTCTCCCTTCCTCTCTGAAATCTATTTAAACATATATTTAAAGTAATTAGGTATGTGTTTTCTGATAAAAACAATTCACTACAGAGGTGAAGATGGTAGGATAGAGATTACTTTCTGCTTTCTACAGAATTAACTGAAAACTGAGAGACAGTTGAAGAGTGGAGAAGAAGTGAAACTAGCAAATAGCAACCATTTCAACCCCAAATTTATGAAGTATGTTTCATTGATGCAGAGATTAAGAACAATCTCTCACTGGAAGTTCTCACACATGTGTCACAGGAGCTTACTGGGTCCCCCTTCTTCAGGGATGAAGAAATTGAAAAGCAGACAGACATCCCCCCAGGTGGTTGATATATACTATCTCTTCTAAAGGCAGGTAAGATACTTCCAGTGTGGGATGTGGGGAAAAAAAAAACCAACAACATGGATAAGAGGTAGGAAAGCACAGATGGACAGATGGATAAAGACACACAGAAGGATGTGCATTTGCCAAGTGAATTGGGAGCATGTGCAGTTACTGATGATTAAGAAGACAGAACCTTGACTGGCCAGTGTGGTTCAGTGCTTGAGTATCAACCAATTAACCAAGAGGTCACAATTCAATTCCTGGTCAAGCCATGTGCCTGGGTTGCAGGCTTGATCCTCAGTGTGGGGCATGCAGGAGGCAGCTGATCAATGATACTCTATCATCATTGTTGTTTCTATCTCTCTCTCTAACTCCCTTCGTCTCTGAAATCAAAAAATATATATTTAAAAAAAATTTAAAAATTAACCAGAAAGAAAAAAAGTTTTTGTTTAAATATCTGTATCAGTCTTCTAAGAATTCTGTGACAAAATACCATATTAGTAGAATAGATGGCATGAACAACAGAAATTTATTTTCTCATAGTTCTGAAGGCTGGAAAATCAAGATTAAGGTGCCAATAGGGTTGGTGTGTCCTGGGGTCTCTCTCATTCGTTTGCACACCCCTGTTTTATTATTGTATCCTCACATGGCCTTTTCTATGTGGACACAGGTCCCTTATATATATCTCTCCTTAAAAGTGCACCATACATGTTGAACTTGGGCCAAACCCTTATAATCTTATTTAATCTTAATTAACTTTTCAAAGTCTCTTTCTCCAAAAGTAGTCACATTTGGGTTAGAACTGCAACACATGAATTAAGGGGAGAGATAATTCAGTCCACAACATCTTTACATTGAGAAATTTCTGGAACATATAGTAATTCTATGTTTAAAATTTTAGAAACTACCAAGCTGTTTTCCACAGTACTGTAGTTGCACTATTTTACATTCCTACCAGCAATATATGAAGGTTTCATTTTCTCCATATCCTCACCAGAATTCTTATTTTCCAATAAAAACTTAAAACCATCCTAGTGTGTATGAAGTTGTATCTCTTTAAGGTTTTGACTGCATTTCCCAATCTATCTAATAATAGGGTACTATGCAAATTGGTTGGGATACCATCACATAATGACCAATCAGCAGGCTGTGTGGGCACCAGGGGCGGGTGGGTGGAACCTTGCAGCATCAAAGATGGGGGTGGGGGAGACAGGGCCTGGCAGAGGTCGGTTTGTATTCCTCACATGGCAGTGGCGGCTATGAGCACTCCCATTGGCTGCTGCTGCTTGCCCAGAAGGATCACAGGGAGTAGGCCTAAACTGTCAGTATGACATATCCTGAGGGACCCCAGACTTTGAAAAGGGTCAGGCCAGGCTGAGGGATCCTCTCCGTTCCCCCCCACACCTAGTGCACAAATTTCATGCACTAGTGAAATTTGTAGTGACAAATAATATTGTGCATCTTTTTATGTGCATATTGGCCATTGTATATCTTCTTTGGAGAAATGCCTATTCAAATCTTTGGCCCATTTTTTTAATTGGGTGGTTTGTCTTTAGTTGTTGGTTTTGTAGTAAGTTGGATTATAAGTTTGGTTGTCAATGTTAAAGTTTTGCTCATATTGCAGTTTATATACACATAAATCATAAGCTAATATAAAATAAACACATACACATACATAGAGATTTCTTACACTCAAACTAAAATCCAATATCACATTTGAGTGTGAAACACTTTTATATAGTCCCTATTAGTACCAAGAAAAGACTATTCAGTATAAAAAAATACTTAGCATTTTCTGTAAGCAGTCATCATTATAAATAGACAAGATAAATAAAGTTTGTTCCTGATAGTAAAGTGAAAACAATGTTGTTCAGTTTTCTCATCAGTGAAATGGGTATAAAAATTCCTATTTGATCCTGCTTCACAAAGTTACAGTGAAGATCTGATGAGAAGAGGCTCACTTGGTAAAGTACAGATGTGGCTGCCACTAGCACATGGCAGAACTGGCCTGGCATTGTCCTCTAATACCAGTTCACATGGATTTGATTTTTTTCAGTCTTCAGAAGCTCCTACTGAAAAGACATTTTTAATTCTGATTTGTCTCATCAATTGATGTTTCTTTTTTCCCCCCCAGGGCCGGGGGGAGGGGAGGGAACTGGAGAGGGGGCTGTTCAGTCATCTGAAAGAAACTAAAGTAGGATTAACTGCTATGACAAGATTTAAAGTAGCTTGGAATTATAGTAGTTCTTACATACAAAAGGAAAATCAGTGTAGAAACAACCTAAGAAAAAGTATTGATTATTCAATGTATGAAAGGAAGGTTAGAATGTCTTGGAGAAAACAGCATGGTTGCATGGTTATGAATTTTGAGATTAGGTTTAATTACACAGTTTGTGTCTTCAATTTAAGGATTTATCTTCTTCTAAAGCATTATTTTGTCTTGTCTATGCCTAATATTGTAAAATTAGAGGTAGACAATAACACTCAACCTTGAGTCACTTGAGAGAAGAATTCTATGAGTGTACTCAGTCCTAACTATGGACTAGCATCACAAGAAGCTATTTTAAAATATCAATTATCTGGCTCTTCCTCCAGATATGCTGATTTAAATGGTCTAGGTTGTCACCAGGGTATTGCTCTTTTTTGAAGCATTATAGATGATTCTAATGTGCAGCCATTGCTGAAAATCATATGGTCCATGGACCTAAATATATTACATCCCTTCTCCCTTTAACTTCCTTCTTATGTAAAGGCTAACTTTTTTTTTCATGGAAATTATGAAATGTTAGAATTTTATACCGTATTTCAATTAAGGGACTGAAATATCTTTCATTTAACTTTTTTTTCAAAATATGAATTACCTAAGTCTCATATAAATTATGATATAAGTGAGTAATGATAATGATCTATTAACTCACCCCTCAGATAGGCCCTAGCAGATGTTTAATAGCAGCAACAGAAACACCACCCAGCACAGGGAAGATTGCTGTATCTTAGTAAAATTGTTTGAGGGAATTTAGAGAAACATAATAATTAACTTTCATTTGGATTTAGCTAAGGGGCCATGAGTTAAAACCTGAAAATTATATGCCTAAAATAGATCTTTAATATTTGCAAGCCATCTGGATCTTGACTTTATGTATTATCAAAAAAAATCATTCCACCCCTAGTAGACCAAATATCCCTGTAAATGAAGGGAATATTAATTTCTTCACATATGGTAGAGTCTCAATTATATTGCTTTATATTGGAAAAATACTAAAAAAAATATTCATTTAGAAAACTTTTAGTAATGGTACTGATTTCTGGAAAATCAGATATTTTTCAGTCATCACACAACTAAATTCAGAAGATTTTAATTTATTGTAAGTACGAATCAGGACCAAAGCATCACACACACACACACACACACACACACACACACACACCTCTGCTTCATCTGAAAATCAAACCAATAAAAAAAATGCAAAGTTTACCTTAAGAAACAATACTTAGTGTATTTTAAATAATTTCTCATGAGGCAAATTATGATAGTAAGAGCAAATTCCTAGAATGTATGTCTTTTCTGTTTTATTCAGTGGCCAGAACTTGATGATCATCAAAGGTAGAGACTTAGAGACTTGAGTCAAAAATCTGCATTAGCTTTTTGCATTGCAATGAAACACACTTTGCCTCTGCCAGCGCAGCTTAGCCTCACACCTAATCCTTATCAATAATGGCAGCCCTGCTGAGAGTCATGTTGTTTTCAGTAGCAATCCAAATCATGCTTTATGTCATTCCAAGGTCCAGTAGAGCTAAGACAGCTCAAGGAATCCTTATCATTTAGAGCTGTCCCTCAGAATCTACTTCAGGTCTGAGTTACCTCTAGCTTTGGGATACCCTCTCGTGAATATGCAGCTTTATGGCCAACCTACTAATGCCAGGCCAAAGGAGGGGGAATATGATAATACTTTTATGACCTATGCCCTTACTGAGCAAACTACTCTAATCTACTCAATTTAGCCATTTTGGGCCCAGGGTAGCATCTACCTTGAATCCTGTCCCTGGGAATCAAGCTCCTGGGAGTTGTAAACTGGATATGATATTAGTCAGATTTCCTGTGTTGTAAACATCAAAACTTGACTTTGGTGCATGTTAGGAAAACAAAGCAACTTTAGAACAACATATTAAGTGGTTTGCACAAACATGGCTTAAGGAAGACAGAGACCCAGGGATTCGCTAGGATCTGATTAACAAAAACTCTTGTAGACCTCATTGCACCTTGTTGTCCAAGCAATTGATCTCCATTCATTTTATACCTTTGAGTTAATCAGATTGTCATGGACACCTCTAGCTAGTTTGATTTATCTTTCTATGAGCTCAAGGTCTTATGGGTATCATTATGTCATTTAAAAATGCATTTTTATTGATTTCAGAGTGTAAGTGAGAGGGAGAGAGAAAAATATCAATGATGAGAGAGAATCATGGATTGACTGTCTCCTGAATGCCCCACACTGGGGATAGAGCCCGCAACCTGGGCATGTGTCCTGACCAGGAATCAAATTGTGTCTCCTGGTTCATAGGTCAGTACTCAACCATTGAGCCATGCTGGTTGGACCATTATGTCATTTTATGCTTGAGAGGAATTTTCTCAGATCACCTGACTAGCTGATATCAGAACTATACCTCAAAACCATATTTCCTAAGTCCAAATTTTATGTTCTTTTTCTTCTCATATTGCTTTCATGACTTAGAAGAAATCTGCTGGACAGGTACTGGAGTGGATATTGCAGTGCTGTTTTCTTCTTCCAGGAGAGTTTGCTGAAAGATACTGAGAATGCTAGTGAGAGGTTCAGAAGAATGAGGATGAAATGGCTTTTTCAAGGAACAGTATTAGATTTTAAAAAGCATAGCCTTTGGAATCCTGTAATCACAAGTTGAATTCTGGCCTTTTTTTCCTATTACCTGCATGACTGTGGACAATCTTCTTGTATCTGTTATCTAGGAATAGAAATACCTACTTAGAGAGTTTTGAAAGAATTAAATGTAATAATATAAATAAATCTCCTTGCAGAATGATCTTAATAGAATAGGGAAGAAAGAAAAGTAGAACGTAATAAAACTAGAAAAAGGGGAATAGAAATGGAGAAAATCTAAATGGAAATAGAACAAACCATCTAAGGAATATATGTTGTAAAACCAGTAGTGGGAAGATGATATACAATAGAGATAATTAACAGGGCCATTAAGGGTTTGATCATAATGCCATCTTTGCACTGACTTTCTGAGAAGAACAGGATATATAACATAGAGGCCATTTCATGAAGCAAAAGATAATGGATGGGGATTCAGTACTGTGATTATTTACCAAGGAAGAGATGAGATTCCACGCTATGCTAGAGGAGGAAATATCACCTTAACAAGCATGGACAGCCCTCGATGGTCTATAAAATTCATTTGCTGGTTGTGATAATTCAAAAGAGCCAGGTAGAACATCAGTAACATCGGAAGACATAAATTTTAATTCATAAGGCTCATAAGTGTCCTGGTCAGAGAGGGACAAACTTTCCACTCTCCAACTCAATAATCAAGCTAATGGGAAAAGAAAGCATTTTCTACTATAGAAGCCTTTTAAAAAATTACTTCAGATGATGTGTACATGTATGTGCACATGTATAAATAATTGATGGCTAACTTCTTAAAGGTGTAGGGTGGGTAAAAAAAATCTGTAAATTTATTGTATTATATCTAAGCTAACAATTTCTTATCCTCCAGGATGAAATCTGATGGCTTTATTGTTACCTTTAGTAAAGTAGAGCTGACAAGGCTCTGTGTCTTGAGGGAAAAGACTTGATTATGTAATACAAACATGACTCCAAAATGAAAATACATTTTCCTTTACTAATACACTCTTGAAAGTAATTATCTTTGTTGAGAAGACACATAAAACATGATGGGAACAGCTAATTAATTTGCTAAATATTCTCTGCAGCAGGTACAGTCCATTTGTTTCCTATATAATATACTTTCCTATGTAAAATATCATGTACACATATACTGTGTGAATTAAGCAGCTGTTCAAGATATAAGGAATGACTGAGTCCTTTCTAGTCTACATTTTAACATGGTTTATACTTTTATATCTTCATCTCTCTCTCTTTCTCAATGTATAGGATATTATTGATCTACACATATAAGATATATATACATTTATAGGTCTATTGATTTGCTTCTACTCTTCTCTACCTCACTGCCACACCCTTAGCACAGTCATTGCCATATCTGCACTGTATAATTATAATGATACCCCCATCTCATCACAATCCAAACCGGCTCTCACATTTGTCACCAGAGCTGCCTTTCTCAAGCACAAAACAGTCCCTAAAAATAATATTGCTATTTGTTTCAACTCACACTCATCTCCCTCATCCTTTGCTTCATTCCATTTACCTAGGCTTATTTCCCACTGTACTATTTGTCAGCTCCTGATGACATTTGTGTTTTTGCTTTAGTTCACTTGCTTATTGTCATTTTCTGTTCATGTTATGTGAGCTCAATGGAAGCAGCAACTTTGATGTATTCACTTCTCCATCATTAGTGCTTAAAACAGGGCCTGACACTAGTCGGGATTCAAAGCATAGATTTTAGCCCTACCTGGTTTGGCACAGTGGATAGAACATTGGCCTGTGGACTCAAGGGTCCTAGGTTCAATTCAGTCAAGGGCATGTACTTGGTTGCAGGCACATATCCAGTAGGGAGTGTACAGGAGGCAGTTGATCAATGTTTCTCACTCATTGATATTTCTAACTCCCTATCCCTCTCCTTTCCTCTCTGTAAAAATCAATAAAATACATTTAACAAACAAACAAACAAACAAAACAAAACAAAACCTAGATTTTAAAAAATGAATGATCCCTGTATTACCTGATAGAGCACAGTGCCTAACACAAAGCAAGAAATCAAAAACTATGTATTGAATAAATGACACAAGAACATATCAAAGTTAAAAATATGTCTACAGATTTTGAATTTGTGAAGAAGTCAAAGCTAGTTTTTGACTAAAGTTCAACCCTCTTCCTCTCTGTATCCTGTCTTCTCTCCTCAATAAACCTTATGGTTTTTTAGTTAATTATAAAATAAAGTCTGCATGAATTCTCAGGTTGAACAAGACGTAGTAGGCCTGAACTGGGTAGATCACAAAGCTTCTCCTGCCTACTTAACCAGCTTTTCCTGGTCACAGCATGCTTTTACTCTCTACCCCCTTAAAAAGCTGGCATGAACCGTAAATTTATATATTGACATTATTCTGCTTATATGCAGTCAGTTAACACTCTGCCCACTCATTCACTTTTTTGGGGGGCCTCCTTCAAAAGCTCTAAATCTAATAGACAGTGGAGGAACAAATGTGAGACTATTATCTGAACAAATCAAATGAGAAACTCAATGGAGATCCCCTAGAATCAATTACTTCAGATATTTTTCATCTTTCTTACAATAGCCCTTCTGCTCATGTTATGTAATTTCATGGTTATAAAATAATTTCAGTATTATATTTTAAATGCAAGGAAAAATAATAAAAATAAATTTTTAGGGAAAAAATCTTGATATGTAAATATATATAAAACAATACACCACTTACTCATCAAATATTTATTGGGTGTCTACAATGTGTCAAGTGTTGTCTCAGGGGCTACAGATATAGCTGTAAAAAAATAAAGCCATACTCATGCCTCCAGGGTCTACCTTCTGGCTGTGCAGGTAAAGATGGATATAAAATAAAATTCAAACAGTTAAACATGTAGTTTGTTAAATGAATTTAAGTGTTATAGAGTAAAGTGAAGCAAGGAAAGAAAATGGGGAGGGTTGAATAGGATAATGGGACTATTTTAAATAAAATGGCCAGGAAAACCTCACTAGGAAGATGTTATCTAAGTAAATGCGGTGAGAAGAGCCTCAGATACCATGCTCCATCATTGACTTCACAGCTTTACTTAGAAAACACATGGTAGCCTGGCTGTCATGGCTCAATGGTTGAAATTGATGTATGAACCAGGAGGTCACAGTTTGATTCCAGATTGTGAGTTTGATCCCCATTGGGGGGTGTTCAGGAGTCATCTGATAAGTGATTCTCTCTCATCATTTATACTTCTATCGCTCCCTTTCTTTTTGACGTCAATAATATCTATGTGTGTGTGTGTGTGTGTGTGTGTGTGTGTGTGTGTGTATCACATCATGCATGCTGTGTTACTTATGAAAGATTTTTGACTGAAGGGCAAAATAATCTTTAAAAAGAGCTCAAGTTGTACTTTGAAAATTCACCTTCTAGTTTCCAATTTGTAGTTTTCCACTTTTATTTCTGGGTAATTTACTTTACTTTATCTCTTACTTTTTTTTATAGAATGAGGAAATGTAAATATTTAGATAGATATGTCATGGGATTGGTTCTACAGTGTAATTCTCAAAGGGTTTGTTGCATAATTATTAGAAAACCATGTTTTTTAGCACAATTCAATGTGTTCAAATTTTTACAATACATAAACAGATGGTGAGTCTGAACACTGGCTGCTCTTTCTGTCCCATGGCTCATTGAATTACATCTCTTAATATTTTTAAAGGGAATATATCAGTATAGGCAGAATTGCAAGTTAGTTATTAGCTTTGGGCAATATGTTCAGGCTTATATGAAGCATGTGGGACCCTTCCTATAGTCAAACTGTTACTGACCAAGGCATACCTAATCATTCACAAAGAGAAGGTCTAATATGGGTAAATTTTCTTAAAACCTTCAAGTTATTAAAGAATATGTTGAATTGGAAGAGACTGTAAATAAATTTTTAATGCTAACATTTAGCCTTGTAACATAGAGATATTAAGACATAAGAGGTAAGTAGTATGTCAAAATTATACCATAAAGTAAAGTAAAAGTGTGGACATTACAAATAAGGGGGGAAATGTGATAAGAAGTTGAGTGAAATGAGATATAATAGAAAGAAGTCATGGAGATTGATAATGTTACTATGGTACAGTCAGAGCATATTTAGAAATAATTGAAAGTTATGGGCTGCTAAAATAAAAAGGTAATGCAATGTTATTCAAGAATATTTTGTTTATCATTTTATCATTGTGTGTTATTCAAATGACATCAACATCATTCTTCTCTTCTTTTCCTCCTGAAGGACTACTTTTTATCCACTCTTTCTTATCATGGCAAATACCATTGCCATCCACCCTGATGCTCAAGCAAGAGATAAGTGTTATCCTTGATAAGTCATAAAGAAAAAATCAAGTATCACATTATCTCACTAATATGTGAAATCTAAAGAACAAAATAAATCAATGAACAAAATAGATCTAGAGACACAGAAGCATGGAACACACTGTCAAATTTCAGAGGGAAAGTGGGGTGAATGGGGGGATGGGAACAGATTAACCAAAAAAACTTGTATGTATAAATCCATAACCTAGGGACACAGACAATTGTGTGATGAAAGCCTAGAGAGCATAGAGTGGCTAAGTGGGTCAATGGAAGAAAAAGGAACACTTGTAATACTTTCAACAATAAAAAATTTTTAACAAAAGAGTTATCTTTGACTCTTCCCTTTATTTTACATCCCACATTCCCACCTCTCCTTCTCTAGGTAGGTATATCATCTTTTGGATCCTGAAACATCTCTTATTGGTCTCCATTCTCCAAGTTTTGCACAATTCATTCCCCAATACCCATCGATTTTCCACAACATCATTAGAGTCAAATTTCTAAAACCCAAATCACATTATATTTTGCCACTTCTAAAAATTCTCTAACATTGATTCATGAATTTTAGGTTAGAATCCAAACTAACAGTATGTTATACCAGACTGTTCTTAATGGTCTCTTTGCTATCTCTTAAAAATGATCTCTTGTCACTTCCATTTCATACACTGAATATTCCATTCCTGTTTGGTTTTCCCACTTCCCAAAATGGCACCCCTTAACTCACTGCTCCTCCCTTTCAAAGTACAGGAATCATTTTTTTGTCATTCCCTAGGATAGGCAAAGTATCTGTCCTACATTGTCCCAAAGCTCTTTATATATATATATATATTTTTTTCTTTTTAAGAGAAGGAAATATGATTTTTTGCTCTTATATCTACAGCCTCCCAAATACCCCTGGTATAGAACAGGCATAAAGTAATGTCTGTTGAATGAATAATTAAATGTATACCCAGTAATTGGCTGAAGTTTCTGAATAATGAAGAAAAACAAAATGGGTGACTAACTTCAAAGACTTAACAATTCATTATATTTAGTTTATATAACAATTTAGGTTCCTTAAATAAAGATTGTGTTGAATTAAGATTTGAACAGCCTTAATGTTTTATTTTAAATATGAAGGAGCTTGTTTATTGTCTGAGTTGGATTTGAACTCAATTTGATAGCATGTTACAAAATTTGAACTATCCAACCCACCTTTCAATTAAATGAAAGAAGAAGTGACTTACAGGATCTGTAATGCATTAAAAATCTCACAATCATGTATTTATAGAGCAACATAAAAATGTAATTCAGGTACTTAAAGAAAAAATTGACACAGACTAAGCAGAGAAGATGAGCCAGAGGGGATTACTTAGTGTTCTAAAACTCAATCCTGCGCTATCTCAACTTGAGCTTCAA
The DNA here is from genome assembly GCA_011751065.1 of Lasiurus cinereus. Classification (NCBI taxonomy): domain Eukaryota; kingdom Metazoa; phylum Chordata; class Mammalia; order Chiroptera; family Vespertilionidae; genus Lasiurus; species Lasiurus cinereus. The sequence continues at coordinate 4,310,482 of JAAGEH010000286.1, read as the reverse complement.
ATCCAGCCTGGGTCAAGACAACCTGTCATTCTCCTGAGACTGAGCTCTGCCTATCTCATAGTTCACTGTGTGTGTTTTTCATATTGCTCCAGGACTCCATGTACTTAAAAATCCTCCTGGGATTTTCTTATAAATGATAATGCTATCCCTAATAAGCTTAGCCAAATTCAGAGAACTCCTTGATATGTAACTGGCAGTTCTGAAAAATGCCCTTGGGCTGTTAGCCATTCTACAAAAATCAAATTCAGTCAACACTTCAGAACTTGAGTTTGCCAGAAAGTTATCTCATGTCACTTTTGCCTCTCTCATCAATTCCCCATAATAGAGTATCTAATATCATGAACAGATTTTGTATGAAGAACAATCTGTTTCTTAAAACTGGTGAGAACATACCTTTGACTTTTCAAGTATATGTGGGAAGTGACCTGGTAAAATGCTCTCTTCTATGCTTCCAACTCTTTTTTTACACCATGCACAAATTACAATACAAATATAATAGAAGGAAATATCTGCATATCTTGGAAATTTTATGATTGATAAGGCATTATCTTGTCAGTTGACATTTGTATAACCAATATTTATCATATAAGGTGGTCCCTACCTATAGAGAAATAGAGTTTGGTCTGATAAGGGACTTTCAATATTTCAAGCACCATTCCCTTCAGGGCAAGAGGATTAGTGCTAATATTTCAGAACAGTCTTAATACATTCTGAATCCAGTTACTAAGTGGGGAAAGAAAACATATTTGACTCTCAGCATACCAATATACACACACATGAGTATGCATAAACACATTCAGAGACTTTAGAATGAAACTATAGAAAAGGCTGATGGATAGGGACAAGAAGGGCCATGAGGTCTCAAGGGAAAAAAAAAAAAAAAAAACAGAAAACTAAAACCAGTGTCTGAATGATTAAGTATTATCTCAGCTAAGGAGATGAAGGTGTGTAATATCTTTGAAGAAGTTTTCAACCATCCACAAACAAATACTGTATTTAAAGCTAAGTCCAACAACTTTTTGCCTTAGAGTAGAGATGAAGAATTATAAGGTAAGAATATATAATTGGTCAAATTAAGTTTCAGGCCATGAGGGTGCTTAGACTCAATGTGACAATTTTCCTGAGGCTTATTAAGGAAATAACAAAGCAAACAACTCTTTAGAAAATCACAACCATCTCAAACCAAAGATATAAATATTTTTACCTTACATGTTCCAACCAATTTCTGAAGGTGTTATTGAACAGCACATATTTTAATTTCCCTTGCCATCTCAAAAATATTGCAGTGAATTCACAGAAAAATAATCCTTATCAACCTGGGTCCTTTTAAGCTAGGAGGCAGCTGTGGAAAATCAGCTTTAACTGAGCACAATAACTCATGAAACCAAGCTAAGATTCATCTTTAGAAAGTCTTTTAAGAAAAAGCCCCAAGACAATGTGGAATCCAGGGACCTTTATGGAAAGCCATGACCTGGAGATGGATTAGAAAATATTTGCCCTTGGGAATAAGATCCAGAAGATGGCAACTCGCAGGAAGGGAGGGAGAGAGTGTGAGAGAGCCATAGAGGAGAGTGTAGATGTGTGTGGTGTGTGTGTGTATGAGCTAGGGAAAGTTAGATTCTGCAAATCTTCCAAGGGGTTGCCAATCTGGGCAGTCTTAGATGGTGGAGCCCCACGCACAACATAGACACTTCTGGATGGCCAGTGTGGGCACAGAGACCATGCCATCTTGAGAAACAGAGCTGTTTGAGACTAGGATCCTGGCCTCAGCACCACCAGTCGCATCATCTCAGATGCAAACCAGGACCCTGTAGCCACTGAGGACCGAGAACTGCAACCACAGCTTCAGACCAACAGACAACAAGAATCCAGAAATCCCGGCCACAGATTTATGTGAGTCAAAGAGCATGTTCTCTTCCCTGCAGGCTCCTGGATAGTGCCATAGTAACTGATAGACCAGCCCCTCACTCAGGCCTCAGCACCCCTGCAGAAATTTGACCTGGGGAGTGCCTGCACTGGCTGCAGAGCTGCTGCTGGAATTTGAGCCTGCACATGCACAGAGACTGGGAATCTGCTCCCCACAATGCAATCAGGCAACCAAACTCGAAGCCCAAGCAGAGTAGCGGTGACACCTGACTTTGATTCTGGGCAAGCGCACATGGAAGTGTGTTTTCCACAGTGTGCATGGAAGTCTGTTTTCCGCAGTGCAGGCACGCCACAGTGCTACTATGCAACCCAATCCCCCAAGGTGACTGGGACCCAGATTCTCCTGGCAAGAGGCAGCACTGAGCATCATTGACTTCCTCTGTTTCTTATGGTGTGCACCAGGGATTCCTGACTCATAGTGCATTCACACTAGGAGCCACTGACTCCAATTCTTGGTGCATGCACACACAGGGACCCTGATTCTCAGCAAGAAGCTGCACGAGGCAACAGAGATTCTGATATGCCATTCTTGTGCAAACAGAGGGGCACACTGACTCCTGGAATGTGCTAGGGGATTACGATTTTTGGCCAACAGCGTAGTGCAGGCAGGATCCCTGATTGTAGGTGTTTACAAGAGACCACACTGAACACTGGTAACACTGACCCTTGGTGAGCCTGGTTCCCACCAAACCATGGCAGCCACATGTCTTAGTGTCGGAGCACTTCAGTGACACTTGGGTGGTGTGAAGCTCCCGTGGCACAAGGCCTAGGTCTGCACAACACAAAGTTTGAACCTTCTGGTAATAGTCAGAATGGGGAGATGACACAATCCACAGAGGAAAGAAAACGAGGAGTCGCCGAGAAAGGAAATTAGTGAAATTGAAGCATGAACCATGACTGAAAAAGGATTCAGAGTAATCATCATGCAATTCATACAACGGATGGATGAGAAAATCAACAACATATGCAAGAATTAGGAAGTAATAAAAAGAGATACTGTTACAATCAAAAACACCATGGAAAGTTTCAACAGTAGACTAGAAGAAGCAGAGAACCAAATTAATGAGTTATAAGGTAAGGTAGAGGAACAAACACAATATGAACAGCAACTGGAGAAAAAAAATAAAAAGCAGGAGGAGAGCCTAAGGGAGCTTTGAGACAACATGAAACGAAGTAACATATGTATACTAGGGCTGCCAGAAGGACAAGAAGAGCAGCAAGGATTAGAAAATCTATTTGAAGAAATAATGACAGAAAACTTCCCAAATATGGGGAAGAAAAAAGTTACATAAGTAAAGAGAGTCCCAAGCAGGATCAATTCCAAAAGACCCACACCAAAACACATCATAATTTTAATGGCAAATATTAATGACAAAGAGAAAATATTAAAGGCAGAAAGAGAAAGACAGAGAGTTATCTACAAAGGATCCCCCATCAGATTATTAAAGGATTACACAACAGAAACACATCAAGTTAGAAAGAATTGGAAAAAGGGATACAAAGTTTCAAAGCAAAGGACTGAATCCAAGAATCTCTATCCAGCAAGACTATCAATCAAAATTGAAGGGGAAATCAGGAGCTTTTCAGACAAAAAGAGGCTAAGAGAGTTTATCACCACCAAACCAGCAATGCAAGAAATGCTAAAAGGAATACTGTAAAAAGAAGAAATAAAAAGGTAAGAAGGAACACAGACACAAAAATAGATATGTCTACAAACAAGTTCCTCTCAGTAATAATTTTAATGCTCCAATCAAAAGACATCGAGTGAATGAATGGATACTAAAACAGACCCATATATAGAACAAGGGACTCACACAAACTGAAAGTGAAGGGATGGGAAAATATATTTTAGGCAAATGGAAATTAAAAAAAGATGATGTAGCAATACTTATATCTGACAAAATGAACCTCAAATTGAAGGTCATAAAAAGAGATAAGAAAGGCCACTTCATAATACTAAAGAGATTGATACAACAATAGGATATCACCCGGATAAATATATATGTACCCAAAGCAGGAGCACCCAAATAGATAATATAACTCCTGAAAGATATCAAGGGAGAGATCAACAACAATACAATAATAATAGGGGACTTTAACACAGCACTGACATCACTGAATAAATCCTCTAAAAATCAGCAAAGACACAGCAATCCTAAATGACTCACTAGATCTGATGGATTTAACTGACATCTTCAGAACATTTCACCCCAAAGCCAAGTAATATAGTATGTTGTTCTCAAGTGCACATGGAACATTTTCAAAAATAGATCACATATCGGGTCACAAACAAAGTCTCCCCAAATTAAAGAAGGCTGAAATCATACCATGTATCTTCTCAGACCATAATGCCATAAAATTAGAAATAAACCACAATAACACAATCCAAAAATCTCAAACACTTGGAGGCTGAATAGCATGATATTAAATAATGACTGGGTTACCAATGAGATCAAAGAAGAAATTAAAAGCATCCTGAAAACTAATGACAACAATCCAAAATCTATGGAACACAATGAAAGCAGTCCTGAAAGGGAAGTTTATAGCTCTATAGGCCTACCTCAAAAAACGAGAAAAAATGGTAATAAATCATCTAACTCAACAATTCAAAGAATTAGAAAGAGACCAAGAAAAGCCCAGAGTGAGCAGAATGAAGGAGATATAAAGATAAGAGCAGAAATAAATGACATAGAGGCCAAAAACAAAACAAAAACAAAAAACCAACAATAACAACAACAACAACAACAACAACAACAACAAAACAATAGAAAAGATCAATGAAACCAAGAGCTAGTTTTTTGAAAGGATAAACAAGATTGATGAACCTCTAGCCAAGCTCACCAAGAAGCAAAGAGAAAGGACTCAAATAAAATCAGAAAGGAGAGCAGTTAAATAACAATAGACTTCACAGAAATACAAAGGATGTTAAAAAGTACTATGAACAACTCTACTCGAATTAACTAGACAATATGGAGGAAATGGACATATTCTTAGAAAAACACAACCTTCCAAAACTCAGTCAGGAAGAATCTAAAAATCTTAAGAGGTTGATAACTATGGAGGAAATTGAAGCAGTCATCAAAAAGCTCCCAGCAAACAAAAGCCTAAGGCCAGATGGCTTAACAGGAAGTTATACCAAACATTCAAGAAAGAACTGAAACCTATCCCCCTCAGACTATTCCAAAAAATCAAGAGGAAGGAACACAACAAAATTCTAGCATATTGGATTCAACATTACATCAGAAAAATCAGACACCTTGATCAAGTAGGATATATCCTGGGGATGCAAGGATGGTATAATATCCGCAAATCAATAAACATGATACATCACATAAATAAATTGAGAGATAAAAATCACATAGTCATGTCATTTTTTTTCTTTTTATTAATTTTTATACATATCTCCCCATTGCCCCCCCTCCCTCCCAGGCATACCCCAACCCCCCCAGTGTCTGTGATCATTGGTTATGCTTATATGCATACATACAAGTCCTTTGATTGATCACTTATCTACCTCACCTAACTTTAATCTTTCTGCTGTAATTTCACAGTCTGTTTGATGCTCTATGATTTTTGTCCCCCTGAGAATTATCAGTCTACTCCCTTTCTGTGCTCCTGATTCTATTATATTCACCAGTTTATTCTGTTGATCAAATTTTTAATTCACTTAATTTTTAGATTCACTTGTTGATAGATATGTATTTGTTCATAATTTTTTGGCTTTTACCTTTTTCTTCTTCCTCTTCTAAAAGAGTACCTTTCAGCATTTCATATAATACTGGTTTGGAGTTGATGGACTCCTTTAGCTTTTTCTTATCTGTGAAGCTCTTTATCTGCCCTTCAATTCTGAATGATAGCTTTACTGGATAGATTATTCTTGGTTGTAGGTTCTTGCTATTCATCACGTTGAATATTTCTTGCCACTCCCGTCTGGCCTGCATCGTTTCTGTTGATAAATCAGCTGACAGTCATATGGGTGCTCCCTTGTAGGAAATGAACTGTTTTCCTCTTGCTGCTTTTAATATTCTCTCTTTGTCTTTTGCTCTTGGTATTTTAATTATGATGTGTCTTGGTGTGGTCCTCTTTGGATTCCTTTTATTTGGGGGTTCTGTGTGCTTCCTGGACTTGTAAGTCTATTTATTTTACCAGATGTGGGAAGTTTTCAGTCATTATTTCTTTAAATAGGTTTTCAGTATCTTGCTCTCTCTCTTCTTCTGGCACCCCCACAAATCTGATGTTGCTACGCTTGAAGCTGTCCCAGAGGCTCCTTACATTATCTTCACATTTTTGGATTCTTTTCTCTTTTTGCTTTTCCAGTTGAATGTTTTCCGCTTCTTTATATTTCAATTTTTTTACTTGATTCTTGCCATCCTCTAGTCTGCTGTTAGGACTCTGTATAATATTTTTATTTCAGTGAGTGTCTCTAGTATGTCCTTTTTCATCTCCTCTTGGGTCTCACTAAATTTATCCAACTTTTCTAGCATATTCTTGAAAAACCTTATAAGCGTGGTTTTGAACTCTATATCCAGACATTTTTTCCCTCCATTTCTTTTGTTTGTAATCCCTTCCCTTGACTCGGCATTTTCACTATGCCAGGAGAACTTCTGTATTGGATTCAGCTTTATGATACCAGACTTGCAAAACCGAAGAATCCTCTGTTGAGCTTGGGAGGGGTGGAGTCTCATGGCTTAAGGGACCACCTTGCCTTCCAGTCGGCCCCGCACTCCATGGCCCCTGAGTCTCACACGACTGGGTAATCGCTGGAGTGGTCTTTGTGCGGGCGCGCACCCGCAGTGCCTCTAGACCGCTGCGCCTCCAGCTCCCCTGTGCACCAGGACCACACGAGACTAGGTCTCCAGGGTTTCGCCCAAAACAGGGGCTTAGTGGAGTCAGAAGTGGCACAGTTGGGAGGGTCTGTCTCCCGCCCACTCACGAAAGCCAGAGGCACAATCAGCAATCTGTCCTGTGCACAGTGCCGTGCATGCCACCAGGCCTTTGATCTTTTGCGACTCCCCTAAATTTCCGTGCACTTCTCCCTTTTCACAGTCCAAACTCCCCCCGTATGAGTCTCGGCTGGATCTGGGGTTTAGTGTTGTAAGATAAGGGGTTCAATGCCTTTGAGAGTCTCTGTTTCCCTCCTGCCAGAGAAAGCCAGCCAGGTACTCTGGCACCTGCTCTCTCCACGCACGTCTCCGTACCTCAGCTTTTTACAGCTCCTCTGGGTCTCTGTGAGCCCCTCTCTTTCCCTCTAGTTGTAGAACTTCCACTCAGCCAGCTTTCCTGTGGTTCTGGATGATGTCCGTTCTGTCTTTTAGTTGTAGTTTTGAAATTGTTGTGCGAGGCAGCAGTGTAGGTGTTTACCTATGCCGCCATCTTGGATTCTGACATAGTCATGTCATTTGATGCAGAGAAAGCATTTAACAAAATCCAACATACTTTCTTGATAAAAATTTTCAGCAAGGTGGGAACAGAAGGATCATACATCAACATAAAAAAAGCCATATATGAGAAACCCACACCCAACATCATACTCAATGGACAAAAACTAAAACCATTTCTCTTAAGAACAAGATAGGGATGCCCATTCTCACCACTCCTATTCAACATTGTACTGGAAGTACTAGCCATTGTTATTAGACAAGAAGAAGAAATAAAAGGCATTGAAATTGGAAAAAAAGAAGTAAAACCATCTTTATTCAGAGATGACATGATATTGTACATAGAAAAGTTTAAAGACTCCATAAAAATTACTAGACTTAATAAATAAATTTGGCAATAGAGTGGGATACAAAATTAATACCAATAAATTTATGGCATTTATTTACATCAATAGTGAATTTACAGACAGAAAGACTAAAAAAGCAATTCCATTTATCATCACATGAAAAAATTAAGACACCTAGGAATAAACTTAACTAAGGAGGTAAAAGATAGGCATTCAGAAAATTGCAGGGCACTGAAAAAAAAAAGATAGGTGAAGACATAAACAGATGGAAGAATATACCATGTTCATGGATTGGTAGAATCAACATCATCAAAATGTCCATACTACCCAAAGCAATGTATAGATTCAATGCAATCCCCATTAAAATACCAATGGCATATTTCACAGACCTAGGAAAAACTCTTCATAAATTCATCTAGAGTAAAACAAAGACCCCAAATAGCTGAAGGAATCCTGAGAAAGAAGAACAAAGTAGGTGGGATCTTAATACCAGATATCAAGTTGTATAGCAAAGGCACTGTTCTTAAAACAGCCTGGTATTGGCACAAGTAAAGATATATAGATCAATGGAATAGAACAGAGAACTCAGAAATGACCCAAACCACTATGCTCAATTAATATTTGACAAGAAAGGCAAGAACATACAATGGAGTCAAGACAGTCTCTTCAACTGAACAGATACATGCAAAAAAATGAAACTAGGCCACCAATTTATACCATACACAAAAATAAACTCGAAATGGATATAGGACTTAAATATAATATGGGAAACAATAAAAATACTAGAGGAATCCACAGGCAGCAAAATCTCAGACATATGCCAAAGCAATTTCTTCATCTATACAACTCCTAGGGCAATAAAAACTAAAGAGAAAATAAACAAATGGGACTACATCAAAATAAAATGGTTTTGTATAGTAAAGCAACCATCAACAAAACAACAGGAAAGCACACTGCATGGAAGAACATATTTGCCAATGTCATCACCAATAAGAGTCTTCAACATTTACAGGGAACTCATACAACTTAACAAAAAGAAGATATACAATCAAATAAAAAAAATGGGCAGTGGACCTAAATAGACACTTTTCAAAGAAGAACAGAAGGAAGTCCAAAAGACATATGAAAACATGTTCAAATTCACTAATCATTAGAGAGATGCAAATCAAAATGACAATGTGGTATCATCTCACACCTGTCAGAATGGTTATCATCAACAAATCAATAAATGACAAGTGTTGGTGAGGATGTGGAGAAAAATAAACTCTTTTGCATTTCTGGTTGGAATGCAGACTGGTGCACCCACTGTGGAGAACAGTATGGAGTTTCCTCAAAAAACTAAAATGGAACTTCCATTTGACCCAGTGATCCCACTTCTAGGAATGTATCCCAAGAAGCTAGAAACACCAATCAGAAAGGATATATGCACCCATATGTTCATAGCAGCATAATTCACCATAGCTAAGATGTGGAAACAACTAAACTGCCCACCAGCAGATAAGTGAATTAAAAACTGTGTTACCTATACACAATGGAATACTATGCTGCAGTAAAAAAGAAGGAATTATTACCATTTGCAACAGCATCGATAGGCCTTAAGAGCATTATGCTAAGTCAAATAAGCCAGTTAGAGAAAGATAAATACCACATGATCTCACTGATTTAGGGAATATAATGAACAGCATAAACTGATGTACAAAAGCAGATCCAGAGACAGAGAAGCATCAATCAGACTGTCAAACCTCAGAGGGAAGATAGGAAAGTGTGGAGGAAAGGAGGAGAGATCAACCAAAGGATTTGTATGCATGAATATAAGTCTAATGAATAAACACAAACAACAGAGGAATGAGGGCATGATGGGGGGGGGAGCATTAATGGAAGGATGAAGACACATATGTAATACCTTAATAAAGAAATTAAAAAATAATGAAAAATAAAAAAATGTATGTATATTGGAATAAAATATATTGCACTATAAATTTGGAATAAGGTATGTTGCACTATAAAATTTTAAAAAGAAGAGTAAAAAATATTTGCCTTTGACTAGAATGGAACCTGGGATCCTTCAGTCCATGGGCTGATGCTCTATTTACTGAGCCAAACTGGCTAGGAAAGGAGTTACACATTTTGACCACTCATTTTCTTAGTACTTGTTTGTCATTCATTTTCTCATTTTATTCTATTGACTATTTTTAGGAGCTGGCAAAACAAATCCTGGATCCTGTCTTTAAAAGCATTCAAATGAGAGCGGATATAGTTGGGATTAAAATTGAACAGTAGGGCGCAAAGGATAGGAAGGTCAGTTCTGCTTAGGAAAATGATTGGGAGATACTTTTAAAAACAAAAATTTGAAAAAAAAATCTATATATTAGATTAGAGGCCTGGTGCATGAAATTTGTGCACTGGGGTGGGGGGGCGATGGTTGAGTGTTTCCTTAGCCCAGCCTGTGCCCTCTTACAGTCTGGGAGCCCTTAGAGCAGTGGTTCTCAACCTTTCTAATGCCGTGACCCTTTAATACAGTTCCTCATATTGTGGTGACCCCCAACCATAAAATTATTTTTGTTGCTACTTCATAACTGTAATTTTGCAACTGTTATGAATTGCATCTGTGTTTTCCAATGGTCTTAGGTGACACCTGTGAAAGTGTTGTTCGACCCCCAAAGGGGTCGTGGCCCACAGATTGAGAACCGCTGCCTTAGAGGATGTCCAACATGGGAAGCAGGCCTAAGCCAGCAGTCAGAGATCCTCAACACAACTATGGAGGTGGGAGAGGCTCCCATCACCACTGCTGCACTTGCCAGCCATGAACCTGACTTCTGGCTGAGTGGTGCTCTCCCTGTGGGAGTGCACTGACCACCAGAGGGCAACTCCTGTATTGATATTCTGCCCCCCATGGTGGTCAGTGTGCGTCCTAGTGACTGGTCATTCCACCATTGGGCTGAAACTGGTTCTCCAACATCCTCTGATGGTGATGAGAGAATGCAGGCCTGGCTGAGGAACCCCACCAGTGCAGATTGGGGCTGGTGGTGGGGGTGGTGAGGCAGGAGGTTGGTCAGCTGGGCAGGGATCATGAGAGAGCCCCAGGGTGTGTCCAGTCCATCTTGCTCAGTCTCTATTGACCAGACCCCAACAGCAAGCTAACCGACAGGTCAGAGCATCTACATCCTGGTGGTCAGTGCATATCATAGCAAGGAGTTGAGTTGCCTTTGCATATCATTAGCATATTATGCTTTGATTGGCTGAATGGTTAACTGGATGATGGACACTTAGCATATTAGATTATTATTATATAGGATGTGTGTGTGTGTGTGTGTGTGTGTATTGTCAAGTGGAGAAAAGATGAGAAGAACATTCTAGTAAGGAATAGAATGAAAACAAACAAACAACTCCAGATGCTGAAACAACTGGACATGTTCTGATGGGAATATAATATTCCTGCTGACAGAGACAAAACTGGAGGCTTAAGTTTAGAACAGAGTTTCTGGACTTTATCTTGTGAGTGGTGGAGAATATTAATAAAAGAAGCATCAATTTGAGTTCTATGTTTTAAAAAACTGCTTAGGTGAAAAGCTGGAGTCAGAGAACAGATAACATTTACAGAGGTCTGAGTATTGGTTTGAGCCAAAGGTAAAGCAGACCAATCTAATGTTGCAGCATAAAAGATGAAGAGAAGGATATTGAATCAAGAAATATTAGGGAGGTAGAATTAACTGAACTTGAAGATTGGTGGGATAGAGTAGGAGGAGAAAGACAGAAGTTTTGGGTGAAATCTGCAATTGAGGTTTGGATAACTAGTGCACTGCTTTTTAAGAAAGGATCTGCAGGGGAAAAAATAGCTTGGTGCAAACAGATCATGATTTAATCTATATCTTCAAGTATCCATTTTATGTATTCTTTGAGATTCTAATTATTTCATGAAATAATATACATGTATAGAGAAAAGGAACCACATTTCTAGCTTTAACATTTCGTTTGCCTGCCATAATGCTGTGTGCATGATAAATTCTTGCTGGATTAAAAATAATATTGTATTCAGCAAGAAAGAGGAGTGTTTTGATTTCAATTCAGATGTGAAGCTTGGGATTTGAAATTAGCCTGAAGGTCAATCAACATAGCTGTAGGCAAAGGCATATCTCTTAGAAATTGATTAAAGAACTATTGATGTGAGAATTTTTCTTTTAGCATAATACATTATCTTCAATATTAAGGAAAAGAAACAATTCCCCTTGTATTCTGTTTCTTTGATTTTAGGCATAACTACTGTACATGGTGAAATTTCAATATCTTTATTAATAATCTAAGAAATAGAACAAGTATGTTGAGGAACCTGCTGAGTTCATGAAGTTTCCCTAACATAAAGAAAGAGGTATTTTTTATTCTATTAAAAACCAATTAAAATTTCTGAAAAGTTGATCAAATTCTCTGCTGTACAATTAATGACTAAAAATTAAAAATATTAAATTAGGGACACTATAGATAATTCAGTCACAGTGGTAGACATGACAGAGTAGAAGAAAGTTTAATTTCCCCAGAGTTGAGTTTACTCAGCCAAAAAGGATTTTTATTTTTATTTGAATCAGAGACTACCTGGAATCACCAGTTAATATGCTTATATGAACTCTGTAGTCAAATGTGGAAGAAAAAGCATCCTAAGGTGTGTTTTTTTTTTATAAATTCTAATGTCAAATGGGAGAAAGATCTTCAATAGACAAGCCCCTATAACTGAATATTGAGAATAATATGCTAGAAAGACCTCAGTACAATAGCACAACAGCAACACACTCAGGGACCAAAGCAGGTATGAGCCTTAATTATATGGTGCTATGCAGAACAAACCTGGTGTCATGACCCATGGGTAGAACAGCTGGTGAGAATATCCCTGATGCCTTCATTGTGTTTCCTTGGGATAAAGCAATAACAAACAATGGCTCAGGTTATAGGAGTTCATTATTAACCCACAGTAACTGGCAAAGAAAATGATGATATTTCCTGGCTAAGATGCATCAGCAAATATCATTTCAAAGGTTTAATCTTGTGACCAGAATCAGTAATTATTTCACTATTCCTTGAGCATGAAGATCTCAGAATGTAAATGATTTATTGTTCTGACAACATAGAACAAATTTTAATATTTTGGAAAAAAAATTGAGACCTATTAACTCTGGAGAGTGTTACTCCTAAACTCAAGGAAATGAAGAAACATTGATCTAATTTTGGTCTTCCAACAGTGAAATTATGTATTAACCACAGAACACCCAGCAGCATACATAAGTAGCACCCACAGAAAGAGTTAGCCTGACATCAAAATTTTGTTTGATAGCTAAATACTGATCCTCTCTACAGCATTATGCAATATATTAAAAATGGGCTGCTTGATCCAGCAGTCAAGAAGTCAGATGAGAATCCTCAGAAAAGAGATACTAAAATAATTGGGCAGTAGAAGCAAAGGTCTAGTCACAAAAAGACAGCAATGGTCAGAAAGGAAGCTAAGTATCAATCAAAGCTTCTAGCGGTACCCAAGGCTTACCTTGCATTCTTGTCAAATGATTCTGCAGATATGAAGTGAGACTGAAGGCTCTACATTTCTAACGCATTCAAGAGTGATGCTGCTTATCCAAGGACCCCACTCTGAGCACAAAATGTAGCACTTTTCTGTATCCAAAAAAGCTCAAACCTTCAAAATAATGTCTTCATTACATATGAAGCACCACCTCTATTTATCCTTCATTCTCCTTTATGGGATATAGTTTTATTTCTCTCTAATATATATATATATTAGTCTCCTATTATGTCTGCTCCATTACATGCACAAAGAATAAACTCACTGTCCTAAAAGCATCCCTTCCTTTGTCACCGCTTTCCAGTTAGACTATGGAGCAGGCATTGAATTTTTCCACCACTGTCTCCTTTAATAACACCTGCATGGTAAACTATCATGGTACTTACTACCTGCCCTTGAAAAAGAGAAAAGGAAGAGTAAGTGACACTCTTCTACAACCCTCTAGCTAAGGAGAGAAAACACAAGACTGCCAGCCTTCAAGGAAGAGAGGGTGTGATTATTAAAAATCCTATCTAATAAAAGAATAATATACAAGTTGACTGTAACTATGCTGTATCCACAAGCCATGCCCACCAGCACACCCACCAGCCAATCAGAGTGAGTATGCAAATTAACCCAACAAAGATGGCTATGGCTACAGAGAGAGCAGGAGAGAGGCTTGGGTTGGCCCTGGTGATGGAGGAAGCCAAGCTTTTCACACACCCTAGCTGGCCCAGGCTTCCACTTAAGGCAACAAAGTTTCAATGGCTGGTTCCACTCCAGACTACAAAGTTTCAATTGTAGATGATAAAAAAGTCCCAGATACCAGGGCTTCCGCTTGGGTCATGAGGGGGCGCTGCCAACCTACAAACCACCACAGGCCCCTACCCAGGCTGCCCCACACCTCAAGGAAACCCCACCCTGATCCAGAACACCCTTCAGGTCAAACCAGCTGGCCCCCACCCATGCACCAGACCTCTATCCTATATAATAAAAGAGAAATATGTAAATTGACTATCATTCCAACACACAAGATGACTGCCCCCATGTGGTTAAAGATCCTGCTGCCATGTGGACACAAGATCACCATCACAAGATGGCCAGCAGAGGAGGGCAGTTGGGAGGGACCAGACCTGCAAGGGAGGACAGTTGGAGATGATCAGGCCAGCAGGGAAGAGCAGTTAAGGGTGACCAAGCCTGCAGGTGAGGGGGCAGTTAGGGACAGACAGGCTGGCAGGAGAGCAGTTATGCATCAATCAGGCTGTCAGGGGAGTGGTTAGAGGGTGATCAGGTTGACAGGCAGAAGTGGTTAGAGGCAATCAGGAAGGCAGGCAGATGAGCTGGAAGCCAGCAGTTCTGGATGTGAGAGGAATGTCCGACTGCCCATTTAGGGGCAGATTCCTCAAGGGGTCCCAGATTGGAGAGGGAGCAGGCTGGGCTGGAGGACAGCCCCTTTCTCCCCATGAATGAATTTTGTACACCAAGCTTCTAGTAATTTTAATAAAACTCTTCAAAAACACCTCCCTGCTTATTTCTAACATTTGAAAGACTGGATCAGACCAGATCTGCTATGAGTGGGAGATTCACCTCTCTATAGATGACTAAATATTTATTCAGCTGAGGGAGAAACATTTCCTATGAATTTTATGCATAAAAGCCAGCCTCTCTTCCCAACAAGAAGACAGGAGGAAACATGAGAAGTAGATCTTGGATAAGGAAGAGAAGAGGCATTTCAGCACCTGTTTCCTGCTTTAAGCAGTACTCTTTCTACTAGAGAAACATCCAAGCCATCTCTTTCCCCTAACATCATTTATAACAGAAAAAAGTAAAGGAATTAACTAAATGTCTGATTCCCAGAAAGGTAAAAGTAGTACAACATAATAAAATTCAGGTTACCCAAACTTATAAAGTGATATTCTGAATATTTGACTTTGGTCAGAAAAATTGTATTTGTTTTTAGTTTAATATTGCTGAGGATTGCATGACAGCTTTACCCTTACAAAATATGGCATGAAAAACAAGCCAAAGTATGACAGTCTTCATTTATTTTGGCAAGGATGGAACAGGCAGAAGTATTGTTTTTTTTGTCTTGTCTGTTTTATTTATTTATTTTTTTAACTGTCTGCTTCATGGGTAGCATCTGTGAAATGGGAATCCTACCAGAAAAAGCATTCAGAGCTTTAAAGGAGGATTTAAGATGATGGAGTTTATGAACAGGAATTTAAAGTATTACCTCCACCATCATTACCACTACTATCTATCAATTCTTTTAAACTTTAAAGAAGATATAGAACTTATTAAAATAGGATAAATATTTTTGACTCAATCAAAATATTTATAAAGCATATATGACTCTGATATTGAGCCACGTTGTCCAGAAACAAAACAAACAGAATACTCATTTTATGTTGCCAACAATTTTTTAGACAGATTAAACATACATACATATGTGAGTGTGTGTGTGTTTATGTATATGTATATAAGTATATATATATATATATAGTTATATAGTTATATATATGTATATATAGTTATATATATGTATATATATATAAGTATATATGTAGTTATATAGTTATATGTACACTACAGTCACAGTGCATGAAATTCATGCACAGGGGAGGAAGTGTCCTTGAGCACAGCCTGCACCCTCTCCAATCTGGGATCCCTAGAGGGATGTCAGACATCCTCTCACAATCCAGGACTGCTGGCTCCAAACTGCTCACCTGCCTGCTTTCTGATTGCCATTAACTGCTTCTGCCTGCCAGTCTGATCACCCCCTAACCACGCTCCTGCTAGCCTGATTGATGCCTAACTGTTCTCCTGCCAGCCTGTTTTCCTCTAACTGCCCCTCCCCTGCAGGCCCAGTAACCCCTAACTGCCCTTCCCTGTGGGCCTGGTCACCCCTAACTTCCCTCCCTTGCATGCCTGGTCCCTCCCAACTGACCTCTCCTGCTGCCCTGATTGCCTACAACTGCCCTCCCTTGCAGGCCTGGTCCCTGTCAACTGCCTCTTCTGCTGGCCATTCTGTGGTGGTCATCTTATGTCTACATGGGGACAGTCATTTTGTGTGTTGGAGTGATGGTTAATCTGCATATTACTATTTTATTTGTTAGGATAGACGCCTGGGTACACAGGTGGGGGCCAGCTGGTTTGCCCTGAAGGGTGTCCCAGATCAGGGTGGGGGTTACCTTGGGGCATGGGCAGCCTGGGCGAGGGGCCTGTGGTGGTTTGCAGGCTGGCATTCCCCCTGGTGACCCTAGCAGAGATCTTGATATTTGGAATTTATTTATCTTTTACAATTGAAACTTTATAGCCTGGAGTGGACCTAAGCCTTCTGCTCACTCTGTGGTGGCAGCCATTTCTGTTGGACTTTATTTATCTTCCATAATTAAAACTTGGTAGCTTTAAGTAGAACCCCAGGATGGCCAGGGTGAGTGGAAAGCTTCACTTCCTCCATCGCCAAAGCTACCCCAACCTTCCTCCTGCTCTCTCTGTGGTCCTAGCCATCTTGGTTGAGTTAATTTGCATACTCACTCCTGATTGGATGGTGGGTGTGGCTGGTGAGTGTAGCAGAGGTGCAGTCAATTTGCATATTACTCTTTTATTAGATAGGATAAGTATTTATATAGTTATATAGCTATATGTATATACGTATATATAGAGTTATAGAATTATTATATAGTTATTTATTAAGAAATCCTATAATAGCCCTATATAGTATATAGTTAAATGTTAAATTAAATGGTCATGTATAAATACAAAAATAAATCAGAGAAGGGAAAGATCAATAAAAGTGTAAATGAAAAGAATAAAATTTTGTGCAAAGGACATACTAACAGGAATCAGAATACCTAGTAGTTTCATTCAATACATGGCCTAGATCTGGTTATTTTACCTGTAAAATGGGAATGACAATAATATGTACTTTTCAAGGTTATTTTAAGAGTTAGATAAAATTTGAAAATAAAAATAATCTTATGCAGTGAAGGTATACACATTTTCTGTTTCATTATTACCCAGAATTAGCCTTTCTTTTAGGAAATGATGAGAATTGATGCTGTCCTGGAAAGAAGTAACAGAAAGAGGAGCGGATGGGCAGCAGTCTAGAAAAAGAGGATGGATGTAAGAAAAAGCTGAGAGGAAAATGAGCATGAGGCATAAGAAAGACCAAGACCTGGGAATAGAGACAATAAAAGTGCAGGCAGTTGAATTCACTTTTAAAGAAAAGTAAATGAATCAATTTCATTTAGGCTTGGAACGCTGGTTCTGCATGAATGCAGCAGCAGGCTCCCCATGCTGCTTCCCTGCTTTAATATTATCAGGCTCTCTCATCATAAAGTCCTATTCTCAGTCTTCCACAAGCTGACAGAAAACAAATAAAAATAAAACAAAGTAGGAGAAAAGGAACTGGGGGACAAAAAGACTGCCTCACTCTCAGTATTGGATACATGGTCTGGATGAGGTTGAAGAGATTAAAAAAATGTATTAAATGCTCCCCTGGCCTCAGGTAAGACATTTCTGCACATTACCAGACTTTCTCCCAAGCCAGAGAATATACTTCACCCTATGGTCACAAGCATGAGAGCCTGGATAATAGGAATACTAGGGGATGGAAATTCTGTAGATATAGAAGGTATAAATTCAAAAGAAGGACTAAGAGAAAAATACAAAAATGGAGACTAAAATAAATGATTTAGCAAGAGCCAGAGAAAGATAAAAGAATGTGCAAGAGAAAGATGGTTCTAATATATTAGATTAATCTAAAACATCCTTCCATGTTTCAAAGACTTTAAGGGCATTTTAAAAGAGGACAGGCCTTCCAGGAACATGAATAAATTATGTAAAATGCAAAATTGATTTACATATTGAGAATAAGAAAATTTACCATTTGTTAAACTCCTACTATGTGCCCGGCATTCTGTTGGGATTTTAATATGGGAACTCCCTAATGTTTGTTTCCCTCATCCACAGGAAACAGGTTCCTCAGAAAGCTGGGATTCCCTGAAATTACCTCCATAGCATCCCTCACTTCAACTACAGCTTGGAATTGCAATGGGAAGTTAGTCCTTGATTTCTACTATTACACTATAGGAGTGTAGATTAGAATGCCACATTTTTCAGAAAATGTTTAGCTTGGTTTAGCCATCAGCGCAGCTGCAAGAAGATTAAATCAGCAATGAAGAGGAGAGGCTAGAGAAAAGACATACTGAGGAACAGACAGCATTCTGATAATTCTGGATCCAGGGTTCTGGAAGAAGAGATGTGGACCTGTGGCACCTGTTTCCTGTTTCCTCTTCCATCATCTTGCTGGGAGCAGGTGCCAATGACAGGTGTGTACGGGAGGATTTTAGAATTAACAGTAAGCATCTCTGAGGTGAGAGTAGAACCGTGGTGATAATTAAAAGTATTTCCAGTATTCTGCAATAATGGGGTTAGGTCAGAGACATTAAAATAAAAGTAATTTAAATACATACCCCCTTTGAGAATCAGACTTTGTTGAGACACTTGGGTGTTAAAGGGAATCTAGTATAATGTAATTTTTTCCACACATGAGGAAATCAAAGCTCAACAAGATCAATTGACCTGCCCATCCCTTTGCCTTGCAGCTAATGACAAGCCTGAAATAGAGATTTGATGACATTTCACCCAATATCCTCTACATCATTCCATAATGTTATCTCAGGGAGGTGTCGGGTTGAAAACAGAACCCAGCAAACACTTTTAAGAACCATAGGACAAAAGCTAATGGGGTATGACGAGTCTCATGATGAAGCAGACTATATGAGCTTTCTGGTCAAACAAGATAAAAAATATGCATAATCCAAAATTACACTTACACTGTGTGTGTGTTTTTGATAATTGCATAATATACCAGAGAAAGGAGAGGGAGGTAGTTGTCTAGGAAAAGTGGCTGGATGTAAGAACAAAATATATATATTAAATAACACACTTAAGAGTCCTAGCAAAGTGCTGATTCTCATTTCCTGCCCCCAAATAATAATAGATCACAATAGGTCATTCTCTTTGGGGATAAAAAAAAAATAATTCTTTGGTTACTTTTCATGAATGCCTTTAATATCTCCTCCCCACAGTCTTATTATGTTTAAACTCTTTTCTGTTTTTCAGAGATGATGATCAACAAAAGATGTTAACATTTTTTGTTGATTAATTGCCTACCCCAAATTCACTCCCAGTGTGTAAAAAATCAGAGGCATAAGATTCTTTCTTTGCCTTCCACTCTCTACATGAAGGAACAATGACAAAAGAAAATATCTGTAGTATTCCTTCAAGAGCCATAAGAAAATTCTGAAGTAGAAGTAACACTGTGGTTGCTTCTGCATTTTATAAGGAAGAGATTGCATACATTATTGTAGGAAAGTGTTGTGGGAGGTGCTTACGCATACATGTGCCCTTATTGTTTTACTAGAGGCTCAGTGCACAAAAATTTGTGCATTTGTGGAGATCCCTCAGCCCAGCTTGCCTCCTCTCACAGTTAAGGAGCCCTCAGGGGATGTCCTAATGACATCTTAGGCCTGCTCCCCATAGACGATCTTTGGAAGGCACTACCCCCATTACTCCCTTGCTGCTGCTACCTCTGACCTTTGTCTGTGGGAAGTGACCTGGTGATCAAGGGAAGGTGACTCCCCCATAAGCCTATGCTACTGCCACTGCTAGCCATGCTGCTGCCTAAACCTCAGCACTTGCAGCCACCACAGTTTGCCTGAGCATTGGCTCGGCCCTCATTGCCTGAGCTTCAGGCCCTGCACAGTGGCAATTGCTAACTATGATTTTCCTAAGCCTCAGCTAGCCCTGGGTGGTGGCAGCCACCATCCACACTTGCCTAAGTCTTGGGCTGAACCTGGGCAGCAGCAGCCTCTAACAGCGGCTTGCCTGAGTCTCCCACCGACTCTGGGCATCTGCATCCACCATCCACAGCTTGCCTAAGTCTCAGCTGACCTCGGGCAGTGGCAGCTGCCATCCGTGGCTTGCTTGAGCCTTGCGCTAGCCCTGGGCAGCTGCATCCGCAATCTGTGGCTTGCCTAAACCTTGGGCTGGACCCGGGCAGTGGCAGTCACTATCCTAGGCTTGCCTGAGCCTCAGGCATCTGCTGTGGCATTGTCTGGAAGGACAGAATGTCAAGTCCCCACCTACCCATGTGCACCTTACCAAGCATGCAGCCCTGCCCACCTATATGTACCTGCCACACATGCAGCCTCCTGCTGATCAGTCATTATGGTGTGATGATGTAATGACCATTAGCATATTAGCTCTTTGGCTGATTACTAAAAAATTCACAGTCGTATTCTTGGCAGTTTATATGATTTTCTTTACTCAATCTATACTGAAACATGGGAGCAAAGATTCTCTTGATTTTGAAGCTTGGTTTTGGAAAAGAATAGGGTAGAGAATGATATGCTCTCTGTGCAAGGAATCATTGCAGATACTTATTTAATCCTCACACTTGTTTTTTTTTTTTTCCTGTGTTTTCTGTTCCTCCGCTACTACCAAGAAGAATTTCTGGCACACAGTAGGAAGTTAATATGTACTTGTTGAATAAATAAAAGTCAGTTCATCAAGCTGAGTAATATTATCATCACCATTTTGATAAAAAAGATTCAGAAAGATTAAATTTCCTGATCATGGTCTTAATGTTAAGCAGTAAGCAGAGCCAGAACTTAAGCTGTCTCCCTCCATTGGTCCCTTTTCTGTACTGTGTTGCTTTGGTAAAAAAAAAAAAAAAAAAAAAAAAAAAAAAGAGCAATGGTGAGTAGAGAATGAAGTGTCCTGTGTAGTATGGGTAGAGATAAGTTTGACATTGATTAAAACAAGGAAGACCTCTTCTAAAGGTAAGGAAGTCAAGGAATAAGGAAGTGATTTTATAAACTAATCTGCACCCACATCTTATGCACATTTATCTCAACAATCATTCTATTTAGTATGCAGGGTAAAATTCTCTACACATTTTTATATTAAGATAGTTTTCCAATGTTTCAATAATCTGATATATATGATCATATAATTGTTTCGCATGATTGTGAGAAAAGTCATTCTTCTCATTTAGAGAGACCACTTTGAGGTTCTCAGCTTTAGTTATACATGGGGTTTGCCACCCATAACCTCTCTGACACACTGGCAACAAGTGTGCAGTGGAGCATGGCACAATAAAGTACAACTAAAGAGAGAAAGACTATGCAGAAAGGATAATAGAAACAAAGAGGGAGACAAGGTGATAAGTAGAGATCAGAAAGGGATGGTAACCATACACTTGGGTTACAACCAAACAATAAGATAACAGAGCCACAGTTAGGGCTACAGTAATTTTCTGTCCCTTATTTCTCTACAAAAATTGTAAAAATACAAATATGAAATATATTTTGAAACAAAATTCTAAATATAAGTACTAATTTTTATTCAATGCAAGTTATTTTCCCATTCTGTACTCTGAAAACTTACAGCAAAACTGATCTGTTTGCAGAGTTGAATCCTTATTCTAAATTAACATACTTTAAGAATAAACCTTGAAGTGAAGATGAAAGAAATGTAAGAAGATATGCTTAACCTTCACTGTACAGTGAAAAACAATAACAAGTCACTGTGCTTTGCTGTACCACTTCCCTTACAATTATCCCATGCTACTGACACCTTGGGTACCCCAATGGCCCTAGGACCCTGGTCAGCAAAATGCAGCTCATGAGCCACATGTGGCTCTTTGGCCCCTTGAGTGTGGCTCTTCCACAAAATACCACAGCCTGTGCAAGTCTATTTTGAAAAAGTGGCGTTAGAAGTATAAGTTTAAAAAATTTGGCTCTCAAAAGGAATTTCAGTCATTGTACTGTTGATATTTGGCTCTGTTGACTAATGAGTTTGCCAACCACTGCCCTAGGATTTAAAGAGAGCATTGGCAATTTCTCCACTTACAAACTCAAAGGCATTTTCCAAGGTCATATTATTGGGTAAACGGAACCCAAACTTCAATTCCTATGAGATTATTAATTTATCCTTGTTTTAATCAATATCAAACTTATCTCTACCAATACTTCATATGACACTTCATTCTCTACTCACCATTGCCTTTTTTTTTTTTCAAAACAACATGGTACAGAATTTTTTACTAACCAGCCAAAATTATAAATATTTTTTTTCTTATGTGCCCAATTTTACCTTACTTACTAATAGAATAATTGTTGAAGATAATGATTGTTGAATTCAACTTTGGGGCCTTCTGAATTTGCTTATAAATCTTGTCTTTGCATTCTCATCCCTCAAATCCTCATTTTAGGATAAACCTAACACTTTGACTAGGCCTATAATTGAGAATCACAAACAATGTACATATAGGTAGTGTGTAGGCCAACACAACCTCATAACTATTCTCAGGGTTCTAAGTAAAGACCTGTATACTTATTGTCTTTGGAAACTTAATGCTAGATAACATACATCTCTCTACCTCTTCCTTATAGCACAAAGAAATAGATGGGCTATCTGAACTAAAAATGTCAGCCTTTTATTGACCAAGAATCTATAGATTTCACAACAGCATTAAATGAATTATGATTTCTCTTTTTAGGGACTAAGGGGACATAATTAATTATTACCCAGGAAAACCAGGTTTTTTTTTTATTCTTGCATTTCAAATGTTATTTCATTTTTTAAGATGCTTGTATTTTTCCTATTCTACAAAACAGTCCCAGATAAGACAGATTTTCTTTCTGACTCATCATTCTATGCTCAGACTATTAGACCATACCACCTGCTAGAGGGTGACATGAATCTCATTAAACATAGCTGCTATTATTAATGATCAAGCACAGTTCAATGAGTACAGTAAAACTTTAAACATAAGCATGAAGCAAAACACTAAAGATAAATTAGGGCTGAAATGAAATTCAACTTTAATAAAGCATCTAGCTGAAATATCTATACTCAGCTTTAGTCTAGAAAATACTGACTATAGAGTATTAACTGTGAGCATTCTATACAACAAATATTCACACTTTAAACTTGATTCATTCTGCAAGTGAACCTACACCTAACTCATAAAATCTAACTTAAAAAACTTTTAATGAGAACTCTATATAAGTATACATTTACAGAATTTATATCTTTAGTGGGGGCACATTTGATAAATTGGGTATTCTCTCCATTAGCATGGTATAAAGTATATGTTAAATATTTTAAATTACTTGATCCAAATTTCCCTTCTATTTTCATATTGAGTACAATAGCAAAACACTTATCTCAATATTGTATTATTCATAGTTTGCCATTGTTTCCCCAAATGTGAGAAAGAGTCTAATTTATGGCTTTGTGCTACTGCTTCTTATTAAATGATGTCCTTTTTTTGCCTTTCTCACCAAAATAGCATCTGCTAGTCATAAAACTGAAAACACAGCTTTTAATTAACTGTTTATTTTTTTTCCCCTAGGGACAATGAATTGTAGAATTATTTTCTCAAGAGTTACTGTTTCCTTTCCCTTTTTCTTAGGCCCTTCTATACATTCAACATGTCCTCTGAAGCACCAGGCATCCCATCTGGCTGAGAAGTGATAGAACTGGCTCCTTAATCACACTACACACTACATTCTTGGCAACTCACACTCAAAAAATATAAACAAATTGGATAGTATTCAGAGAACAGCCAGAAAAATGATTAAAAGATGGAGGCATATAACTTATAAGGAAAGTTGAAAGCATGAAATCTGAATAGGTTGGCAAAACAACAACTTAGGTGGCTTATGATAACTGTTTATAAGCATTTGAAGAATATAAACACCAAGAGCAGATAGGGAACTTTTTAGAATGGTCTAGAGAAAAAGCAGAGAAGTAGGACAGAATTAAAAAATGGGAGATATGTGAAAAGTTGGAGGTGTATAGCAATTGCA
Organism: Lasiurus cinereus; assembly: GCA_011751065.1. Classification (NCBI taxonomy): domain Eukaryota; kingdom Metazoa; phylum Chordata; class Mammalia; order Chiroptera; family Vespertilionidae; genus Lasiurus; species Lasiurus cinereus. The sequence goes on along the minus strand of JAAGEH010000286.1, from coordinate 4,286,406 downwards.
GATTTTGATAAATAACAATGTGAAGTCTAAAGAGAAGGACTTGTATGGTTTGCTTTTAACTACAATCAGGGTTCACCTATATCAAGAAAATGTGAAGTGAGGGTAAATAGTATATGCTTATATATGTGCATATAATATTTGTGTCATAGTTTTCAGTTTACCAAGTGCTTTCCCATGCATTATTTGACTAAATTATCACAATGAACTTATGACATTATTAATTCATCTAAAATAAAAAAAAGCTGAAGTTTATTTTTGCATAAGTGTTGGAGACAAATAGGAAAAACAGAAATAAAACATCTTTATCCCTGTGTTGATAAACCATTGGTTCTCACAACACAATCTAACTCAAGGTAATGAAGTTAAAACTATGCTACCATACAATATGGATAAAGTTACTTTAAAGTTATATTTTAAGCAATAGTCTGTCTTTGTTCTACTTGTTCTCTTGCTGCTCTTTCCTGGAGTAAATTAAATATGAAGTACTACCAGGGCAAAACTTTGTGCTGAGTAATTTTCTAATGTTATAGAGGACCCAGCATGAAAATAATTCCTGCTTTAGTTGTCTGGTTACCCTTTCCACTTGGATGATGAGTTCTCACATGTCTTCACTCCCTAATTCTGTTAATTGCAGCCCTCAGGTAATTTATTAATGCAGTGTTGAGATCCACTTCATATGATACCCACCTTGTAAGACTATTCATTGTATAACCAAAATCAAATTCTTAAAGATTTGGAGCTCAAATGTGTAAGAGATGTCACTTGCATTTTGTTTCCAGGTTTTAGGTCTTGAATCTTTTCAACTACCTACCACATGCTCAGTCTCCAATGGAGATGTACCTGGAGAATAACCCAAATAGAAGCACTATTGTTTGAAACTAAAGCTGTGGGTCCAAACCACTTGAGGTCTTAAAATTGATGAACAAGCCTTATAAGCTATCCTATATAATAACAAGGTAATATGCAAATTGACCATCACTCCAACATATAAGATGTCCCCCGCAATGTGGTAAAAGATGGCTGCCCCCATGTGGACACAACATGGCCACCACAAGATGACTGTCAGGGGAGCAAAGTTATGGCCAATCAGGCAAGCAGGGGTGGGCAGTTGGGAGGGACCAGGCCTGCAGGGGAGGGCAGTTAGGGGCAATCAGGCCAGCTGGCAGGGAAGCAGTTGGGCATCAATCAGGCTGGGAGGGGAGTGGTTAGGGGGTGATCAGGCTGGCAGATATAAGCACTTAGGGGCAATCAGGCAGGCAGGCAGGCAAGTAGCTGGGAGCCAGCAGCCCTGGATTGTGAGAGGGATATCTGACTGCCCATTTAGTATCAGGCCTAAACGGAAAGGTGTACAGCCCTTGAGGAGTCCCAGATTGGAGAGGATGCAGGCTGGGCTGAGGGGCACCCGCTCCCCTCCATGCACAAATTTCATGGCACTAGGCCTCTAGTGAAGACATATTTTGCATGCGTAAGTGTTTGAACTATATTCTATTTCATGCTGCCTTTTCCCTGTTCCACACAGTGATTTCCTATTAGCCTTCTCTGAGTTATTGCTGTAAAGGAGAAGACATTTCTTATCCATTATGAAACTCTATAAAACTATGAGGAAGTAAAATAATTAATCAAAAAGCAAACACCCCAAAGAGAAAAAAAAAATTCCCCAAATTAGCAGAGTTTTCCTTGCACAATCAAGATCTTTAGAAATTTTGCTCTTCACACTTGAATTTATGGACCTTTGCACAAAATTTGTTTCTTTGACCTAGATCATGTAAAAACTTGATCTGAGAGAGAATAAGAAAGTTGAGAATATGGAAGTATTGGACCTTCACTTTAAAAACTGCAGGACCTATTCTAAATGCAAAGAAAAGTTTATAAGGGGAAGGTTTTGGCATGAGAGCCATTCTGTAATGCTATCACTAAAATAGTCGTATCTACTTATAACCAGCTCTGCCCTTTAGAGCCTACTGGCTGTAATTTATTGAATGGCTTCTTTTTAGAGTAGTACATCTTCAACTTTATTGTATATATTAATTACTGGGAGATTTTATTTAAGTGTAGGTTTTGATATAAGTCTGGGTTGGGAATGAGATTCTGGGTCTCTAAGAAATTCCAGATGATGATGTTGATGCTGCTGGTCTACAGACTAAATCTGAACAACACTTTAATTCTGATTGTATGACATAACAGTGAAAAATGGGTATGACCTAGCCATATACATTTCAAGGAAGATTTACATTTACATTAAATTCTCTATTCCATATGAAACTAATGAATACACTTAGGTAATAAAGTCAATTGATATATGTATAATTTTATTTACATTAAGATTTTAGTACAGTTTCCCTCTTTAAATTAAAGCTTAATTTTTATGAATATTTTTAAGTCCATGCCCTTATGCTAATCCTCTTTTGGAAAAGGGCCCTATAGAAGAATAGCCAGAAAGGTCCACTTGCCACAACCCTCATGGCAAAGACTTTCAATGTAGACCATGGGTGCTTTTACCCACCAGAGTAAATATAGAGTTGCCATGTTTATTTCTGATAAAAGCATTAATTTCTTAAATGCAAAGTGACAACATTTAGCTTTCTTCCTTTTTTTCATCTAGAAAGCAACTCAAAAAAGAAAAAAAAAAGAAAAAAATGGCTCTGGGTTGTCTCGACCTCTGAGATATATACTTTGCAAGGAATTTTTAAGTTTTGGCCCCAAAGTGTTCTTTCATCTGTCCTCCTAGAGGCTAAAATAAAAATCAGAATGAAGGACCCATGAGTGGCTGCTTTGGAGGGTAGAGGAGGGGCTGTCCAAATGCAGTAAATCACCAAGGAAACGTGAGATCTATTTTTCTGTGAAGCTAAACTTCAAAAAAACAAGCCAAGAGACAAAAAAGGGAAAAGTGTGACTGCTCTGACAGCAAAAACAAGCAAATATCTCCAGAGGGGATTAGTCTCTCTGCTTCAAAGTAACCAAAACAAAGAGAGCTGAGCCTGCTTCTCAGGAAACAACACCTGTCCATCAGAAAAGGATGAGCTAATCAAAGAGCAAACAGCGCCTATGTGCAATTCAACAACCCGGATGGCTAATAACAAATGCATACTTTCACTATTCAAGATTTTATTTTCAAAGTCAATTCCTTCTCCTGAAACCACAGGGACATTGGAGGTCATCCACATCCAGGCCAGACCCCCACTGAATTTAGCCGCCCATTATGTCTATCCTCCCAGCCTGCCTTCAAGGCTTGGTTCTAGCAGGATGCCCCCTATTTTCCTAAACAGTTTTAATCATTGGAAAATACATTCTTAAATTGGAGCCAAAATTTAAGTCTAATTTATGGAGAAAGTTTTGGCATTTGGAAAACAAGTCAAGTTCACTTACTTGCAGGAACCCTTCAAATAAAAAAATGGTTATCATGTACCCATGAAATATCCCTTCTCCCAATTTAATATCTCAGAGGGTAGAATACAGAGTTTTCTTTCTTTTTTTTTTTTTTGTCATCTGATTACCAGCTTGTTTTCAATGGCTCCTGTAAAATATACTGGCTAAACATAACCTAACCAGTGCAGAGTAAGTTTGGAATTTTACCTCCCAAACTTAGTCTGGAGGCTATATTTCTATTAGCTCAGTGTAAGATCACTCTGCTCTATCATAAATTATGCCAACAATTAATGTCTGTTTTTATATAAACTTATAAAATATTAAGTTATATTTCCACCAATCTGCCATGTGCAATGAAAGCTTTAATCTAAGTATGGGACTTCACACAGATTATATTGATTTTCAGCTTGTTAGCTTTAGCTCACTATTTAAGCTGACAGTCTTTTGAATTTTTATTTTGTTATTCAGAATGTTAGATATCCCTCACAAATTAGACTTCTGAAAATTTGATAAACAGGTCCTCTATTTTGTTATCCAGGTCACTGCTGAAAATATCAAGTGCAAAAAGGCCCAGAGCAGAAATAATATGGGTTTGGAGATACTGTCAGTATATTCTATCAGCCAAATACAGATTTGCATAAATGCTCCATTTTCTCCCTTTTTCCATTCTTCCATTTATGGGCCTTCAGCAAGACTTGCATTTGGGAAATGCATCAGACATAAAAGAATCTTCACTTTATTGGGTTCTCACCCTTTCTTCCTAGGGATAAGATTATAATCAAGACTCAAGATAATACTAGAGATAAGACTCAAATCTAAGTAGCCCTTCCTCTTTCTTCTTCTTTTTTTTTCCAATTACAGTTTGTATTCAATATTAATTTGTGTTAGTTTTAGGTGTATGCATAATTATTAGATAATTATATACTTTACAAAATGTTCCTCCCCAATATTTCCAGTACCCACCTGGCACCATACATAGTTATTACAATGTTATTGACTATATTTCCCATGCTTAACTATATCCTCATGTCTATTTTGTAATTACCACTCTGTTCTTCTCGATCCTCCAATCCACCATCCCCTATGGCAACCATCAGTCTATTCTCTGTACCTATAAATCTGTTTCAGTAAGTCTTAGACAGTACACTATAACTCTTTCCCAGAACCTAGAGGATTCCACTGGACATTCAAGTAGATCAACATAGAGAGTTCAGGGACTCACACTTTGGGAATTTAAACAATGATATGAGAACAGCTATTGCAATTGAAAGCACTCCTCATGATGGATACAGAGGTGTGTTCCTTAAACTAAGAATAAAATAAAATAAAATAAAATTTAGTGTGTTGGCAGTTGCACTTCAAGGACGATATGATATTGCAGTAACTCAGCAGAGATAGATTTTGTTGAAGGCTAAGTGCTGTGTGATAACTAATCAGCACACTCTCTACAAACATTCCCTGCCTTTATTTTCAGTAGCTTGTTACTTCAATTCACACGGATTTATCCTCACTCACAACTCAACCCACAACTTTCTCATTGCCTGACCTGAGGCTTGGATAGCAATTTTCAGTGTAATCAGCCAGAGGATGTAATCAGTGCAATTAACAGATGGGTTGGGAATACTACATGAAGCCTAAATTAAAATTTCACTAAGATTGCTGTACTGTATCTGTAAATATCCACACTAAACAAATATTTCTCAGGATAAGTTTCTGGCACATACTTTGAATGTAAAACTTTTGAAGGAGTTCAGCCCCCATCCTCATCTTCAATTCAATGACTCAGTATACTTTATTGAGCACCTACAGTATTCCCGTTCTTATAATGAAAGAAAAGCAAAATAGAATGTGGTATCTTTCTTTAAGGAAGACTGTTGTATTAAATAAGTAAGTCTTAAAATCACACAAACAATTCTAAAATAGTAAAATATAACAGTAGTTTAAAAATGCAAATAACCAGAATATTAGATTGAGAGGAGGAAATTTATATTTGGCTGTTTAGTAATCTGTCTTGAATTCCATGGGTAATCATTATGATCACTTTCAACTCCCTGACTCCTTTTCCTATCCATCTTACTTGCTATATTCAACCTTCCCCACCCCCTTGCTGAACCGATCTGTCTCCCTTGCTTTGCCTACAGAGGAATACCTAAATTGTGCCAGGGAAGGAGGGAGAAATAAAAACATAAAAGCAGCCTGACTACTTTCATTTTAATTTATAACTATAAACTCATTTGGACCCTGATCAGAGCCAAAATTCTATTACTTTCTTCAATAAATACACTTTCTCCACTCTCTGAATATATTTATTTTATACTTCTTAACTTACCTAAAATCTCTCATCTCCACTCCCCTCCTCACTCTAAGTTGATGACCTGCCTTATACATTGTTAAATAAAATAAACTATTACAGGGGATTTTTTATACTCTTAGTAACAAATTGAAAAAATCAATTTGCATCTCAGCTCACCTAATGCAGTGTAAAAACATTAGTTCTCTTAGAAAAGGGAAATCCTTACACCTGAATACTGAGTTTCATCCTCATGCAATTTCTCAAAAAATTGCTCATTCATTTATTTTACTTAATATGTTTTTGTATTGATTGTCAGAGAGAAGAAAGGAGAGGGAGAGAGAGATTGAAGCTCCAATGATGAGAATCATTGATCGGCTCTCTCCTGCACATCCCCTACTGAGGATCCAGCCAGCAATCAAGGCATGTGCCCTAACTGAAAATTAAACTGTGAACTCCTGGTTCATGCATCAATGCCCAACCATGGAGCCACACTGGCTGGTTCCTTTGTGTGTTTTTTAACTGTTTGATAAATCTTTCTGTTATGACTAGGCCATTCCCATATGAATATCCAAAAATATTCATATTCAACATACTCAGTATATTTCACCTTTAAAGAGGAAGGAAAGAAGGAAAGAAAGAAGGAAGGAAAGAAGGAATGAAAGGGAAAGGAGGGAAAGAAGGGAAGGAAGCAGGGAGGGAAGGAGGAAAAGAGAAAAAGAGGGAGGGAAGCAGGGAGAGAGGAAAGAAAATTTTCCTAATCCATCATCTCTAAAATAAAAGAGAGCTATAGGGATACATGAGTAAATGATGGAACCAGAGGGTAAAATGAGATCAAAGATAATATAGTTGGAGTAAGGGAATATAAAAAGTTAAAAGATTTTAATTGTGATTGTGGTTATAAAATGAAATTTTGAAATTTAACATAAGAAATGAACATTTTAAGAGATGACAGATTTGAATCATTAATATTCTGACTATTGAGAGCTGAAGTAAATTAAATCTGAAACTTATCAAAGAAGCCAAAGTATTCTGAAAGCAGAATGTTGTGCTGGTCAGCCACATGAAACCAGAAATAAACACAGGTTGATGATAGGATTTTAGTGGAACAATGGGAAAGAAACTACATGAAAGGATAGCAACCAAAAATGGTAGAAATACATAGATGACCTGAGACTTGCAAGAACATCTGTTTGTTGTTTTGTTTTGTTTTTTTAATGAGGTCAGAGGATATGGCTTGAGAATAACCAATTGGTTGAGAATTAATCAGAGAGATCTTATGAATCAATTGACAAAATGATCATTCTCTACTTCTTTAAGGGTGTCCTAGGTAAGCAGTATCCTTGGAAGTGAATCAGGCTTCAAGTAAGGCCAGTGGCATAAGGAGGGTGTTGTGGAAGTCTGACACTTAAATTATCATTGGTCAGATACTACAGAATACATAGCGGAAAACTTGATGGTAATCAAAGAAGATGAGGTGAGAGGAATTAGATCATCAGAATAGGAGTGGAAGTATGGGCACAGCAGTGACATAAAGACTTGGCCATCAGTGAAATAAAGGTGGCAAGGAAGTGAGAACAAATGCATTATAATCACTTTAAGTTTACAAGTGGAACTTTCAGGTGGTTATTTCCGTTGGTATAGGTATAAAACTTCCCAATAGTCATGTAATGAAGGTAGGTGCTCAGACCTCATCAATGAAAATCATGTTCTTAATCTATTTTCTTGTTGAACTCTATAAAACATTTTAAACAATAAACACATAGTGTAGATTCAGGTGGTAGATTCCATTCTCAGTTTATTTTTCTTAGTGTACAAGTTGACCCTTATTATATTATTAATTTAATAGACTCATGGGAAATACAGATGGAAAAGATATACATAGGAAAAATGACACTTGGTCCATTATTTGTCATCAGGAGTATATTTAAGCTGGTTTAATAAATATATGCAATTGTCCCAAGATAACCTAATACCTATCCCCAGATTATTTCTCTTTAAATAATTAGTACATGAACAAAAAGATAGGTACAGAGGCAGTAAAGCATCAAACAGACTGTTAAATTACAGTGGGAACGTTAGGGAGAGGTGGGGGAGCTAAGAGATCAACCGAAGGACTTATATGCATGCATATAAGCATAACCAATGGACACAAGACACTGGGGGGTTAGGGCATGCATGGGTGTGGGGTAGGGGAGGCAATGGAAAGATATGTACACAAGTAATACATTAATAAAAAATAATCAGTGCAAAAACACAATTGAGCACTCATGAATGCAATTGATTTGTAACATATGGAATAACCTTTCTACTGCAAAGTTACATATTTTTTTTAGAATTTATTCTTGAACGTGATTTATATGAAGATTAAATTAAATTATGCTTCTAAGTATATCCAGTGAACTAATTCTTCCTAGAATGGAGTAAAAGAAATGAAACATTCTTATATAATATAGAGGGGCGTCTGTGATTTCTTCCTGGGATGTCATTATTTAAGTGTTTTTACCATTTCACGTCCCTAATCAACCAGATTAAATGATGTCTAAACTCAACTCTCTTGCATCTAACATCCCATCTGCCTGATTTCTCAGTTCTTCTGCCAATCTCATACTCCCTGCTCTCTGTGATCTTTATAAGATTGAGGTCTCTGTGAATTGTTACTTCCTTTATTATGCCCTCCAACACCATAGATATCTTGTGTATGTTCCTGAGCACTGTGTAAATGAAAGCATGTTTTTTGTACACATCATAATTGTGTCTTTAAGAAAAGTCTCTTAAAATACTAGTAGTCAAGCACCTAGGCTTAGAATGAGTAATATAGATGGTGTGTGTGTGTTATCTTTTGTAATAATTTTGTTGTAATTTTCCAATAAATATGTTAAGTGTCACTGCATGGGTGAGGAAAACCATATAAGAATGCTGCCTATTGTGTTCAATTTCATTATTTCTAGTCACAAGATTCTCTGGTTTAGCTTAGAAATCACTCTTGCATGTCATTCTTGCAGAGGCTAGAGCACTGCTGAATGGAAGAGAAAGAGAAAGGATGAAATGATAACTGTTCTGCCATATGGACACTGGGCAGGGTCAGACTAAGTCCATTTATATAGAGAGATGGAGATGGTTTATAAGTCATTTCAGTGCTATGTGACTTGGATAGGTGAAGCAGCAGGACTCTAGGAAGCTACAGTTGTGCAGTGTTTCAGTCACTGTGCTTTGTAACTAGACATTTTCTCATACTGCTTTAATCTTTATGAAATTGAATGTGCTTCTTGCTCTCTAGCATCCATTTGGTGCCCTCTCTGAGAGCCCAGGTAAGATGGCAGAAACACTGTGCATCCATAGCCACAGCTGGCTGCTTGGTTTCTGGACCCATAATCATGCCAATCAGTGCTTTCTCTGCAAAACCTTTTCAACAACCCTAAAGCCAAAGGCCCCAGTTGATGCCACCAGATTTCTCTTTCAACTCAAGACTTACAATTAGGAAGCTTTGTGTTTTTTTACACTTATGCATTATGATGGTTATTTAGGCTGAGCACAATAGTCTCCAAGAATATGCTTCCTCTACTCATGCCTTTCGCCAACTCAGCAATGTTGCTAAAAATGTAGCCATCAAGAAAGGTCACAAGCAATGTTGCTCGTTAAGGCAACAGGCAACGGTTTTGTTTCCTCCAGCTCTCCATTGAAAGAAAGCACAACATCAAAATCTCTATGGAAATCTATTATCTGCTTTACCTTTATAGCCAACCAAATCATTCTGATATACAAAAATCTAAGCATTTGTCTCCTGAAGTCATGCCTGTTATGGGCAGGTTTGAACACACAATTTCTAATTGAGTGTTCAAACCTGCGCATAACAAGACACAAAAATCACCCACCTTACATGGTAAAAAAAAGTTCTACTGAAAGGAAGTGGTCATTTCTGTTGCAATTATAAAAATAGGAGTTTTATTATAGCATCTGACAGCTATATAATAAATGGGTAAGAACATTTTAAAAATAAGTAAAAGCTATGATCATCTTTTCCCCGCATACAAAGCAGTTCTCAAAAGCAACAAATACATAGTAGTAAAAGTGAAAATAAAAACTCAAAATTGAGCATAACGTTACAAATCTTTCACCTTTGAAGGAAGTAAATATTGAACATAGGAAGTAACATAGCCTCCCTCCACATTTCTCCTCTGTGGGGATAACTCAGTGGGGACATTTATTTTGCACTCTGAAATGAGGGATTGCTCTGTTTGTTTTTGTTTGGTAGCAAGGTAGAAGCATGCCAATTGTTGCTATAAAACTTTAAGGAACAAATAAGCAAAAACAAGGTATTCTTAGGCTATTAAGTAATGCAGACAACCAATATTTTGCAGAATATAGGAAGTCACAAGTATCTATAAGAATCAATAGAATGCAATTCTACTTAAAGTGAACTTTCAACATTTAAAGACACAATGGTATATAATTCTCTTCAAATCTTTAAAAGTTCCACTGTAAGTGGAATCAGTTTATATCAGTACACAAATACAGGAGTCCACAATAATATGGAACATAGAGAAAGCTATCAGGAGAGTCCACATTGGACCAAAGCATATTATTATTTTAAATATGCTAATGAAAAGTCCTCTCTTATTTTGGTAGACCTCATTGCCTAATTTTTATATTTTATTGTTCATATAGTCCATTTCTGAATTTGCAATCCAAATAACATTGGCCCAGAACCCATCCTAATATGTCTGGAACATTTCACTGATATTCTCCAAAATTCCTGTTAGTCCACAGACCTTCTATTTTCATGGTCAGAACCTTTTCAGCCTTATATCCTGCTTTCTCAGTCTCATGCTCATCTTGCTTCCTTTGATTCTTCATGTCTTTCTGTCCCATAGAGGCTTAAACATGGAACATGGATTCTTTTTCATGACACCCTAGGCATTATTTTTACCAAGTCAGTAAGACATTATATTTAGGGGTAGCGACAGAATAGGGAGATGCCACTTTGCTTCGTATCACAGCATATAACTTAACACTTCTCAAAGTACTTCTTGGGTTTTTAAGTAATGATGACACAATTAATTCTCACTAATGTTTTTTTTTTATTCTACCTCATTTGATTCTACCATGAAAGTGATTTTCTAATCCCACCTTTTGAATTTCCTTCACACATTCCCATTTCATGCCAAGAGAGAGGTAAAATAGAGAAGTAGCAATGACTACCAAGAATTTTTCATTTGTCTGGGTGGCCACGTGGTGCCACTGCAGTCCCTTGGTTTTTACTCTTAGTTATACCTGCTGAAAACAGAGACACCTAATAGGTATGGAGGCAGAAATTGTCCTTGTTAAGCCTCTTACCAACACTGGCAGTGCAAGTTGTCTTTCTGCATCTTTGATCAGTCCAGTATTCCAAACTTAGCATGAGACTAAAGAGTATCCATGAACTTTTGAAGTAATTATTGTGGTTGCTTCTGTAGTAGGTAATAAAGGGTCAATTCTGATTATTCTGGTATGTGTTATTATGGAATCAGAAATTAAATACAGTATCTGTAGAAATCCTTCTGGCAGAGTTAATCCTCTCAAGAGTTTACTGAGCAGGCAGGGGTAATGTAAAGTGCCTTTAATAATATGGAAATTGGTTTACTTATTGACAGTGAAATTATCAATAAGCAACACAAAGTAGAAGATTAGTCATCTGTTGACATACCAAATATAGTTTATGGAATGGGAAACAAAGCCAGATTGGAAAATACCCAAGTAAAAGCAAGATGACTTGAGCAAAATCTTTAAGAAAAAGAACTGGAAAATGAAAGATGAAAGCCAAACAACGTTATTTTAATCGACCTGAAGAAAAAGAGAACAGTAATTTTCATAAGTTTATAAAGAAAGCCATGGAGAAAGCCAATGATATCAATGTATCTTTAACAAAATACAGGGCAAAGAGTTCCTTAAAGAACAAACATGAATCTCTGGTGGATACACTCATGTCTACTTATGAAATGGAGTGCAGACTTTTTTCATTACATCCTGAGGTACTTTGTTACCAAGAAAATCTACCTAAGTTGCATTGCTCTTATTTAATACTCCCCAAATAACCATCTGATTAAAATAGCTTACCATTCATATAGATTTTTCTAACAAAGGAGAGAATACAATGGCAAATTGATTTGATTTTTTTGGTCAGCCTGGGACTTCTATTAACTTGTTTGTGCCTTAGTTTCCACATCTGTAAAGTAGAATTAATAGCAGTGAGTGTATAATAGAGGTATAAACTAATTAATTCAACATAAAGTATTTAGAGAATTGCTAGATACACATTTGAATTCCAATAAATATTAAATCTTATCAATGTTGCTGCAAATGATTATGCTGACAAGAAACTGAGTTAGGAAGGTAGAAGTTAGTTCCCAAAGTAAAGATAATGGATATTTTTAGCTTTATACACAATACAATTCTGGTCTCAGCTACTCAAGATGGAAGTTATATCATGAAATCAATCATAAAAAACATGTAAACTGCCTAACTGGTGTGGCTCAGTGGTTGAACATCAACCTATGAACCAGGAGTTAACGATTCATTTCCTGGTCAGGCAGAGCACAGCCCAGATTGCAGGTTCTATCCCCAGAAGAGGGAGTGTAGGAGGCAGGCAATCAATGATCCTTTCTCATCATTGATGTTTCTTCTCTCCCTCTAACTTCATCACTGAAATCAATAAAAAAGCAAATTAAATAAAATATGTAAACTAAGGAGGACTTTAGATTGCAAAAGCAGGTCATAAACTGAATTTGTTTCATAAGTTATTGCCTGCTGATCCATTCTATTGATGAAAAAACTAAAGATATGTTATTAATTAATTGCAATAGAATTCAAATTATTTAAAATTTGATTCAAATGGATTATTTATTGACTTATCCACACCCATAGAATCTTTTGTACGCACATTCACAGGAATGCACATGTGCACCCATATAATGAGTTAACAGGCATTAACTTCAGAGAAATGAGGCAAAACCAAAAACCAAGATAGAACTAAATAGATGGAGTCTATGATATAAGATATCTTGTGTTGACTTGAAAATTATTATCTTAAATGTTGTATAAGTATGGTTTAATGAAAATAAAATAGAATGCAATTGTGCTAAAAGATGAAAATTCTGATCATTGACTTCTAGATGAGATACAACTTTATAGTTCAGAGCAAAACAAATTAACAGAAGTTAAGAGAAATGGGCATAATTTTCACCTCAGAGACCTTTAAGGTTTAAACATCCCATGCAAGGAAAATCAGCAATGGAAGTAGGTGTGGGATGAGGGATCCACGTCTAATTATGGTTTAAAGCAACACTCCAGACCTCTATATATTCTGTTTTCCCACCCTGAAATGTTTTCTTTCACTTGTCAAATTTCCCCTCATCAATTCAAGCCCTGTTCAAATGTCACCTCTAGGCAAAGTTTTACTGCCTAATGCTCTGGCTGCTTTTATCAGTCAAATCTGGTTGTATCATAACCTGATCTTTTTATTGGTCTCATATCCTACCCCAACTATGCTCAGAACCCTTCAAAATAGAGACAGTATCTTGGTGTCCTCAGGGGCCTACACAAAGCCTATTTCACTATCAATCATAAAAAATTGTCTTGACTTACCCCATGTTTATTAACAGAAGAGCAGTAGTACTAGACACTGTTGACCCTGCACATATCCACTGGTCTCAATAGGTTGCATTAGATTCCTCCTTTCTCCCTGAAAAATTATAGCTACCTAGGCCCATTCAATGTGACCTCTATCATTAAGTCTTTCCCAACCATCTTTTATCTGTCCCTCTGTAATATCCCCTTGGTATTTGGTGTGCCTGTGTGTGTTCTAACATAGCAATTCTGTTATTAATTCTAATATAACCCTGCCCTCACTGAATTCTGGTCTTTGGAAGGTAGGGACTATGCTCAGCACAGCATTTTATGTGGTATGAATTTTTCTCAATAAATTTGTTTTGAGTGAATGAATGAATGAGTAGGATTGCTTTATCTGTATACTTCAAACTTAAAATTGGTTCCTAGCAAACCTTTTAATCAATTGATTAAGTCTATTTTCTAGGACCTGCCTGACCTGAAAAAGTCCCTTAAGAGGTTTAACTATACTTTAAGGCATTTTTAATCTATTTGTTTGTTGGCAGTTAATTTCTTCCTCTTTTGCTTTCTCAATAACAATAAAATTTATTTTTCTAAATTTCCTATGTTTATGAACTTTCTGCTTTTAAATAACTACCACTTTTTAAAGTTTTCTTTCTGCATTTGTCCTCTGAGCATAGCTCTGTACTTGTCTCCTCAGCCTTCAATAAGCCAGTCCATCATGACTTAGTGAATATACTTATGCTCCTAAAATTAAGTGTGCCTTATTATTACACTTGCCAAAAGCAAGGCTGCAAGAAAAAAAATTATTTGGAAGAAGGATGTTTTTATTCCTATTCTGATGAATTTTTTACTTTATTTTATTTTTTTTACATTTCTTTATAGTGCATCCATTCCCATAGTTTACCTTCCTTTTCTCCATTAGTTGATGTTCTAAGATTTCTGTGATGTTTCCATATCAAATATATTTTCAAGTATTTTCCAATAGTTTTTGCTTTTCAATTTTAGATTCCTGCCTTTTTAAGGCTGGGGAAAGAAATTCCTAGTATTTAAAATTCAACTTTCTAGTATTTATAATCTAAGGACAATGCTTTTTACTTTATTTACAAAAAGGAAAAAGAAAAAGTAGAAAAGGTTAAAAGAGAAAACAAAAAGAGGAAGCAAGCAATCCATAGAGTTGGCAGCACAGAGTTATATAGCTAGTAAATTACCTAATAGCCTAGACACTAAATTATCAATGAGTTGCCCTGCCTATTATTTATCCTTGATCTGTTCTGCCATAGCACACAGCAATGTCAGTTGGTACAAACCAGTACATAATACAATTTACGGGCTTTATGATATTTCTACAGTTTCACAAATGAGAGCTGTGCAATAGCACTGGCAGGAAGACTGTGACTTTTGAGAATAAATGCAGTTGAGATGCAAAATAATATAATTTGAAGCAAGGCTCATTTTAGACTTTAAGAAGAGGCTTCTACAGCTCAGTGTTTACAAGAACAGACTTAGAAGCCAAGTTGCTTGGGTTGAAAAGCTAGTTCTGCCTCTTAGTAGACAAGAGCAAGTTAACATACACTGATGAACAAAAACAGATCCAGAGACAGAGAAACATTGATCAGACCATCAAACCTCAGAGAAGGTAAGGTGAAGAGATCAACCAAAGGACTTGTATGCATGCATATAAGCCCAACCAATGGACACCCCCCCCCCCCCCCCGGGGGGCTGGCCCCCTCATGGGGGGTAAAGACACATATATAATACCCTAATCAATAAAGAAAATGTAAAAAGAGCCAGTTATTTAAAAGATCAATCTCAGTTTCCACACCCATGAAATGGGGCAATAAAAGTAAGTATCTCAAGAAGTTATTGTGATGATCAACTGAGTTAGTATAAGTAAAACACAGGCTAGGGCCTACCACATGGCAACTGTTAGCTATGTTCCTATATCATAGAAACATTAGCAGATCCACATACTTGGATCATGTCCAAACACTGAGGAGATCAGGTTGCTTATTGCCTAAGGAGGCTTCCCTCTGAGCTGCTGAAGAGAGCCTGCTGTAATCAGTAATAATTGTTACTTGCAGGTCTTGTGATAAAATTATTCCTTCCAAGGCAAGACTCTGTATAATTTATTGTAATTTAGTTTCATGGCATTCTCTCCCTACTCAGCTATTGTTCTCAAATTATTCTCATATTAGTTTATAATAATCCAATTTGACCCTTACTTACTGTTGCCAAGAAGATTAAGCTAAAGTTTTTGTAGCCAAAACCTCAGGCCACTGGTCCTGGATTAATCCCTACCATTCATGGCCTTAGAGTGGATCTGTACCCTGTCCAAGGAACACCTTGGTAAGCACTTGGCCCAATTCCTTGAATGCTCCCTGACTATTCCATTGAAGGTCTCACTCAAGAGAACAGAAGCAGAATGAACCTCTACAGCTTCACTCCAAAATGAATACTTGGCACGATGAGTTTATTTCTAATTTAACCCCCTAAGTATGTGCATGGTAAAGCTTAGAAAATTGTAGCTATTAAAACAAAGCCTTTTAAACATTAAAACCTAGATAGTATGCATATTCCTAAATGTCCCCAAAGCATACATAAGCCATGATAGTTCAAAATAGAAGTTTTGCGGTTTTTTTTGTTTTTTTTGTTTTTCAAAATATGGGGAAAATAAAATGCTAGCAACTTTACCGTTTGATACTTTAGGGCATGCATTTGAAAAATATGCACACCTGTGAACTCTGAAGCATTCCATACTGCACATAATGTTTGATTAATCACCAAAGTGATTATGCTAAGTGGCATCCACACTAATTGAAACAGATATATAAATGGTTTGTAATTACAGTATATTGGGATCTATAATTCATTGCTTAGCAAAGAGGTATTTGTTGTATAATTACAGTATCTCTGTGAGATATCTGCTGTGCATTCATGGTATAGTTTATCTTGAGCTTGCAGGCTGCCAGAAGGCATGGCTCCCTTATACCTAAACTCAAGAAGACTTTAATAAAAGATAAAGCCATGGTTACCTTGTCAGAAGAAGTACTCTACACAACTTGAGAAGTGAGAATGTGGAGAGATTTATTAAAATATTTAAAAAGCAAATACAGTTAACACTGGATTTTCTACACCTTTGACAGGTAGCATTTGGGTGGTTAACAATGTACTAACCCAAAAACTATGTGCAGATTAATTAAAGTCATAGTCCACACTGGGCTTGTCCTGTAGACTCTAGGAGAATATACCTCATATACCCAAGTAGCAAGAAACTCTGTCAAGTGTACACTGGAAACTACATATGTAGCCTCACACAGATAATAATGCAGTGTTGAGCTGAAGTGAAAAGATGACAGGGAATAAAACAGTTTTGTTTTTTTGTAAAAAAAAAAATCTAACTTTTTTTTTTATCTTAGAGCTATAATGAATAGATTTTTATTCATGCCTGTGAAACTGACTGCTATATAATTGTGTCCAGGTGTCCATTTCCACTGAGTAGAAAGCAAAGGATAAGTGCTGCCTGAGAGAAAAAGAGAGCAGCAAAAGGAAGTTTAGATTAAACAAAAAGACAGCTTCAGTTGAGTACTTGAGAGTTGTTATTGTTCTTGTTTTTATTAACTGAGACCCATATGCAAATAATCCAGTTAAGAGAAAGAAACAGGTGAATAAGAGATTTACATAGGATGGTATATGGAAATCTTGAAATTTGTAGATTTCCATAACAATGTCGGCTATAGATAAACAGCATAAGTGGGTAGTAAAATGCTATGCTTTAGGAAGCACAGTTGGTCTAGTGCAATAGTGGCAAACTGCAGCTCACGAGCCACATGCGGCTCTTTGGTCCCTAGAGTGTGGCTCTTCCACAAAATACCATAGCCTGGGTGAGTCTATTTTGAAGAAGAGGCGTTAGAAGAAGTTTAAGTTTAAAAATATTTGGCTCTCAAAAGAAATTTCAGCCCAGACCGGTTTGGCTCAGTGGATAGAGCGTCGGCCTGCGGACTGAAAGATCCCAGGTTTGATTCTGGTCAGGGTCACGTACCTTGCTTGCAGGCACAACTCCAGTAGGGGGCGTGCAGGAGGCGGCTGATCGATGTCTCTCTCTCATCAATGTTTCTAACTTTCTATCCCTCTCCCTTCCTCTCTGTAAAAAATCAATAAAATATCTTAAAAAAAAAAGAGAAATTTCAATTGTTGTACTGTTGATATTTGGCTCTGTTGACTAATGAGTTTGCCGATCAATGGCCTAGCGCAACTTAATATTTGGTACTGTCTCTGGGACTGACAAAGACCATGGACAGCTAATCTTTTCTATGTCTGAGAATATATGAGATTTGCAACTGTGTTCATATTCAAAAGTTGTACATTGTTTACCTCAAATGTTTTGAGGAAATTATGACTTCCCAATTAAATAATAATAAATATTTAGACTCTGGTAAAAAAATGTAATTCACAGAAATAAACAACATATAATAAATGATTTCGTGCAAGAAAGATGAAAATATCTGGAAAAAACTTCTCTTAAATCAAGAAATTCAATCTGATCTGTCTGATTAGCACGGGAGATATAGTATCTGGGAATATTAAAATTACTTCAGGCATGGTCTTCATAATTTCATTGTTTTCATTAGACACATGCTGAAGAAATATGAATATAAATAGAAAATGTTAACACTTTCCTGGAGCTCTATAGAAATTATCACAAATTATCATATATTTTGCTTTTTTGTTGTTGCTATCAGGAAGAAAAGATGAAGTTACATCTGCACAATTTTTAGTAAATTTAAAAGTGAGGTTTATAATAAAAAGATACACAGAAACCATTAAGATGTTGGGAATAGAATGTTTAAAAGATTCTAATAATCTCTTCCATGATCTTTCCATCTCAACCCTTGTGGAGTATATAATCCTCCAATCTTACCTGCTGGCCCTGGTGATGGGCCATGTTAGTTAGATTTGCTTAGAGACAGAGAATATAAATTTAAGGCATGAGCCAAAGCTACTTGATTATGTATATAGATAGAAAAACATGTATTTAGATATACAGAGAGAAAATACATGCTGGAAGAATTTTTAAAAACACTTCAAGTATAATTTCTCAACGTTTAAATAAACCTCCCGAATTTCTGATAATTTCCATTATTTCAGCAATTAATCTATATTTTAAACTTAAAGTATAAAAATGTTTTATGACATTTCCATTTTATAGGAATAAACTTAAAAATCTTACCAAATATTGCAACTACATTAAAAATTTTGAACATTTTTTTAAGTTCAAAAGTGTTTTTGGAAACATATATTATCAGTTTTCCTTCTCTCATAGTTTCAACCTTACATTTTCTATCTATGACTATAGTAGCTATTGCCTCTCTTTTTATTATTACTTAAACACCACCCCCTCAATGGAGCACTCTCTAATTGACCTTTCAAAAACTGTGATTCTTTCCATGATTACCACCTTTGCACTCCATGTCCCTCTGCCATGTTCTATTTATAACCAGTTGATATGTTATACAATTTAATTTTTTTCTTATTGTCTGACTCCCAGGGAAAAAAAGAAAGTTGCAAAAAAAAAAAAAAGACTGGAAATGCTTTGTTATTTTGGTTACTCTAAATCCTCAGCATCTAGAAGACTCTATGGACTATAATTGGCTTCCATTAAGTATTTTTAAAATAAATGGATATGTTCCATGATCTCAATTGCAATTTTCATGTGGTTGGAAAATGTGTTTCTTTAGCCTAGGCTTAAAAATTCATATATTTAACTGTTTTAATCACCTCTAAACATCACAAACTCAACTCACCCAAGACTGAATTTCTTGCCTCTTCATATATTCCCATCACACCCTCTACCGCTATAATCCTAAAGAATTTCTTCTGTGATTAATATCAACCATCAATCTAGCCACCAAGTGATGCCATAAATTATTTTTGTTTGAAATGATGCCATAAATTATTTTTGTTGGATATTTAGCTGCTCTTGTATCAGTCTCCCCTCTTCACCAGACTATCTTAGTACACTTGTTGAGGTACTCTTGTCCAAATAAGTACAATCGGATCTTAATTGGTCATTCTGTGTGTGTGTTTTTCAGGTCTCATCCTTTCAATAAGCTATATTTGCCCCAAATGCAAATCTGGTCATGTCATTCTCTCCCTTAGAAGTATTCCATGGAAGTCTGTGAATACAAACTAATTAGCATGATAAAGAGACTCTGCCATAGTTTAGCCTGGAATCCTCTCCCTAGCCTAATTTTCCATGTATTTTTAGCTCAATTTCAATGTCAACCTCTCTTCCAATTCACAGGTTGCTTTATTTATCCATGCTCTTATTCATGTTCATACTTGAGCAAAGAAAGCTGTTCTTCAGCTTGCAAGCTACAACTCATGTTGCTGTTTTTTTCTTTCAAGTTTTAGCTCAATCTCTGCATCTTTATCAGTTTTATTCTCCTTTACTCAGATAAACTTCACAACTCTCTCCTTTATATGGAGTCCTGTATACACTATCATAGCATTATACATGCTTTGTACTCATTCTTATATATTTCTACTTTGCATTACTAGACCATAAGCACTTAGCGAATAAGGACCATATCTTACTCATCTTTGAAACCTCAGTGATCCTCATAGTGGTGGTGGTGGTGGAGCGGGCAGGGGGGGGAGGGGGAGGTAGCGGGGGAGGAGCACAAATACCTTAGCCAGATAAATAAATTAATGAGGAACTAGAACTATGAGTTTGGGTAGAAGTATGAAACACAGAGAATGTGGAAGGAGTTTAACTGTTATAGAGTCATTGTAAGTTCATGAACAAGGAAGTGACAAGATTAAATTTCTTTTTAGAATGTTTGAATCTATTAGAAACATTAAGATCCTTCAGGTGGAATGAAGACCAGGTCTAATGATTAGGAAGCCACTGAAGGAATCCAAAAATAAGATAGAAAAGAAAAAAAAAACTTACCCCAATCTACTAGCATGAATTAATCACTCCTATCAGATCTCTCCATTAATTAGGTTTAAAGTGCTTGAAGAGCTCCTGTTCACACATCTGACAAATAACAGATACACAAAGATCGTGCATGAGTTAAGTTAAAAAGAAATATAATAGCCTAGATTAGGGTAATGGCAATATGAAGGAAAGAAAGGAAGAAAGTGTGCAAAATTTCAATGGATGTTTTTGCCAAGGTGGCTCAGTTTTGTCTTCTTAATGTTCTAGGCATGAGTTCAGTGCTCATTCATTACACACCATCTCTTCATTTCATCAGTATGTCTTCTTTTTCTCACTCTTGATTGCTGTATCTTTGCTTCAGTGCTTGGCTGGCGTCTTGGTAAATAAGCATTCAATAAATCCTGACTGAACTATATTCTAAGTCTATGCTTTTGACAACCAGTTTTCCTGCTAATCAATCTAAATCATATCCTTAAGATCTATATTTATCTTCTGCTGTATCAACGTTCCTCTAAAATGCTTCCCTCAGCTTATTTCTATCTCATCTACTAATACCAGCTTTGCTATCAGCATCCACTACTCATCCTCCCACATTCACATGCTCTCAGCACCCTTTTATTAAAGTTGTGAATAAATGGCTAGGCTCGTCCAGGTACTTCTTCTTTTTTTTTAATATACTTCTATTGATTTCAAAGAGAAAGTGAGAGGGAGAGAGATACAGAAATATCAATGATGAGAGAGAAACCTTTATTGGCTGCCTCCTGCATGTCCTACACTGGGTATCAAGCCTGCAACCTGGACATGTGCTCTGACCAGGAATTGAATAGTGACTTTCTGGTTCATAGATTGATGCTCAATCACTGAGCCATGCTGGCCAGGCCCAGGTACTTCTTTACTTAGCCTCCTCTAAAAATGTAACATCTTGAAAATTTGGACCTTAAATTATGATCCCTGGATCCCTATCTAAATGATTTTTTTTTTCACTTGTGGCCAATTAAGTGTCATGACCTAGTCATAAAGCAGAGGCTCACGTGATGAAGTGTGTGAGCTTTAACCATGTCAGAGTCTGTGATTGTATTGTATTAGCTCTAATATAGTGAAAGGCAACAAATTAGTCACATATATCTTTGTATAGATATTTCTGTATACACATATATTGGTATATAGTTTTCTTAAAATAGATTTAATAGACTTTTCTAATATGAAAGTGATACATAGTTATTAGAAAAATTAAAACTATACGGATGAGACATGAGAAAAATAAATATTATTTGAAATTCTACCATCCAGAAATAATCATTTTCAATATTTTCTAAACAGTTTTTCAGATAGTTTTTCAAGTTCTATTCAAATATGTACATATACATATAATTATACATATATTCAAACTTCCCAATTAGATCAGGTGTGTATTCAAATTTTGAAATGTATAATTCTTAATTAACAATGTATTATGAAACTCTTTCTATGATAAGTGAAAAATATATACATATATTATATATAAAATAAAACTATTAAATGCTGCTTATTATAGTGTTGTATCAATATTTAGTTAACCAATCTTTCTCAAACGGTATTTTGTTCATCTACATTTTTTTAACATTACAGTCTATGCTATGGTGCTTGTTTCTGCACATCTATCTGGTGCTTTTGTCTATTTAGATGCTTTGGGAAAATTCTTTGAAGCAGAAATTCTAATGCAATGTCCCCTAATATTTTAGCAAAGTGCCTATTATAGTAACTTCCTTTCCCTCCAGGTCATTGTTCTACTACCAAGGAACTAATCTGGAATAATATCATTAAAAACAAATTCATAATTGATCTCTTCCTGCTTCTTCCTCCTCTCCCCTCCCCACCTTTCCCTCTGAGATTTATCAGTCTGTTTCATGCTTCTCTCTCTCTGAATCTATTCTCTTCAATGTTTTATTTTGTTCATTAGATTCCACATGTAAGTTAGATCATGTGATACTTGTCTTACTCTGGCTTATTTCTAGTGATTAACACTCTTTATTATGTTTTTTAATTTTAATTAACATGGAGTGAAGAGGGAGTAGAGTGGTTGAAATTATATCCTAAAGTAATTTAATGGTAACATGTCTAGTTTTATCTTTCTTAATAACATAAGTGCATAGATTGTGGATATTAATGATGGCAAACTCCAGTGTGAGTTCTTCCAAATATCACTTTCAAATAAAAAAACTTGACTGGGGTGTTGAACTTAGTCAATGTTAATAGATGGTTTGTAGGGCCAAGTAGGAAGTTGTAAACAGAAGAACCGGAGCATTGAACACACATTTTCAATTAAAAAGCACAGAATTGGTTTTGTGCATAGTAAGTCCCCAATTCATGCACAGAGGGACTTGATTATTGTAGCCTTTCTAACTTATCTATTGCATCATAAATGAAAACTTGAGGCCTGGAGGTAGTGACAATATTTTAAAAGAAGGCTAAACTAAACTAAAATAGAAAAAAAGAGGGAAAGTGAAAAGCACCACTGGAAGTTATATTCTCAAATATACAAACATCAGGAACTTCATATTCCTGATGCCCATGGTGACTACAGTCCTGCCCAATTATGCATATGTCACTATTTAGAGTTAAATGTGCATTTAGTAATATAAAACGCTACACATGCTCAAGGGGAGGAGAGTGTGGTTGCTGTGGGTAACAGAACTCAAAATTATTTTTGTGTTGTGAGATCTCAGCCATCAGGTTGCATTAGCATCATTTTCTACATTTCCTAGTAATAATAGATTGCTTCATTGTTGCTTTGGAGAGAGAAAGGCCATTTTCCCCTTCTCCTAATATATTTAAAGTGATGGGATTTATTTTAAATTGAATTAACCAGAGAACACAGGTTCTTTATCAGATATAATTGACATGCAATAACCGTGCATTCTGCCTGCAATTAAGGAATTTAATAGAAATAGTAGTTAAAGGGTTCTTAATTTTTTAAATGTGAAATATATATTAACTGGGTTGACTGAAATACCTATAAATTGTCTTATTCAAAAGATATTTAAGCAGGCTATTTTTTAAATCTTTTGCACAGTACCCGTTCCCCTGATGGCTACCTATATTACCCTACCCTACAATAATAGGCAGGCATTGTCTGACTTCCCTTTATAAGGGAATCTGCTATGGTTGTGACAGCATTTCAAATTACTATCCTCCTGAAAATCATTTTTCTACATTGAAGAAACTAGGACTTACAAAGTTTAAGTAAATCACTCATAATCTGAGTAAAAAAAAAGCTGAGATTGAACATAACAGATCTAAGGGATCCCCAAATCTATGTACTTTCTATGATCCAGTAAGGAGAGATAATAGTAATGATGACCATCATCATCATAATTTGTAAAAGCCTTAACATAGATAGGTGTGAACTGGCCATGATATTTCAGTGCAAGAAACTTTGGGGTCTTAATACCTAAACCACAGTAGAGTTGGACTGAAGATAAATGAGTCTATTTTCTATCAACAATGAATTATCATAGCATAAGCACAGCTTGCATCACAGGGGACTTACTATGTGCCAGGAACCATTGCAAGGATTTTAGAATATTAACTCATCTAATTCTCATGAAAACGCTATGGCATACTGATTGTAATTATTTTGATTTTACAGATTAGAACTCTGAAACATAGAGAGGATATGGGCTTAATACCCACAAAACATAGATAGATACCACAGCTATTAAGTGATAGAACCAGGATGTGAATGAGGCTTCAAAGTTGGTGCTCTTAACCACCATGGAAAAAGGCAAGGGTATTATGAAGTACAGATAGGGGAATACACCTGAACAAGTGTATGTCCTTTCTCTATGTGTTCTTGGTCAGTCATATACATCTGCCCACAGGCTGTTATACCTCCTCAAGGTAACATAAGATCTTGAAAAAAAGAAATCAAAAGGTGATTCTGACCATAATTCCCACATAGATAAAACAATTTTTAAACTATCAATTTTTAAGTCATTCTGTGGATGGTGATTCAATAAACTGCTCCAAATAACTTTATAAACACTTGTTTTTATAAATCTCTCACATCTCATCTATTTCTCTCAAATGAATTTGACTATTAGTTCTAGTCTGCCTTCCTAGAGATTGTGATCATCTTATCAACATCTCCTTTGGTTAGTAAATGTATTGGGGTGACATTGGTCAGCATAAACATATAGGTTTCAGGTGTGGGTTTCTATGTTACAAGATTTGTATATTGTAAAACAACCCATTATCTTAATTGGAGTACTTCCTTGAGCCTCAGCCTTCTCTTCTGCAAGTGTAAACACTCCTAGAGATTTTTTTCTTCCTCAATGAGACTTGTTCAGAGAGGTTGTATTAGAAAAAGATCATAGTAAATAAAGCAAAGGACTCTAATTCATATCATGACCTCAGTACTAAAGAAGAATTTACTTTTCTCCTTACAGATACAAATTTATCAAGTCCTGAAATGCAGGGAAGAGAAATAAAATATCAGCTTTTAAAGTCTTAATTTTTAAAAATCCTGAAAAACAGCCCCTACCCTTATTCTCCCACTCTTACCAAATTTTCATTTGATCACTTGAATTAACTTCCTAAGCACTGAAGCCATCAGACAGTGGAGACCCTATCTAGTCCATCAGCAGAGCCCAACCTCTCCATGAGCTCAGGGCCTGGCTGTGTGAGCTTTGATAAGCTGAGCAGAGCCTCTCCCAGATGCTGTAAAGCAATTAAAATCACAAAAAAGGTTTCTCCCCCCTTCCCTCTTTCTTCTTCCTCCAAAGTTGAATAAAAATGATTTGATAAATTATTCTTTTTAGAGTAACCACTCGAGAAAAAAAAAAGTAAAAAAGGAAGAAGAAAAAAGGAAAAGTTGTTCTTGAGAACTCATTATTAGCATGAATTCCCAGAACTCCAGCAATCATTACAGATCCACACAAGAGGGAAGGCAGTGAAATAAAAGGACAGAAGGATGTTTTATCTCCAGGCACACAGGAAAGAGGGAAATGTTCTCCATAGGCTCAGAGCTTGGTCCATGGAGGCCCTGTTAGCCTTCCTGATTTGAAAGGGTAACCCAAGCCTAAGTGTTAACTCAAACTTGAATGGAGGGAATAACCATCTGTAACCTCTACTAAGGATAGGGTATACCCTGAAACCTCCCTAGGGTAGCATCTTGGCAGTAAGTTAGAGCTGCAGTAGAAATCAAAACCAAGACACACATACACATACACCCATTATGAGTAAAAGGAAAGAGCTCTATCTAATTTAGCAGGGCTCTGAGGAAGGCTGGAAACTTCATGGACTAAGTGTAAGCCCCAAACACGAATGTAAAACCAATATATAACAAATATGGAAAAAGAGAAGAGGGAGAAATAAGAATTAAAGACATCAATCAAGCATACATTTGGAAGGTTCTCCATAAATATATTTTGCATGAATGAATAGCTGTCATGGTAAAATCTTCACATAGGAAAATGAGATTTGTGCAGCCTCTGTGATATAATGCACCTGGGTAGAAAGAAATGTGAAGATGAAGTAGAAGTGCCTCTGATGGCAAAACCACTGGATGTGTCTGTCATAACAGCCAAAAGAAATAATGGCCATAGTTGAGGTGAAAATCTAAGGTAAGGATTGAAACTTCCCTTGCCTCTAAAAGGGAACATGGAGGGAAATTTTTGAACTCTAATCTTAACTCAGTGAGAAAAGGGGTTGAAATATTGCTATCAATCTAAATCATATAGTCATCTAGGAATTATGATTTGTACACATCTCTATATATAAAAGCCTAAGCAACCAAACAACTGAAAGACCAGTCGCTATGACACACACTGACCACCAGGGGGCAGATGCTCAATGCAGTAGCTGCCCCCTAGTGGTCACGGTACTCCTACAGTCAACCTCTTATAGCTGGCCCACCTCTCTCAATCCTTCCTGCTCCTCAGCCAGGTTGAAGAACCCCACCCATGCACTAATTCATGCACCAAGACCTCTAGTCTGATATAAAAGCAAATAATAACTGTCCTGTGACAGTTGTGACATGACATTATAACATTGTGCCATAAAAATAATCTTTCCCCCCAATATTTTTCTTCCCTATACTTAGTTATACTTTATCACACAAACCCTGTCACTCCTGCACTCATGAGGCAAACAAAACATTAGAATTACATTGCTTTCCCTGCCCCAAGGCAACTGTGAAACTTTGTGAAATAGTGATAAGAAAGCATTTCTTACACAGCCACATTTGAAATGTGAGCACATCATGTAAAAGGCAAATTAAAGAGACATGGCCGAAGATCAAGAGAGAAACTAGGAAAATGAGTGACAAAATGCATCTGGGGAGAGTTAATGCATAATCAAAGATTCTTTTCCCTAACAATGGAAAATTATTTCTCCTAGATTTCCAAGTTAACTAGACATTGGAGGCCCCTTGGAGACTTTTATTCTTCCTAGCTCCTTACCATGTGTATTCACCTAGTTATGATGTTTCAGTGCCCTCGGCTACCTGCATTTTTGTAACATCAGGTTCAATAGAAGAAGCAGTTCAGTTAAGCATTGGCTAAATACCAAGCACTTGTTAGGAATTAAAGCAATAGACATGGGTACAATGTAGCAGCTGTCTTGAGGGACTTTTATCCTAATTGGAAAATAAGAAATTTTCATATACCTGTTATGGTAGATGCTCACAGGAGTAGCATATAACCCAGATCAGAATAAGTACAGGAGAGAAAGACAAAGAAGACTTATTACAGGAGGTAAAGTTCTAAATGTTAAAGATGATGAACGGCACAAAGGATATATCATACCTAGTGAACAGAAGGAATGAAATCAAAAGCATGGAATAACACACAACCATGAGAACCATGGTTTTTTGATGTTATCTGGAGTGTGAAGTTTCAGAAAGATATGAGACTAGAGAACAAACAGGGATCATACTACAGAGTAATAATTCAGCACGTGGAGATGACCTTGACTTGTAGATATCTCTTTAATTCATTATCCCAGTGCCTTGAGCTTAGTCAAAAGGCAAGATATAGCTTAAGTATTAAGTGTTCCAGGAACAAGGGAAAGTTGGATATGGAGAGCACAACTGGCAGTCTACAAGAGTTTATCCTGATGACCAGAGAGAATTATTGAAGAATCTGAAACATGGAAATGTCATATCCATATCTGAAACTGAGAAAAAGTGTTCTTGTAGAAATAAAAAAATAAATCATTTTGGAGTATAAAGAGGTCAGAGAAACCAGCTAGCAAAATGACCAAGGTGCAGATAGAATTCTATCCAAGGTGGCAAGATGGTGGCCCTCAAGTTGGGAATAAGTTAATTTAATTAAAAAAAGTGATCATCTTTTGCATTCTGTCATCTTTTGCATAATAAGATTAAGATTTACTCTTGCTTTACATGTCTCCAACATTTAAATTTTCTTTACCAAATCAAACTCATTTGGTATTGCTTTTGAGGGTTCCAGGCAAAGGCAATAACTTGTGTAAGAGACTGAGATAATAGTTGATATCCAAGAACCAAAGATCTCATGACCTGTGTAGGAAGGTATTATTGAGAAAAGACACAGGGATGGTAAGCAAGGTACATATTTTGCAGCCTCTCTCAGGCTATGCCATAGCTTTGGGATTTATCAGGTAATGCTGGAGCATTGCACAGGGATAAATAAGAAAGTTGCAGCATCAACATTTTTGTATTGAGAGATCAGTTGGATGCAGAGTAGGAATCAAATTGTAGGAGAGAGGGGGCAAAACTGGAAAGAGGCAGCCTAGTTGGGAAGCCACTATAGTAATCCAGGGATGAGAGAATGATGACTGAAATTAGAGTGTGTATATAAAATTCCCTCCCCATACTGAAAGATGGGCAGAAATATAAGCCCTGCAAGTAATTTACAGTCAAGGTAGGAAGGCAGACAGAAGTTTACTGGAGAAAGCAGATGCCTTACACTAACTCAGGAGCCAGCAGAAGGAAGATTATCACAATACTTCACAAAGGGAATAGGTAGGAAGGGGTGAGCCCAGGGTACTGTTTTTAAGACAGGACTCTGAAGGGCCATCCATCAAAGTAGCTCAGCCTTTCACCCCCACTGCAAACAGGTGATGAAACCTGATCCATAAAACATTCCCAGGATGTCACGGAATTGAAGCATTGGAAGATTTTACTCACCCTGAATAAGAAATCACTTCCAGTGCTTGAATTTTAATATATTTTCTTCTTCTCCCACTTGATACACACACACACACACACACACACACACACACACACACACACACATACACCTTTTTAAATTTATAGTTGTATTAACTATGGAAAAGGTAGCACAAGACCACTCACATCATTTTTTACTGCTATTATAACTGCTTTACTCATGAAATCATTCATTTATTTCTACATTTATTTTGGGGATTCATAAAGCTCAGTTAGTGAAAACAAAAGCAGTAGGTGTTACAGGATCTGTTTTCAATAACCATTGAGATAAAAATCTCGAAGGATCTTAGAGGTTATCACACTGAACTCTAAACCATTCATGGTGTCTCTTCACATTTAGTTATATTGTACAGACAACCTCTGGACAATTCCTATGATGATGGATTTCTACAAGTAGGTAGCTTATTAGTAATGTTTATTTCTTGAACAAAAATCAAGTTACTGAATTTTATTTGTAGATTAATTTTTGCCATTTAGGATTTCTTTTTAAATCAGGCTTTCTTTCATACTATAGTACTTCAAGAATTTAAAGACTTTCTCACCCCCCCATTCTAATATCTAGCTTAAATAAGCAATAGTTATTTTAGTATTTTCTTATAAGTTTCAGACATCCTATAACCCTATTTACTTTTATCAGTGTGCATCCTATAATTGTTAGTGTTTCTTTTAATTATATAAAGAGAATTGAATATCATACTTGAGGTGTGGTCAGAGTAGCTGAAATAGAGTTATTTTCTTGCCCCATTACTCAAGAAATTACACTTCAGTGACTTCCTTTTGGAACAGTATGGCAAGCCAGATACTTTAAAAACCTAATCTATAATACCATTATATCCCAGATAAGTCACAGGGTATCTTTTAAAAGTGTGAACTAAATGTCTAGTTAAAAGTATAAAAAAATCATCATAATAAACCAAAAAAGATAAAAAGGATTCTAAAATATATAGTAGAATGAATTCATAAAATAAGAAACAGTGATAAAATGTAGACATTCAATGGAGGCAAAATATATTCCTATGCAAAGAGTAAGAAATATATAAAACTTTGTCAAAACTGATGGAGGAAAATAGACATACAATGATTAAAATTATAAAAACAAAGTGTGTGGATACTTTTATTTCAGTAAATTTGAAAATTTAAGAAAATGGGACATATTCTATACAAATACAATATATCAAAACTGTTTCAAGAAGTACTAGATAGTCTGAATAGTCTTATATAGTTTTAAAATACAGAGTGAGCAATTGAAAATCTTTCTAAAAGGTAAAGAAAGAGGTCATTCTAACCTAATCATTTTTTTCCCTAGTGAATAGAAAAATAGCAAACTTGCCTGATTTAACGAGGCTAGGATATTATTGATACCAAAACCAAGCAAGGATCATACTAAAATGTAAACTATATACCAATTTTCATTATCAACTTAGATGTAAAATCCTAAACATAATACTAATAAAAAAAAGTCAGAAATGTGTGAAAGAAAATAATACACCGTATTCTATTTAATTTTTATCTCAGACACCAAAGGGTAATTTATTATCAGAAATTGTATAAAGTTATAATTAACTCCTTTCACAGATAAAAGAACAACAAATATATAATTATCTCAATAGACACAGAAAAAGCATTAGGATGATGTTCCACAAAGCATTATGAAATATCCTATAACTAAAAATTTTAGCAAGTTAGGACCAAAAGGATACTTCTGAAACTTGTTCAATGATATCTAAAAGAGAAAAGTGTCCAGTGGGCAGTTAGAGATGAAGAACTGAAGCTAATAAAAGCAAATAAGGTTGGAGATATTGACCTGCCATCTAGGCAGAAGTGTTTTTTTTTTTTGACTCTATAAGAATAAATGTACTTACTCCATCATAAGCCCAACGTTAACTGATCTCAACATCAATTAAAATCCCTCAATGTTATCCATACCTGATATTACTAAGATTTATATCTCTCCAGGATGTTTATTCTAAACTTCTCTGATTTTAGATAACAAAGCTGGCTGGGTGAAAAAGTTGAAGTGATCAAAAAGTAGAAATTGGGCTCCGGAGAATCCAAGATGGCAGCATAGGTAAGCACCTACACTGCTGCCTCACACAACAATTTCAAAACTACAACTAAAAGACACAACGGACATCATCCAGAACCACAGGAAAGCTGGCTGAGTGGAAATTCTACAACTAGAAGGAAAGAGAGGGCCTCACAGAAACCCAGAGGAGCTGCTGAGGTACAGAGACGCATGTGGAGAGAGTGGGTACCAGAGAACCTGGCTGGCTTTCTCTGGCAGGATGGAGATGGAGACTCTCAACGGCATTGAACCCCTTATCCTACGACACTAAACCCCAGATCCAGCTGAAACTCATACGGGGGGAGTTTGGACTGTGAAAAGGGAGAAGTGCATGGAAATTTAGGGGAGTCACAAAAGATCAGAAGTCTGGTGATGAGCATGGCACTGCTCACAGAGGACCAGCTTCTGATTGTGCCGCTGGCTTTCACGAGTGGGTGGAAGACAGACCCTCCCAACTGCACCACTTCTAACTTCACTAAACCCCAGTTTCGGATGAAACCCTGGGGACCCAGACTCATATGGTGCTGGAGCACAGGGGAGCCGGAAAGGCAGCAGTCTAGAGGCACTGCAGGAGTGCGTGTGCAAGGGACTGCTCCAGCGATTACCCAGTCATGTGAGACACGGGGGCCGTAGAGGGTGGGGCCGACTGGAAGGCAAGGCAGTCCATTAAGCCCTGAGACTCCACCCATCCCAAGCTCAATAGAGAGGCTTCTGCAGTTTTGCAAATCTGGTATCATAAGGCTGAATCCAACACAGAAGTTCTTGCAGCATAGTGAAAATACTGAGACAAGGGAAGGGATCACAAATAAAAGAAATGGAGGAAAACAAACGACTGGATATAGAGTTCAAAACCACGCTTATCAGGTTTTTCAAGAATCTCCTAGAAAAGATGGATAAATTTAGCGAGACCCAAGAGGAGATGAAAAAGAACCAACTAGAGATGCAAAAGAGCCAACTAAAAATTAAACATACACTGACTGAAATAAAAAAATTGTACAGAGACCTAACAGCAGACTAGAGGAAGACAAGAATAAAGTCAAAAATTTGAAATATAAAGAAGCAGAAAACACTCAACTGGAAAAGTAAGAAAGAGAAAAGAATACAAAAATGTGAAGATAGTGTAAGGAGCCTCTGGGACAGCTTCAAGCGTACCAACATCAGAATTATGGGGGTGCCAGAAGAAATTAGAGAGCAAGATACTGAAAACCTACTTAAAGAAATAATGACTGAAAACTTCACACATCTGGTAAAAGAAAAAGACTTACAAGTCCAGGAAGCACACAGAACCCCATATAAAAGGAATCCAAAGAAGACTACACTGAGACACATCATAATTAAAATACCAAGAGTGAAAGACAAAGAGAGTATATTAAAAGCAGCAAGAGAAAAACAGTTCATTACCTACAAGGGAGCACCCATACCACTGTCAGCTGATTTCACAACAGATACAATGCAGGCCAGATGGGAGTGGCAAGAAATTTTCAACGTGATGAATAGCAAGAACCTACAACCCAGAATACTCTATCCAGCAAAGCTATCATTCAGAATTGAAGGGCAGATAAAGAGCTTCACAGAGAAGAAAAAGCTAAAGGAGTTCATCAACTCCAAACCAGTATTTTATGAAATGCTGAAAGGTACTCTTTAAGAAGAGGAAGAAGAAAAAGGTAAAAGATAAAAAATTATGAACAACAAGTATGTATCTACCAACAAGTGAATCTGAAAATTAAGGGAATTGAAGATTTGATCAACAGAATAAACTGGTGAATATAATATAATCGAGAGCACAGAAAGGGAGCAGACTGATAATTCTCAGGGGGAAAGGGGGGAGAGGTATACAGGGAGAGACTGGACAAAAATCATACACCTATGGATGAGGTCAACGGAAGGGACGTAAGGGTAGAGGGAAGGTTGGGAGCCAGGTGGAGGGGAGGGAGGGGAGCTATGGAGGAGAAAAAAGAGAGACAAATGTAATAATCTGAATAATAAAGATTTAAAAAATAAAAATAAAAAAGTAGAAATTAACAGTTACACAATAGTCATGGAAATGTAAAGTACAGCATAGGGCCAACCTGGCATGACTCAGTGGTTGAGGGTTGACCTATGAACCAGGAGGTCATGGTTAGATTCCCTGTCAGGTCATATGCTCGGGTTATGAGCTCCATCCCCAATGTGTGGAGTGCAGGAGGCAGCTGATCGATGATTCTCTTTCTCCCTCTCTCTTCCTCTCTGAAATCAATAAAAATATATGAAAAATAAAGTACAGCATATAGAATATTCTCAATTATATTGTAATAACTATGCATAGTTCCAGGAGGATCACTTTGTAAGTTATAGAAATATCTAAGCATTATGCTGTACACCTGACACAAATGTAAAATTGGATGCCATTTGTAATTAAAATACAAAAAAATAATTATATAAAAGTTAAATGTTATTTGCTGTTGAAGAAAAAAAAAAGTCAGGGAAAGACATACCTTGATGTAAACTCTTAACCTCACTGCCACAAGCCTCCCCTGAGATCAAGGAGTACAGAGCCTGGGTATTTGCTTGAAACCAGAAAAGGGATTGGTGAAAACATACTGGGGAAAAAAATAAAAATTATATCCCAGAAAATTGGCTACATTAAGAATTGGAGTTAGGCATTTTAGGCAATGGAGAAAAATTAAAAAGTTATTCGTTCAATTTTTTAACAAAGCAATACTTTTGAAGTGAGATTTTAGGAAAATCCACTTAAAGTTTGGAGCAGGTAGAGAACAGAAGAAATTAGTTTATTATAAAAAAATAACTGACAAGGAATGCAAATAAGATTTTCTCAATTTTTTAAACCTATTTTTGTCTCCAGTCATTCACATTTTCTGCAGCTTTTATTAGATTATTAAAAATAATGGATTAGCCTTAAATGATTTGACTTAGTGGATAGAGTATCATTCTGCAGATGGAGGGGTCCTGGATTTAATTCTGGTCAAGGGCACATGCCTGGGTTGCATGCTCTGTCCAACATTCAGGAGACAGACAATCAATGATTCCCTGTCATCATTGATGTTTCTACCTCTCTCTTCATTTCTGAAATCAAAAAATGTATTTAAAAAAAATAATGGATGAGACCTGGCCAATGTGGCTTGGTTGTGCATTGGCCTGAACATTGAAAGGTTGCCAGTTCCATTCCCAGTCAAGGCACATGCCCTATAGGGCCGATGCAGAAGATAGTCAATCAATCAATGATCTCTCTTCTCTCTAAAAATCAATAAACTATTTAAAAAATAAAATTAAAAGTAATGGATAAGCTCTGGCCAGTATGTTCAATGGTTAGAGCTTTCGCTTACACACCAAAGGGTCTTGACTTTAATTCCTGGTTAAAGACCCATATCTGGATCGCAGATTCAATCCTGGCCCTGGTTAGGGCATATACTCAAGGCAACCAATGGATATCTATCTCAAATTGATCTCTCTCTCTCTCTATCTCTCACTCACTTTCTCTAAAAAATCAATGCAAAATGTATCCTCATGTGAGAATTAGCAAACACTAACAAACAAATGAATGAAGTCATTTTTATCCCAATTCACTGGCTATGATATTATTTTTATGCAAGCTTGACTATCCATAGGATGGCTAGATTAGACATTATTTCTGGATATCTGAGGGTAAATCCAGGTGAGATTAACATTTGAATCAGTAAGGTAGATTATTCTCCCAAATTTGGGTTGGTACCATCCAAGCCATTGAGGGCCTTATTAGAACAAAAGTCAGAGGAAGACTGAGCTGGGACATCTCATCTCATTTTCTCCTGCCCTTGCATAAGGATTTTAATCACCAGCTTTTAGTGAATTGATGTATACCACTGATTTTCCTGGGTCTCCTGCTTGCAGACAGCAGATTATGAGACTACAAAAGTGCATGAGCTAATTTTTAATGATAAATAAATCCAGAGATAGATAATAGATAGATGACAGATAGATAGATAAATAGATAGATATAGATAAATAACAGATAGGTACTATTAGCTATGTTTCTCTGAAGAACCTGACTAACTACACTAGCTAATCCTATAAAAATGCAGTTATGCAGTTAATGAGGAAGGCACAGGCATTGCTTGTAGTGGGAATGTGAGAGTTACAGAGCAGCAATGAGGAAATAATTTAAAAGAAAGTCCTACAAATCAAAATTGGGTAGTACATCTAGATTGTCAAAACTTACTGTCTGCCTTTTAAAAATATTTTTCACTTTTCGGTAAAGTTTTCCAGGCACTAATTTCATATATATTAGAAACCTCCTTAGATACCACAAAGTTCAAATAATCATATATATATTTATAAATGGTTGGTCTTATTTTGTGAAACAAAGTGAGAAAAAAAGACCAAAAATTATACTTTGTAAAACTGCGTATGCTGATTAATGTATTTTTCATGTTTTTGTATGATAGCCTTGGAATGAGGCTCCACATATGCTGAAGGAAAACAAGCCATCATTCATATTTTCCCAGAAATCTTTTCTTTCTATGTGCACTACATCCTTCTAGTCAACAAGTCCTTTCCTATTGTCTTCATGTTTCCCTGATTTATCCATTTGTTTAATTTCATAATTCATGTATGGATTTCTGCAAGCATTTCCTGGTTTGTTCTCTGGAGGGTCTCTCTCCATCTCCCATGGATGACATATGACCACCTGGAATACATTTATTAACTTACTTTTCCGAAAATCAAACTACATGCCTTCCCATGAACTGAAAGCCAATGCTTTCTAGTAAATGACTCCTTCTGATCTATCCAGAGTCATCTCTGTCTTATTCCTCAAACAGTACTTCCATTTCAAGAAACAAAATCCAATCTGCTGATGCTCTTGACTTATCCACTCACACATCTGTGCTTTCTTCCTCTTTAACAACCATTTCTTCCCCTCCCACCAATATGTTTTCACTGTCCTCCAAAGCCCATCTCCGGGGACACTTTCCTGACTCACTCTTACTTTCTATTATTGTGTGTGTGTAAGCATGTATATCCACTACATACTAATGTATGCATTACATTATGATTTATCTCTAATTACTTCATTCTGGTCTCCATTAATTTTTTTAAATAATCTTTTGCTAATATGTTCTTTAATAGTTTCATTCAATAAAAATCTCAAAGCTGAGATGAATAGTTGTTATAATTGATAAAAGACACAAATTTTACATAATGTTAACAGGATAAAAAAAGGGCAATGCCTTCAAGAGATTAAATTAATGGGAACAGATGGAAGTATTGCATTTGGGTCATAATAAAAAGAGCACTGGATTGTCACTGAACAGTATATAACCTTGCAGGTCTATATAGGAACTGAACTTCAACTTTCCATACTGGAAAATAAAAAGTCTGGACCAAGTGATTCCTAGTATTCCTTTGAAGTCTAATATATGTAAAAGGTGATAGATGTGACTTTGGCAATATTTTCCATAGGAAAATTAAAAGGCCTTAAATCAGAATCAACATTCTTTTTCTCCTTAGTTCCCATTGCCCTAGAAGCTGTATTGGTGAAGATACTGCTTCAGCATATGTCTGATAGTTTGCTGCCTGTGGATTCCTCTAAGATTTTTATGGTGTCCTGTATTACATTTAAGTCCTTTATCCATTTTGAGTTTATTTTTGTATATGGTGTAAGTTGGGGTTCTAGTTCCTTTTTTTCACGTATATGTCCAATTTTCTCAACATCATTTATTGAAGATACTGTCCTAACTCCATTGTATGCTTTTGCCTCCTTTGTCAAATATTAATTGAGCACAATGGATTGAGTCAATTTCTGGTTTCTCTGTTCTGTTCCATTGGTCGATATGTCTGTTATTGTGCCAATACCAGGCAGTTTTGAGAACAGTGGCTTTGTAATATTGCTTGAAATATGACATTGAGATCCCTTCTACTTTGTTCTTCTTTCTCAGGATTGGTGCAGCTATTCGGGGTCTTGTTTTATTCCAGATGAATTTTTGGAGAATTTGTTCTAGGTCTGTGAAATATGCCATTGCTATTTTAATGGGGATTGCATTGAATCTATAGATTGCTTTGGGTAGTATGGACATTTTGATTATGTTGATTCTACCAATCCATGGACACAGTATGTTCTTCCATCTGTTTATGTCTTCCTCTATCTCTTTATTTTATTTTATTTATTGATTAAAGTATTACGTATGTGTCCTTATTCCCTTAGAACAACCCCAACGCCACTCCCATTCATGCCTTCATTCCCCTGATGTCTGTGTCCATTGGTTAGACTTATATGCATGTATAC
The DNA here is from genome assembly GCA_011751065.1 of Lasiurus cinereus. Classification (NCBI taxonomy): domain Eukaryota; kingdom Metazoa; phylum Chordata; class Mammalia; order Chiroptera; family Vespertilionidae; genus Lasiurus; species Lasiurus cinereus. The sequence continues at coordinate 4,249,690 of JAAGEH010000286.1, read as the reverse complement.
AAGTCCTTTGGTTGGTTTATCCCCTTACTCCCTCCATCCCTTGCCTTCCTTCTGAGGTTTGAGCATCTGATCAATGTTTCTCTGACTCTAGATCTGTTTTTGTTCTTCAGTTTATGTTGTTCATTATAATCCACAAATGAGTATCTTTCTCTGACTGACTTATTTTGCTTAGCATAATGCTCTCCAGTTCCATCCATGCTGTTGCAAATGGTAAGAATTCACCCTTTTTAGAGCAGTCTAGTATTCCATTGTGTAGATGTACCACAGTTTTTTAATCCACTAATTTGCTGATGGACACTTAGGCTGTTTCCAAATCTTACTATGGTAAATTATGCTGCTATCAACATAGTGGTGTATGTATCCTTTCTGATTGGTGTTTCTGGTTTCTTTGTGATATATTCCTTCTTCTATCAATTTTTTCAGTATCCTGTAGTTTTCCAAGTACAGGTCTTTTACCTCCTTAGTTAAGTTTATTCCTAGGTATCTTAATTTTTTTTGGTGCAATGGTATTGGTTTTAAATCTTTCAGTCTGTAAGTTCACTATTAGTATATATAAATTCCATAGATGTCTGGGCATTAATTTTGTATCCTGCTACATTGTTAAATGTATTATGTCTAATACTTTTTTGATGGGGTTTTAAGATTTTATATGTACAGTATCATGTCATTTGCAAATGATGAGTTTTATATCTTCTTTTCCAACTTGGATACCTTTTATTTCTTCTTCTTATCTAATTGTTATGGCCTACACTTTGAGTACTGTGTCAAACAGGAGTGATGGAAGTGAGTATCCCTGTTTTGTTTCTGTTCTTAGGGGAAATGGTTTTAAATGGTTTTGCCATTGAGTAAGATGTTGTCTGTAGGTGTGTCATAAGAGGCTTTTATCATGTTGAGGTATAATCCATTTATTCCCACTTTGCTGAGGGCTTTTATCAATAAAGAGTGTTGGATTTTGTCAAATGATTTTTCTGCATCAATTGATATGATTATGTGATTTTTATGTCTCAATTTGTTTATGTGATATATCACATTCATTGATTTGTAGATATTATACTCTTCTTCCATCCCCAGGATAAATCCCACTTGATCACAGAATATGATCTTTCTGATGTAATGCTGGATCTGATTTGCTAGAATTTTGTTGAGAATTTTGGCATCTATGTTCATCAGGAATATCGGCCTGTGATTTTCCTTCTTTGTGGTTGTTTTGGTAATGCTCACTTCATAGAATGAGCTTGGAAGTATTCCTTTTTCTTGAATTTTTTTGAAGAGTGTGAGGATAGGTTTTAGTTCTTTGAATGTTAGGTAAAACTTCCCTGTGAAGCCTTTTGGCCCCAGGCTTTTGTTTGCTGGAAGCTTTTTGATGACTGCTTCATTTTCCTCCATAGTTATCAGCCTATTGAGATCTTTAGATTCTTTGTGATTGAGTTTTGGAATTTTGTATTTTTCTAGGAATATGTCCACTTTTTCTAGTTCAAGATAAAAAGATTCTGCATAGTAAAAGAAACCATCAACAAAAACAACAAGAAAGCCCACTGCATGGTAGAACATCTTTGCCAATATTATCTCCGATAAGGGTTCAATCTCCAACATTTACAGGGAACTCATATAACTTAACAAAAGAAAAATAAACAACCCAATCAGAAAATGGGCAGTGGACCTAAATATATACTTTTTGAAAGAGAACATAAGGAAGGACAACAAATATACAAAAAATGATCAAATAACTAATCATCTGGAGATGCCAATCAAAACTGTAATGCGGTATAATCTCATTCCTGTCAGAATGGCTATTATTAACAAATGACAAGTGCTGGCGAGAATGCAGAGAAAAAGAAACCCTTGTGTACTGCTGGTAGGAATGCAGACTTATGCAGCCACTGTGGAGAACAGTATGGAGTTTCCTCAAAAGAACTAAAACTAAAACTCCGTTTGACCCATTGCTAAGAATATATCCCAAGAAATTAGAAATACCAATCAGAAAGGATATATGTACCGCTATGTTCATAACAGCACAATTTATAATAGCTAAGATTTGGTAATAGCCTAAATACCCATCAGTAGATGAATGGATTAAAAAACCGTGGTACTTCTACACAAAATAATACTATACTACTATAAAAAAGGAAGTAACTCTTACCGTTTGCAATGGACCTGGGGAGCATTATGCTGAGCGAAATAAATCAGTCAGAGAAAGGTAAATGTCACATGATCTCATTCATTTTGAAATATAATGAACAATATAAACTAATGAACAAAAACATGTCCAGATTCAGAGAAGCATCGATCAGACCATGAAACCTCAGAGGGAAGGCAGAAGAGGATGGGGGTAAAGGAAAGAAATCAACCAAAGGACTTGTATGCATGCATATAAGCATAACCAATGGAACAGACCCTAGGGGGGTGAGGGCATAAGCTGGGGGGTGAGAGACTATAGTGGGATAAGGACACATATGTAATACCTAATCAATAAAGAATTTAAAAAAACATATATCTCAGCAAAAAAAAAAAAAAGAATCAACCTTCTAATCCCCAGGGTTGCAAATATGTTACATACATAGCAAAAGGTACTTTGAAACTGGAATTAATATAGACCTTAACATAGGGGGAATATCCTGAATTATTCAGTTGGGCCCAGTATAGTCACAAGAACATTTAAAAACAGAAAAGAAAATCAGAGAGATTGGAAGCATAAACAGGACTCTACTCACTATTGCTAGTTTGAACATGAAGAAGAAGGGCACAGGAAAGCACAGAAGGAAATGAAACGTTCCACAACCAGTGACCTTGAAAGACACCCATGAGCCCCACACGAGAACCACAGCCCAGCAGTTTCTTTGACTATTATCTGGTAAGACTCTGAGCAAAGGATCCAGCCATACTGTGCTGGAATTCTTACCTACAGAACTGTGAGGGAATAGATTTGTGTTGCTTTACAGTGCTAAGTTTGTTGCAACAGCAATGGAAAAAAAAACTCTCTAAAATTAGGATGATCCACTTCTTATTTTTCTGTACCATATTATAACCAACATAGAGTAATCTTGAAATGCCCAGTGGCACATAAAAACACTAGAGCTCATAAGACTGTCATTTAGACAAAAGCAACCTTTGCTTCTACAAAAACAAATGTGCTTACTAAAACGTTTGAGTAAAGCTGGGAGAATAGGAGCACTTATGACTAAGTCTTTAGTGTGTCCACATTTCAGCTATGGAAAAATAAAGGAGATAGAATTAAAAAAAGGAGAAGAAATGCTCAGATATTAGGTTGAAAACAGTAAGGTATATAAATCAAAGGCACACATTTTTTTAGAAAGAAGAGGTGGTCAACCAAATGATTTCCATCATTTCAGTGAGGCAGAAACCTGAATCAGTTAAAATTGGTACTTACTGAAATATTGAGAATAAAACTGTACAGTATCTTTTGAGTGAAGGTTCTAGACATCTGAGAGAGCTAAAGTAAGGGTGCCTCATTGGCGGCAGCAGAGTCAGAATTACTTTGTGGTGAGCCAGGAGCCAAATGGTGTTCGCATGTCGCTCCAGGACTCATTGGGATCTAGACTCGGGAGCCACCATGACAGGTGATTGTGCTTCACATTTGGGCACTGGCACACTGTGCACAGAAGAAGGTCAATGATGGAACAGTCAACAAGAACAGAGACTAAAACATAGACTAGATTCTGGAAAGCTCTGTCACAAAGAGTGGGCTGTATGATTGGCTGAAGTAATTGAGACCCTTAAAGAAAGGGTGTAAAGGGTTGGGGGTGCTGGAGAATGAAAGAGGCAACATGCAGCCTGCCTTATGACAGCAGCCCTGTTCCACATAGATCACCACAGTCCATCCTCTCAACTATGAAGGGGGTATTCCTTACTTTTTAAAAGTTTGTTTTTCAATTGCAGTTTACATTCCATATTATTTTGCATTAGTTTCAGGTGCATAGCAGAGTGGTTGTGCTCATCTTCCATTTACAGAAATAGAAAGTCCAACGTTATGTGGCTCATCCAAGAGCACATAGCCACAGGTCAGAGGCAGACATTGGGTTGGAAACCTTGGCACCTGCCCTAAGTACTGCCACAGGTGAACAGTGGAGAAAGCAGAGCAGTGTGAACCCTCTGATCCCAGCATCACACCACCTTTTAAAACCACATTCTGAATGATACCCAAGTTTCTTTGTGAACATTTTATATGTATTGTTTATTTAACCCTCGTGGCAAACTTTTTGGGATTGGAGATTTTTATTTTCATTCTCCAGATAAGGAAATTGAGGCTTAGAAAATGTAAGACACCAAACTACTGTAATACTGCTAATCAAAGAGAGAGTTAGTACCCTTAGACTAGCTTTAATCCCACCACCAACATTATTTTTCACTAAATACTTGATTCATACATTTTTCTTTGTCTGTTTCCATTCATTATTTCAGTTTCTCTTCCTGTCCTGGTTCATATCTATCAAATCCCAGCAACGTTGTGTCTACTTCCCACTGTGCCCAGTCAGAGGCAAGAGAGTGACACAGCCATCCCTGTATCCCCTGGGCTCAGAAGCTACCATGCCCTCTGAGACATCATCTTCTCCTCTGAAGTGAACAGTGGAATTGGCTAGGTCCTTCCTTCCACTATTTCACACCATATGGGTCAGGGGCAGTACAGTGGGGGTACTTTCAGCAGACTGATAGCTCGTATACAAAAGCTGACTAAATACATTTGTGTGTGAAATGGAAGAATGCCCTGGAGAATGTGAAGCAGTTAGAAAAAGAAGAAATAATAGGTCTCATAGAGGAGAGGGGGAAAATAGAAAAGAGGAAAATGGGCTATGAAGAGAAAACAAAACAAAACTGTGGAAAAATAAATTCATGACACAAAGAAATAGATTCTATGAGAACAATTAAATCATCAGCAACATCATAGTCTCTTAAAAATGCAGATTAAAGGATAAAAATATGTGCCACCCCCCTCTTTGTCACTCTCAGAGGATTGTTTAAAAAAAAAAGCGACTAAAATAAACAAACAAAACTAAGTTTTGCTTTACTTACCAGAACTTAGAATATCTCTTTAGTGTCACATTTTCATAAAATAGAGATATAACTATGTAACTGTACAGAATGATTCTATATTTTAATTCCCGATTTAACCTACTCTCCCATAAGAATATGGGAGGAGGATCTCTATTGAAGGTTAGTTGGTATTACTCATCATTTTGGCCAAGAGATTCCAAAACACCCTGGGGAACAAAATGCCCCCAAAACAGCCAGGACAATCCTGACCATTTCTATCCTTAAAAAGTACAATGAATCAGAGGCAACATCTAATGTTCCATTGGGTTTCAGTAATTTTAATTTAGGTAATGAGCAAGTAATTTTATGCATTCCTCTTCGCAAAAAGTCATTGAAATGATTCAAAATAGAAGTCATTCTTCCCCCCAATACTGTTGAAGAGTATTTGCTCTTCTGGACTTTTCAAGGCTCCCTGTGAGAAAAGAATTTTTCACCTTCTGTGATAAGAGGCTCAATTGTGAGATCAAGGCTCCCTCTACTGGAAATATGGTTAGTTGCAGATGTGAGTTCTAACCCGCTTTGATTGCTTGTGATTAGTGTATGATTAAGACTAATGAAGTGAACACCTATGATAATGTCTAATTAACATACACACACCATTCTTCTCCAAAAGTCTAGAATGTGGCAATATATTATGAATAACTTAGAATTATTTATTCTCTATCTTCTTTGTGCTTGCTCACTCTAGATATTTAGTATTCTTTTTTTTTCTTATTTCTATAACTAGACTGTAACATTTAATGGTTCAGTTTTCATGTCATGCTGACCCAAGTTCAAATTACAATTTTCTACTTATTGGATGAAAGTGTAGTTTCTTTTTACCAACTACTTGTATTACCTTGGAAACCAGCTTTGGTTTCTTGATGCTGGGAAATAAAGAGAATAATAGAATTTCTTAGGTTTGAAAAAGTAAAACATATAGCAATATATACAGACTTTTTCTGGCACAGTAGGCTTGATTGTCTATTAATAAATGTTAATTCCAGGTTTGTTCACTGACCTTTGTGGTGAGGTAAATAGATTTAACCAGAAATATGTGTCACATAGTAAATAAAACAGTACAATAAAATGTATCTGATTAGGTCATGAGTGCGGAACTCTTATGAATGGGATCAGTGTCCTTATGACATACTAAGTAGGGGACCTGAATAGACAGTTCTCCAGAGAGGACATACAGATGGCCAATTGCCGTATGAAAAGATGCTCACTGTCAATAATCATCAGAGAAGATGAAAATTAAAACCATAATGAGATATCATCTCACAATTTTCAGAATGGCTGTCATATATAAATCAACAAACAATAAGTCTTGGTAAAGATGTGGACAAAAGGGAACCCTTTTGAATTGCTGGTGGGAATGCAGATAGATGCAGGCACTGTGGAAAACAAATACAGAGTTTCCACAAAAAAACTAAAAATGGAACTGCCGATGAGCTGGTGATTCCACTTTTGGAGATATATCCAAAGAAACCCAAAACACTGATTTGAAAGAATATATGCATCCCTATGTTCATTGCTGCATTATTTATAACTAGAGGCCCAGTGCACAAAATTGGTGCATGGGGGGTGTGTCCCTCAGCCCAGCCTGCACCCTCTCCAATCTGGGACAGCTTGAGGGATGTCCAACTGCCTGTTTAGGTATCAGGCCTAAGCGGGCAGTCGGACATCCCTCTCACAATCCAGGACTGCTAGCTCCCAACTGTTCACTTGCCTGCCTTCCTGATTGCCCCTAATTGCTTCTGCCTGCCAGCCTAATCATCCCCTAACCACTCCTCTACCAGCCTGATTGATGCCTATCTGCTCCCTTGCCAGCCTGATTGTCCCTAAATGCTCTCCTCTGCAGGGCTGGTATCCCCTATCTGCCCTCTCTTGCAGGCCTGGGTCCTCCCCAGCTGCCTTTCCCTGCAGGCCCAGTCATCCCCAACTTCCCTCCTCTGCTGGCCTGGTCACCCCTAACTGCCCTCCCCTGCTGGTTTGATAGCCCCCAATTGACTTCCATTGCAGACCTGGTCTGTCCCAACTACCCTCTTCTGCAGGACTGATCACCCACAACTGCCCTCCCCTGCTTGTCATCTTGTGGCACCATCTTGTGTCCACATGGGGGCAGCCATCTTGTGTGTTGGGAGTGACAGTCAATTTGCATATTGCCCTTTTTTTAGATAGGATAGTAAAGATATAGAAGCAGCCCAAGTACCCATCAGTATATAAGTGGATAAAAAATCGGTGGTACTTATATACAATGGGATATTACCCAGCCATAAAATAGAATGACATTTTAGACCATTTGCAACAGCATACATGGACCTACAGGGCATTGTGAAAAGTGAAATAAGTCAGACCTAGAAAGATAAATGCCACATTATTTAACTTACGTGTAGAATCTAAAGAACAAAATAAACAGACAAAACAAAATAGAAACAGACTAATAGATACAGAGAACAGACTGATGGTTGAGAGAAGGGAGAGAGGTTGGGGCACGGGGTGAAAAGGTGAAGGGATTAAGAAGTACAAACTGGTAGTTACATAATAGTCATGAGGAATAAAGTACAGCATGGGGAATATAGGGAATAACATTGTAATAACTATGTATGGTGCTAGGTGGGTACTGAAAATATTAGGGGGAACACTTTTGTAAAGTATATAACTGTCTAACCAGTATACTATACACTTGAAACTAATACAAAATAATACTTAATGTAAATGTTATTGAAAAATAACATGAGCCTGTAGCAAGGAAACAGCCTTATGAATCAGGAAGTGAGCTCTCACAGACACTGAATTGGCTGGCTCCTTGAACTTGGACTTTCCAGTCTCCTTGACTGTGAAAAATAAATGTTTGCTGCTCCATCCATCAGTCTATGATATTTTTGTTTATAGCATCCAGAAGGGACTAATAGTTTCTCTCCTTAGAGCTTCACATGTAATAAGATAACCTATTGCTCTCCAGAAGAGGACAAAATATATATAATAGTTACTAATTTAACAAATCTCAGTGCTACTTTTGTTTGATAGCTCATATTACTTGAGCTGAATTTTTTCCCTTGCTAATGCAAATGTCTCTGGAAATTCTATCTTAAATGCTATCCTGCAGATTGGACTTTTAGCTTCATGCGGGCAGGAATATTGTTAGTCTCCATCTCTGAGGCTTCCTTAGTACTTATTACAATGCCTAATCCAAAGCACATACACACTCGATGTTTGTTAAATTCAATTGACCTAAACTGAGCATCTTTCCTTAAACATTTTTTTTTCAATCCAGGTACAATTATGTGATTGTGTTAAAAGCAAGATTCTGAAATAAAGCAGTAGAAGCTCCTAGGGCTTCCAGTTCATTTGAATCTATAAAAGTCACTAAGGTTTGGTTCAAAAATGGTGCCCTGCATAGTAGGAGTGAGGAAAATAATATGCTATTGTGATGATTTTCTGTCATTTACTCCTTGATATCTTTCTCCTTGCAGCCCTTTGAGTTTTACATTTGTTTTCCTTAGGCACATGCCAACAATTGAGTCAGATGTCCTCTGCCACAGTTAGAATTTCAGCAAAGACATGCTTTATATATGGTCCTAATGAACAGGAGACATTCGAGCCCACAACCATTCTTAATGCCCATCTAAGTGTTCATTGAGCTATTCGTTCTCCAGATTGACTCTGTGTCCATTCTGATGTATCTCCTTAGTCTCCTTCTTGGCTGTAAACTATTCTATTTCTGAAATTTATTGCTGCAGAGAAATCACAAAGCATCTTCTTTATTTTCTCCTTATCTTAACAAGAATAAGATTTGGAACCATGGAATCAGGGAAAAGGCCAGGTCCTATTGGGGATATCTGCCATGAGATGTTGTGAATAAATTCAAATTTCTGGACAGGATGAAGGACACTGCTGACATGGCCTGAAGCCAGTCTAAGAGGCAGAGCCCTCCAACTAGCACAGAGTTTAGAAAGACCTGTTCTAAGTAGGACCACAGAGAACAGAATTAAGAGGATGGATGGCATCTCACATCCATTTTTGACTCACACTGATATTCTATTGATCTTTTTACAGATGTGTTCTCTTTTTTTGGCCTCCCAACTTTATACAATTTATTTATTTTATGTCTTCCTCCTCTCACCTCCCCCCACCTCTCATGTGTTTTTATCTGGGTCTCAGTGCGCCTGAGTTTTGTGGAGGAAACATTCATTCTCAACTTTCCGAATATAATCTTCATCATGCAGCAATCATTGTCCAAAATGCCATGCTGACAGGGGTACATGCAAGTATCTCCCTATAGAGACATTTGAATGTTTAGGGTATCCAAGAATAAAAAAAAATAATCAGAAGAATTATGGAGAACAACCTCTGTTAATTATAAAAGGAAAGATATGGAAATACCAGAGAGGCATCATTATTGGTCAGTCCATTAACTGGGGAAAATCCCAATGGCAAACGAAAATGGAGAAAAAACTGAGGAGAAAAAAAACATTCTCCCTGTATGTCAAAGTCATTCTAATTTATTCTCAGAATTAAATGGTGCTTCTAGCCAAATATCTGCAGTGGAACTTTTCAATTATCCAAATAAGTCTGAGCATTGAAACTCATGTAGTATACATGGTTGTTGCTGGAGGTCGATATTAAAGGGGTTTTACCTCTAATCATCAGGGTGGTCCTTGTATCCCAGTGAACATATCACATAAAAGCTTGAATTATAAATCCTGAGCTCAAAAGAAAGCTGAGGGAGGAAAGTCAGTGTTTTGTCTTACACACAGTCTATAAAAACCAGATGAGTGGGTGAGGTGGCCCAATAAGACAACATGAAATTAAAAGGAAAAGGATCCAGAATTGAGGTCTGAGGCACTCCAATATCTAGAAGTTGGGAGGTGACAAAGGAGCCAGCAAAGACAGAAAAATGGAAACAAAATCTTAGGAACAGAGCACCATGGAAGCCAAGTGAAGACAATCTTGCAAAAAGAAAGGCAAAGCAGCTGTGCTGCCAGTGCTGGCAGGTGAAAAAAAGCCAGGATTTGAAAAGTGTTTCTTGAATTTTTCAAGATGTAGGTCACTGGTGAATTTAGAAAGAATCACGTGCATGCAATGTGGTGAGTATATGCCAAGTTGGAGAAAGACAAAGAATGGGAGGAATAAAATAATTTATAATTGAAATTTAAACTAATAATAAAACAAAGCTTTGCTAATAGCTTAGGAGAAAGCTGCATGGAATAGCACTTTTTTTCCCCCATAAAAGGACATACCAATACCTCCAATACCTAATATAGATTGCAATGCTATGCAGATAAGCCAAATAAACTTGTTGGAAATTTTAGGTGTCTATTAAAAAAAATTTGGTCTTAGCATGTGATCAAATGCTACAGTACTAAAAAGGGAAATATAATAGATATTAGGAAATATTTAGCAGCTACATGGTGGGATAGTTTTCTGAGCTTTTCAGAATATTTATTTTTGAGCCCAACCCCACCCTGAATAATTTTCCAGCACCATGTCAGTATCTCCTTCAGCAGTTGTCAAATGTTATTTGAGTAGGTGCCAGTTAACCACACTGCCCCTTAATTTAAGAAAAAATATTAGTAGGCAGTGTGCATGCATGTGTGTGTATATATTTTTAATTTAAATTCTTTATTGTTAAAGTATTACATGAGACTCCCTCCCCCCTCCGCCCCGTATTTACATCTCCCTGGTCACTCCCATCCCCTAGCACATGCCCTCACCCCACTACTATCTGTGTCCATTGGTTATGTTCATATGCATGCCTACACGTCCTTTGGTTGATCTTTTATCCCCCCCACCCTCTACACATCTGGCATTTATGTATTTTTTAATCAGGTGCTGATATGTCAGCAAACACAAATTCAGGACCTGAAAACTGTAATCATAATGTAATAATTTCTACTTAATGAGTGTATTCATATCTAGATAAAAACCATTTTTTCAGGTGTGTTCAATTTTTCTAAATTTGTGATTACCATCAAATTACTCAAAGGACAATGTCATGCTATTGCTTATAATGCTTATAATGTAGAAACAAAGTTAGTCACTGTTAATGTTTTTACATTATGTTTGATGATATCATCTACTTATATTTATCAGAGGACCAAATTGCTATTCAACATATCCAATAGTTATATAAATAATATTTCATAATGTAAAAATTATGGTATTATTATTCAACTTTGAGTGTTACCTAATGTCCAGAGTTATATTTAAAATTCAACATTTTTTAACCTCAAAAGTAATTATATTTTATTGTAAGCAACTGAACAGAGAACTGTTCTAGCACCTCCCTCCTTCCCGCTGAACATCTGCTAGTGTGGGAGAAGCCTCTAGATGTTCAACTATTTGATATTCTCAGAAAACTGCAGATAGGTCAATATCTATCTATATAAAGCCTAAGCGACTATTACAACTAAGGGCCAGAATGCCCGGAATGACCTGTCAACCAATCATTATGACATGCACTGAACATCAGGGTGCAGATGCTCAACACAGGAGCTGCCCCCTGGTGGTCAGGTCACTCCCACAGAGGGAGTGCTGCTCAACCAGAAGACAGGGTCACGGCTGGCAAGTGCAGCTGTGGTGGCAGGAGTCTCTCCTAACTCCACGGCAGTGCTACCTAGTGGTGGCAGCAGGTCCAGTGGGCCAGGATGAGTGCGAGCGGCCAGCTTGGATTCCTCCCTGGCTGCCTGCTGCTTGGTGCACTGCTACATACCTTGGGGGATGTTCGATTGTCAGTTTAGGCCCACTCCTTGCAGGCTCACAGTCCAGCCTCTGGGAATCAGGCCTAAACTCACAGTCAGACATCTCCCGAGAGATCCTGGATTGCAAGAGGGCACAGGCCAGGCTGAGGGACACCCCCATACACAAATCCATGCACTGTGCCTCTGGTATAAAAGAAAGAAAAAAAACAGTAGGAATGGAGATGAAAATAGGGAATGCATGCTTCTTGGTTTCCTCAATAAGATATCATTAAAAAGGCACATACGAAAATATATTCTAACAAAAAAACATTAAAACTTAAAACATTAGGATTAGGTCAGGAATAGAAAAACTACACAGGAATCATGCTTATGGATACTTCTGGTGAAGGTGGCAATAGTGATGATGGTGGAGATGCTACCTTCAGAGAAGACTATATTATCTAATAAAGAGGGGATATGCAAATTAACCATCACACCATCACAAAGATGGCAGTGTCCACAGTGGAGGCAGGGTTTCTGTAACACAAGATGGCTCACCCATAGCAAATGCTGAGTTCCCATATTGAGCCTTAACAAGCAATCAACATGGACCTGAGGCTGCATGGTGAGGCTGCATGGCACTGGACCAGAGCAGGTGACCTGAGGCTGCACCTCCAGCCCAGTGGAGTTTGATAGAGGACCTCAGGCCATGCTCCCTAACCCAGCACTGGGGAACATAAGGCTGTGCCCCTCACCCAGTGGTGCTTGACAGAGGCTGTGAGGCCATGCCCCCTGGTCTGGTGAGGCTTGAAAGAGGACCTCAAGGTATGCTCCTGACCCTAGCCCAGGCTGAGGCACCTCAGGTCACACCCCCTGCCCAGTGAGGCTTGATGGGGGACCTCAGGCCATGCCCCGCACCCTGGCCCTGGGCCAGGTGACCTGAGGATGCACAGGAGGATCTGAGGCTGCACCCTCTCCACCAGGCGGAGCTTGACAGGGTACCTGAGGCTGCAAATCCCTCCCAGCAGGGATTAACAAGGTTAGGGCCAGTTGGGCCTGGATCTTACCCAATGGGGGTGGGGCCAACTGGGTCTGGGTTTCACATGATTTTGAGGCACTACAGGTGGGTTGGGACTTGACTCTGGGTCTCACAGTGCACCCCAGACTCTGACAGAAAGGAGATTTTCATATACATTTTACTAATTTTCTTTCATCTATGATACTTCTATTATAGAGAAAGGGCAAATAGTAATATCAAAATATTTCCTCTAATTAATCCACTTTTAATGTGCATGAATTTTGTGCACTGGGCTACTAGTATAAATAATATAAGCTCAGCATAACACTTGTATCTAAAACACTCTCCTAAAAATGATCAGTGTACTGAGGGGCACTTTCTTTCACAGCCAATCTGCAAGCTCCAAGTGAAGGAGGCAGAGGAGGGAGCTGAAGCCCCTCCTAGTGCTCTGCAGTTGTATAGGCAAAAACATATCCTCACTGCTGACAAAGGACTATTACTGCCATAACCCATAAAGAGGAAGAATTTATTTCTAGGTGACAAACACATGTCTTGAAAAAAAGATGCTTCAACTTTTGATCTAATATGTTATTCTCTAGAAAGGCTGCCCTACATACCACCAAGGATGCACTGCACCTGCTCTTTCTTTACTGTGCAACCATGGGAATAAGTGACTGGCCAAAAAGTGAGCTGATAGGAGATATATTTCCAGGGAGGAAAATAATAGGTCAAACCATAGGACCAGTTCTGAGACAGAGTCAGTTTCTATACCTCGAAAAAAAGGAAATTTGGAGTGTAGATACTGTCTTTTTCCAAAGAAAATGAGAATAACAAATTATCTGCAAAAATGCAATGAAGACATTTTTATAACATTTATATTGAAAACAGTAGAATTCAAATGCCCACTAACAAAAATGTGGATATACAGATTGTGGAATATCCACTTTGTGATAAATATACATTGATGAGAACAAATAAGTATAATGCTACTTGAAGAAGGCCCTATAAAACTTCATATATTTAATATTATGTTACAATGCTTAAGGACAAGTAAAGCACACAAATTTATTATTTTAGTATATACATACATGCAAATGATATATTAATGTACACATATGTGTATATATGTGCATACATGTACACTTATAGAATAGGTATTTTATTAAAAATCAAGTCAATAGCCAAAACCAGTTTGGCTCAGTGGATAGAGTTTCGGCCTATGGACTGAAGTGTCCGAAGTTCAATTCCAGTCAAGGGCATGTACCTTGGTTGCTGGCACATCCCCAGTAGGGGGTGTGCAAGAGGCAGCTGATCGATGTTTCTTTCTAATTGATGTTTCTAACTCTCTAATCCTCTCCCTTTCCCTCTGTAAAAAATCAATAAAAAATATTTAAAAAAATCAAGTGAATAGTAAATATAAAATTTTAGAAAATGGTTGTCTCTGAGGAGAGGAAAGAGAATGACATAGAAAGTTATCATATTGATAGATGCAAATATGGGCACTATACCAAGTCTTGAGTTGATTATTCATTATAAATATATTGCTTTGTAATTTAATAGTATATATATATATATATGTATATATGTATATATGTATATATACATATATATATGTGTGTGTATGTAATATACATATATATATGAATAAACATAAATGTGTATGATTCCATATGTTATTTAAGCAAAGAAAAATAAAAGTAAAGTTTCAGCATTAATAGTTGTCATTTCTCTAAAATATGAAAACAAGGTACAGTATGTTATAAAATACTGTAGGCACAATTCTCAGTAAAGGAGGACTTACTGCCTGCCAGTGAGAATCAGTAAACATCTTGTGTTTAGAAAATATCATTTGTGTTGCACTGTGCATGTTGTGTTACCAGGCTGGCACCTTTTCCTACACGTCTGCAGTACCCACATGCAATACTTAGTACCACATAACCATACCAAATAAACACACATTTCATTGATTCTCTGATGAAGGATCAGGCAATTTAGTTGTTGAAATAGAATACTCCTGCCAGTTTATTTTATAAACCATTCATGTGGCAATAGTACATCCTCCAGGGGAGAGGCATTCTACTGTTTTGAAGCTGTTTTCTAAAACGCACAGCATTCTGATTGCATACATTTCCCATTCTGAGCAGCCATTTCCAATCTAGATATGCAATTCTAGAACTGGAAGGTCTATGTTTACAGTAGCCACATGTGCATGCCCCAGCTCAGGGGACACTAAACTTAGTACCTCATTTCTACCAAAGCTGAGTGAATAAGGAATGGCTACCCAGCCAAAGGCAGCCAGCCATCCTTAGGCTGCCAAGCAGCTTTCCAGGGGTGTGGTTTAACAATGCTGCCTGCTCCACAGGGTTGTGCCTTATTAGAAAGATAGCCTGAGACCCCGTTCAGAACCTTCATTGGGGTTTAAATTCAAAACCTAGTATCAAATGACTTATAGTATTTATATCCAGAAGATAGTAAATTCTAGCTTTAAGAGTGGAAAGAGTATAGGATCAAGAATACAGAGGCTTCCTTCGCCAACAGACCCCAGTCATTGCCTGTGGTGCTGGAAGGTTTCCCCAGGCCTGGGCAGCTGGCTGAGGGCATTATTTTTCCTCACATTGACTTTAGTCAGAAACCAAATCAATGGGAGGTTGAGGTGCATCATTTCACACTGGTCCCTTTGCTATACAAGCACTTGACTCATTGATTCCATAGAGTTTATGCGACATTGCTAAGCACCTGTTACATCTTTGCCAAACACTGTCCTGTGAAGTATATAAAAAAGTTAAAAGGTATAAGGGAAAACGTTGCTGGTTGATAGAATCACATATTGTAAAAGTGGAGGCTACTAGCAAGATGTAAATTAGAAAAGAATACTATAAGCTGTGGCTTTAGAAATAAAATTTTGCAGCCATTACTTTGATACTAATCTGCACTGAAAGGAACCTGGGCTCCATGTAAGGTAGCTGATGACACTTCTTGCGATAGGAGGAATCAAAATATGCCTGGAATATCTGGTTGTCAGAAACCACACACACACACACACACACACACAACACACACACACACACACACACACACACCTTGAAAATAGCAGGGATGATACTGAAAGGATAAGAATTGGCTTCAGGATATACGACTCTAATTTGTGAACACTTATTGGACACACTGAAAGTGTGAGCAGCTTGGGATTTATAATGATGCTCAAAGAGAAAAGGCCATCTAAGTTATGAAAAAGTTACAATGTGCAAAAGGATGACAATAGGATGATATTATTTTACTAATATGATAAATATGTACACTTTTATTATAGAAAATAAATAAACACATTGAATCTGTTTTTTCAGAACTAAGAAGTTATAGCGATATAGCATATAGCCCAATAATCCACTCAGGAGTTAAGACAGACTGGACTGTCTGCTATGCTGCACTACGAAGACTCAACAACTGCTGATCATACCAAGTACTGCCACCCAAATGTGACTTTTCCATGCTTCCTCCTCCCCACCACATATAGACACTCTCTCTGAAACCATATGGATTGTGGCTCAGATTCTGCTGAGAGGCCATGATAATGACCATGGCTTCTGCAAAGTTAACCAACCCACTACATCGATTTTAGCCAAAAGATGCACGATTCAAAAAAATCATTTCTCTTCTATGTAAAGCCCTGACCCAGGAAGACCAGCTTCTCCTTGGTGGACAGTTAGGCGCCAGAGAAACTCTTCCAGCCACCCAGCACAGTAGCTTTAAAAACCTGAAGAGACCGTTCCCTTTGAGAATAAACTATACCTACCTTCTCTATAAGCTGCACATTGCCTACAGGCACCCAGTGTCCTTGCACTTTCAGGAGCTTATGTATTCCTGAAGCTCATTTCTAAACTAGGATCTGTGGGCATCTATTATGCATGCTGTGCCTCATGCAGTATTTTCTTTGGGTCATCATGAGTAAAAAGGATGAGGTTTAAGTTGAGTTTTCATCAGCATTTGTTTGAATTATCAGAACAATCTTATTTTGTCTCTCTGTCTGTAGTGGCACCGACCTCTGTCCTCTGCACTGCTACACTCTTGACATTGAAGATTTAATCATTTGACACATACACATACCCATCATAACCTGCTGAAAGTTTCTCAAAAGTTCTTTATCACCACGAGGGAAAAAAGCCAAAAACTCCTTTGAAAGTATCCAAGCTTTGTGATGCCCTAGAGCTCACCTACTTTTGAGCATCATCTTCCCTCTCAGACCCCTGCCCTATGCACTTTGCTATGCAGTCTTACATTCTGAGTCTTTGCACACGTGTTCTCTGTGTCTAGCTTCATTGCCCTATGTTTTCTTCTCAATAGTAATTAATTATTTTAAAAAATAACAAACTTTTTCTAGGATGCCAAGTGGGTTTCATTTCTTCCTGGGAGACTTCTCTAACCCTCCCACTGTGTGTTAGATGCTCTCCTTCTTTGCTCTTCTATAAAGCTATGCAAGCTCCTACTATAACATGTATCAAAATGCTCTATAATAAGCAGTGTCGCTCTCTAGGCTGTGAAGTTCTTAATAGCATGGACAGAATTTTTGGTACTTTATCTACAGTGACTGCAAAAGTATGCTAGACATAGTAAAAATGAAAAACAATGTTTGTGGGAAATGTCTAAATGAAGAAAGTAGCTGTCAGGAACAATACAGTTTAGAGAAAAGGGAACTGAACAGGTTGTCTGAAGACTTCTTTTGGATTTGAGATTGGCTAATTCACTACAAACCCTAGAGAAAGTCATTTTTTTTTTCTGAGTTTTCTTTCCCTTTATGGAAAAATGAGATAGTTGAATTGTATGCTCTTAAAGGTCCTTTTGAACTCTAAATTCCGGTTTTTATAGAGTGTTGTGTGTTACATGATTTAAAGAGAGAGGGGGAAGAAGAAAGTTTAAATTATATGTACTTAACCAGAACACACCCAGTAATGTCCTCTGGTAACACTGATAATAAGCTTTCTTTTCAGTTACTTTTTCTTGCTGTAAAACAAAACTAAAAATAATTTTTCATTCAATTCTCCTCTGACATTTTTTTTCAAGTTTGAAGGAAGTAAGCAAAAGAGTGAAATGTAGCTAACCAGCTTACATTCCTTAATTCCTCTTAAAATAATTACTCAGGTTCCAAAATTAGTATTCCTGACATAAAATAAAGTAGAAAAAGGCATATTCCCAGCATAAAGCTTTGAAAGGAGCACAAGGACCTTATCTATTTGGCTAACTATGGGTTCCCTGGCATCTGCAACACAATGGTTACTCAGTAAATATTTATTAAATGACAAGAATCTCACTACCTTTCTTTTCAAATGTATCAAGGAGACCACAGTTCAGGTGAGATAAATACTACAAAAGAATTTTTTAAACTTGATCTCCAATATTTCAAAATATATGTTTGGCTGTGGATTGGATAGAGTGCTAAGTTTACTTGGCTGCTCTTGTTATGTTCAGGATGAAAGTTTTAAAACAATCAAGACAAATATAATTGTTATAATTCAAAGTACCTATTTCTTTATAAATAAATAATATATGAATTATATTTGTTTTTAATCCATTCACTAAAGCAATCCCCCTAAATAATTGTGTGTCCTATCTAATAAAAGAGTAATATGCAAATTGACCACCACTCTAATACACTAGATGACTGCTGTCCCCATGTGGTCAAAGATGGCTGTCCCCATGTGGATACAAGATGGATGCCATAAAATGATTGGCAGAGGAGGCAATTGTGGGCAGTTGAGGGTGACCAGGCCCGCAAGGGAGGACAGTTGGCAGTTGTGGGCAATCAGTCCAGCAGGGAGGGCAGTTAGGGGTGTCCGGGCTAGTAGAGGAGGGTAGTTGGAGGAGACCAGGGCAGCAGGAGATGGCAGTTGTGGGGGGGGGGAGGGGTAAGCCTGCTGTGGAAGGCAGTTTGGGGAAGACCCAGGCCTTCAGTAGAGGGTAAGTTGGGTGGGAGTAGGCCTGCAGGGGAGGACAGTTGTGGGAATCAGGCCAGCAGGGAGGGCAGTTATGGATGACCGGGCCAGCAGAGGAGGGCAATTGGGGGAGACCAGGTCTGTAGAGGAGGGAAGTTGTGGGCAATCAGGCCAGCAGGGAGGACAGTTGGAGGTGACGGGGCCAGCAGAAGAGGGTAGCTGGCACAGACCAAGTCAGCAAGGGAGGGAGCTTGTGGGGGAGCCAGGCCTGCAGGGGAAGGCAGTTAGGGGTGACCAGGCCAGCAAGGGAAGGCTGTTAGGGTGACTGGGCCAGTAGGGGAGGGCAGTTGTGGGCAACCAGACTTGCAGGTGAGGGCAGTTAGGGATGACGAGGTAGGCAGGGGAGGACAGTTATGGGTAATCGGGCCAGCCAAGGAGCAGTTAGGGGTCGATCAGGATGGCAATAGGGTGGTTAAGGGGTGATAAGGCTCACAAGCAGAAGCAGTTAGGGGCAATCAGGCAGAGGCAGGTGAGCAGTTGGGAACCAGCAGTCCTGGATTGTGAGAGAGATGTCCAACCACCTGTTTAGGTCTGATCCCACTGGCCCATTGTTCCCTTTCCAAAGCATCACAAGGCCCCAATGCTGCTGTCACTATTATTGTCCATTCTGAGTTCCTTTGGAACTAATGCTGCTTTTCTTTCTAGTAGAGGAGACTGAGTTGGTTGCTTGGGGTCCCTCAGGCTGCATGGAGGACATCTACCCTCCTTACACATAGACAGTGAGCACAGTATCCTTTCTAAAGAGTGGAAAGTCCTTGTCTCTGGCCTCAAATACATACAACTTAGAAAATAAATGAGAGAAACACAGGATATAATATACCATACATATAGCAGGCCAATGTTACCCCTACTTTCTATAGTAAGCTGGATGAGGGAAGTATGGGATTTCTTTCTTGGCAAGGCTTTCAAAGAGGTTATTAGAAAGAAGGAGGGGTGTAAACATGTCTTGCAGGATGGGTATAGTTTCTTTCTTCCCAGTCAGTCTTAGTATGTCAAGAGAATAAAAAATGCGTATTTCCATATTTAGACTTAGAAGTACTAAATCAGTTTAATGCTTATTCCCTCCTAAAAAGCAGACAGGTGAGTTAGAGAGACAAATGAGAACCAGTTATGAGTCATTCAGAGATTTTTATCATGGGGCCTGCACCATATTAAGAAGTTAGACCTCTGTTGACTCCCTTTAGCTCTCTGGAAAAAGTGCAGTGATAAGTAGTATTCCTTGAGGGGATCAGCATGAACCTTTCTTCTCTCCTTTGATAATTCCAGAGCATGATGGGAGGGATCATAATATCTAAAGAAATGAGTGTGCCTTGGGAAATCGCTAAACTTTAGAATCCACAAGAAAATACAGCTTCACATCTCAAAAGAGATTCCTGTCTGCTATGCCTCATATTAAGGGAATCTCACACTGTCATCACTTCTTTGGCCAGCTGAGGGCGCAATTGCTCTGCTTTTGCACAAACATCCCATTTAGAAAATAAATAAGACCAAGACATCTAGACATCTGCAGAAAGTGGACACAGATTTTAAAAAAGGGGGCTGGGAGGAGGGAGAAAGTGGGGAGGAAAACTAAAAAGCTGCAACAGAGAAGCCCAAAACAGTTTTGAGAAGTATGAACAAAATAATATTGTATACATAAAACTCAACAGCTTTAGTGTGATGAAATGTGTTAGGTTTACAGCAAATAGTTTGATTTTTTTTATTTTGTTAATGTATGTGGGCAGATTTAATAAACATTTACTTTCTGTAATTTTTAACACCTACTAACTACCACATATCCACATAAATAAAAAAAAAAAAACTAAAAAATACTAGAAGTCTGACATTGAGTTTCTCAGCTGAGTAAATACATTGATAGAAGATGTATTGGTTTGATAACTTCTCATCTTTATTTAGATTCAAAATAATATAAAGGGAAAATTATAGTGTGTTCTAGGAGTACATATTTTGTTTCACTTTGGATATACCCATAATGCATTAATATAAAGCTAAAATAGCAACTCTCCATATTTCACCAGATAATTTCAAAACGTAAGCTGTCTAAAATATCTATTGGGTGTCTCCATTCCTGTAGGAGACGTAAGGTTAATTGCAGGATGCCAGTATTTGCTTAGTGTATACATGACCTCCACCATTCTCAGATCAGCTCCCAATGACAATCTCGAGCAATCTGGGCCTGATAAAAATCACCTCTGCTGCTGGACACTACATCTTTTTACGGAGTGCTGACACCTATGAATTTTTGTTTTAGTACATTTTGAAAGTCCATGGTATACCCATTGAATCATGAAGTACACATATAACTGGCCCTTAGTCTTTCTTAGAAAAGTATTATCTGCTTAATTGACTTGGTAAACCTCTAAACAAGCCCTTTCACCAACGTGGTCATAGACCCTAAGCCCCTCTTTCATTGAGGAAAGCAATATTGTTCAAGAAATCTCTGCAAGTCTCAAGGTCCAGGAGGGGTAAAAGTCCATAGAGGTACCAATTCATCAAAATTATAGTCATGAGGCCAGAAGTAAGATTATAGACAATTCAATTTATATTCTATTGCCAAAGTAATCTGTTGAAGCACAGATTGATTCATTTTACTTCCCATCCTGTTATTGTCAGCATATAACCTGTCTGCCTTGGCCTAATGCCAGCTCTTCCAACCTTCTTCCTACTGCCCCTGAAGCTCCAGTCCAACAGAACCAAAGGGTTTCCACATTCACATTCCTCCACCCTGACTCCTGACTCAGTCCCTTTCTCTGGAATTCAAGTGGAGTGAAGAGTGACCAGGTTTTGTTAAAGCTGTTTATCTTCCCACCTGCACATATCTATATGCACCCTTGCTGACCCAACCTAAAGTTTCTGCTGTAAGTTTCCCCTAATGTCTTCTAGAGTCTGTACTATTTCTCAATGTGCATCACATCTAGCCTCTCTTAATGACACTTACTTCTTTCTATCTCAAGACATAGGTCTTTATGGACACACATGTTCTACCAGCCATACCTGATGGAAAGGAGAATCCATATCAGATGCATCTCTTCATTCTCTGAAACATTTCCTACACTTCCCAGCACATTTAGGCATTCAATAAATGTTCACTGGATGAATTAACAAACAAGTTAATTCACAGTTTCTGCTAAACCAAAGTTATTTCTAGAGAGGTACCTGAAAAACCTAATGGTGTTCAAGTAATTCTCTCTGTACAAAATTAACTGCAAGTCAACCATCTGAACTCCAAAGACATATCATCTTGCTGAAAATAAGTTGCTTAATACAATGGGTAAGTGCTTAATGAAATATTTCTCAGTGCCTAATGTTTCAGTTCTCAATCATAGAATCATCAATAGTTGTCTACTTGAAAATGCCTTTCTCCAAGTCTTGTGCTTAGAAAGCAAATTGAGCCTCTATAATGTTACATAATATATATAGTATAAATATTTATAATAAAGAGAAGAGGTTCAGCCCAACTGGCATGGCCCAGTAGTTGAGCATTGACTTATGAACCAGGAGGTCACAGTTAGATTCCTAATCAGGCATATGGCTGATTTTCAGAATCAATCCCCATTGTGCGGCCTGTAGGAGGCAACTGATCAATGATTCTCTCCCATCATTGATGTTTCTATCTCTTCCTCCCTCTCCCTTCCCTTTTGAAACCAATTAAAATATGATTTTCAAGAGAAGAAGTTCAGTAGGATTTTAGATTCAAAACACCCTAATTTTACAAAAAGAAACTAATTAAAACATAAATTTGGCAATAAAGTTGAGTTTTGAAGTTGTTTTCAAGTCATCCTTTAGTACTTTAAGGGAAATTGAATAAGTATTTACTTACACCCTCTGCCCTACTGTTAAACAAATATATAGTTTTGTGATTTTTCCTACAACCTTCCAAATAGATGCGTATTTCAGTACCTAAAAGCAAATAATCCATTTTTCCCCATTCAATAGTTATCTTGGACATTGTGATGGGTATAGTAGATGTGCAAGATAAGGCTTCAGCTCTCCTTATTTATATGGAGGAAGAATTGTACTAAGGAAACAAATTAGTACATTTCCATGCTAATTTTAATGAAAAAATGACATAGATCAATGAATATTCAGAAAAGGAAGAGTTAATGATGACTTAAACGTTTTTAAGAAAATTGATTGGAGTTTTACCTAAGTCAAGATGGTTCCTACTAGGCAAAGATTGGGTAAAAAAAATCCTATTTATAAATTGTGGGCAATGAAGCAAAGACATGGTTGAAAATGGGATTTTTATTCAATAGTAAGGAAATTAAACTGATATTATATAAGCATTTATTGAGTATTTATAATGTTGCAGGCATTGTACTAAAATGTGTGAGTAAATGGGTTGTGTGAGGTTCGTAAAGTGTCGTATCCCTGGGCAGGTAGGATCAGCAGAATGACCTGGGAACTTGTCACAAATGTATATCCCCAAGGCCAACTTGAGATCTACTGAACCAGCAATTTGGGGAATGGAGCCCAGGAATCTATATTTGGATAACCTTCAGGTGATTCTGGTACTTGTTAAAGTTTGAGAACTGCTGTATTACAGGGAAGGAGCAAAAAAAACCTGACCAAATGGCATAAGTCCTAAATTCCAAGCAGTATAATTGCATTAGATGCATTAGAAACAGAAAGTCACAGATAGATTTTTAATAAGACTAGTGGCATCAGAAAATTGATGTTTATTTTGTTCAGGTCACTCAGAAGAAATATTTGCAGAGGCTGAAAGTGAAAAGAATTTTTATTTTGAAGTCTGAAATCTTTATCAAAGTTCTTTTGACACAAACAGACAAGTATAATGAAAAAATTTGATCTTTTGAGAAAAACAAGTCACTCCTTTAAAAGAAGTTTTGATAAGATATCTAACTTTTATTCTCTTATTCTGTATTCTCTCTATTTCCTCTGGAGTCAAATATAGCAGCCTGAAGAACTCTGCATTTTACCTAAAACTATTGGGGGGAACTTCTAGAACATCATCATTATTTAATACTAGAGGCCTAGCACACGAATCTGTGCACTCAGAGGGTGAGAAGAGAGTCCCTCAGCTCAGCCTGCACCTTCTCATAGTATGGGACCCATCACTCCTTACTGCCCACCTGCTCACTGCTCCTTACCTCTCAGATTGCTGCTCCTTAGCACTGCTGTGGAGGTGGGTGAGGCTTTTGCCACAGCCGCTACACTTGCCAGCCATGAGCCCAGCTTTTGGCTGAGTAGTGCTCTAGTTGTGGGAGCACACTGACCACAAGGAGGAAGCTCCTGTGTTGAGTGTCTGCCTCTGGTGATCAGTGCACATCACAGTGACAGGCCATTCTGCCATTCAGTCAATTTGCATATTAGGCTTTTATTATATAGGATACTTGATTTTTTTCATCAACTTGAAATACTCACATGAGGAGAAAACTTAATTACCTGCTATTTGTTGAAAATACAACTACCCTCTTTATTATATACTAGTGGCCTGGCACATGAAATTCGTGCATAGAGTGGGGGGTGTCTCTCAGCCCGGCCTGTGTCCTCTCCAATCTGAGACCCCTTTGGGATCAGGCCTAAACAGGGAGTCGGACAACCCCCTTGCAATCCTAACCACTCACCTGCCTGCCTGCTTGATCACCCCTAAACACTCTGCCAGCTGGCTTGATTGCCCCCAATTGTACCACCCTGCTGGCCTTCTCACCCCCAGCTGGTCCCCTCTGCCAGCTTGCTTGGTTCCAACTACCCCTCCCCAACAACCTAATCACCTTCAACTGCCCTCTGCTCCTGGCCTGATCACCCCTAACTGCCTCTGCCTTGGCCCCGCCACCATGGCTTTGTCCAGTATGACTTCTGGAAGGTATCATGGTCTAATTAGTATATTATTCTTCTATTAATATAGATAGGATATGATATACTGCCATAACTATAACATATGTACCAGTATTACCCTATGAGAATACAAACTTCATGTGATGGGAAGGTATCTAATACATTATATTGTATATGTTGTAAGTAGTAGGAAATACTTTATTTGTAACAATAACATACACCCTGTAACTTTCCTTCCTGATTTGGGAATGATTACCCAGTTCTTTGAATGTTTCCTGGCCCTTCATGTATTTTTTTTGTCATTCAGTGTAACTTTATTTACTGTTTATTGCACATGATTTGAGGTCTTTAATTTCTAACCAGCAAAGATTCAAAGGTTCTATTTTTTTTATGAAGTTTAACATTAACATCAATGAATTCATGTATTCTTGTGTTATTGTAAACATCTGAATTATTCACATTGTCATAGATCCTAAACTCATAAGCATGGACCATGCACAAGCTGGCAACAAGCCAGGAAGCCACTCTGCAAGCAAACAGATTTTCTGCATAAGGAGAAAAGTCATAGCACAACATTTAATGTCCAACCTGAGTCACTTCAGAATGTTATATATATTGACTTCTTAATTCATATAGTATCGGGAACTCAACTGCTTGGTTGGTGATGAGGTTGACCTGGTTTCAGGAGGATTGTTTTTGAAATAATTAAGGAAAGAGGGCCTCAATCTTTTCTTGGTTGCTTGCTCCTCTCCAGCACCTTCACCTCTCTTCTCATCCTCAGTTTCTTGGGTATCTTCTCCTTCACATTCATCTCCTTCTTCCTCCTTTGTATCCTCAAATTCTTCCTTGGTGCCTTCTTCCTCTTCCTCTCCTTCCTCTACATCAGCTACTTGCTTCTCTTTATCCTCCTCTTCAGCTTCTCCTTCACAGCGAGGTTCATCCTTAGCTTCCTCAGCTTTTGCAACCTCAGTGGTCTCCTCCACTTAGATCTGCTCCACCTGGACAGGGCTGGTGTATTAAGAAGGGAAGGAGCTAGCGGACATCAAGTAGGAGCTAGTCTGAAAACCACATTAGGCAGATCAACCAAAGATCTGGGAACTCTGGGAGTAGCATCTGGCTATGCTTTCCATGCTGGTGAAACTGAGCTGGGTCTCCTCACTTTCCAAGAGTTTCCTGTAAGATGCAATGTCAATGTCCAAAGCCACATTGAAGAGGTCCTGGTATTATTTTTAATATTATGCCATTTTCTCTCTATATAATTCTCAACTCATTTTTAATTAGTTAATTGTGTCCTGCATAGCACTAACATCGGAGTTCTGCTTATCATCCAGCCCTCACAGCTGCTTTCCCAGAACTTCATTCATGCCCCAGCATGCTTTGATCTCCAGGGTCTTAGCCTTGAGCAGGCAGTGGAGCTCAGACACCTTGTCCTTAGTGGCACGCACCCCATACATGTTCTTGGCAGTGCACTCGGTCAGCATGGTGAAGTAACTCTTGTACCATTATTCTGCATTCTGCATGTCCTTGGCAGCCAGCTTCTCATTCTGGACATGCATGTCCTTGAGCACCGCAGAGGGGTTGGACTTGGAGAATATGTCCATCTCTATGGACATTTGTGCATACTGGACCTGTGCTTGCAGCTTGGCGATCTCCTCTTCATGCACCTTCTTCAGAAAGGCGATTTTGTCCATGAGGCTATCAATGCACGTTTCAAGCTCAGTGCCAGCAAGAGCTGCCTCATCTGCACCTTTGCGTACCTCCATCAGCCAGCCCTCTGGTAGCATGCACCTTTTCCTGGTAGCATGCCTGCGGGTTGCTCCCAGTCCTCTCCAAGCCCTGGTGCCTGCTAGCTGCCCACTGCCCTCTCCTTGCCAGGGCCAGAGCACAGTGGACTGGGGCACAGGCATCCCATTTTGATTAAAATGTTCAATCTTGGCCTGCTCCACCTGTGTTCACAGGCAGCCCAGTGGCAGACAGTGATCTCAGAGACCCTGGCCACCCCTGCCTACTCAGATCCCTGATAGAGGCCTCAACCACACAGGTGGTGTCAGGTGCTGCCTGCAAGGCCAGCCCAGTTCTGGATGGCGACTTGGACCCTGCAGGAGGTGTCAGGTACTGCCCACTTGGCCTTCCCAGTCCTGATGGTGGCCTGAACCCCTTGGTTGGTATCAGGTGCAGCAGGTCCCTCTTGCATATGCAAATTTACCCTCCATCTTTGTTGGCTTAATTTGCATATCACTCCTGATTGGCTGTGGGCATAGTGGAGGTACAGTCAATTCACATTTTTCTCTTTTATTAGTACAGATAATTATAAAGTACATTTTCTTTTTTTTAAGTACATATAGTTATGTACTTTAAAGTATTTCCCACTTTAAAATGCTCCAAGGAACTTAAACCTCTGCCAAGGGTATAGGGCTGGGGAGGGCAACCTTCTAGAAAGCCACAAAAGATGTGGAGGTTATTGGTTATTTACGATAGGAAAGAAAGGCAAAGTTTAAGATAACAATAGGCAAATTCTGAATTGCAATGATAAATAAAATGTTAGACATTTACTTATGAAACAGGAATTTTAGACAACTAAGAGCTGAACGTTACTGCTACAAGATTAAGGTTAAATCACAGGTATCTACCATACGTGCTTTGCAGAGTTTGATGATAATTCTTTATTACTTTGAGCTATTTAGAGAAGCCCCTGCCCTTGAAAGGTTTCTCTGAATATAAAAGAGATTGATCAGACCATTCAGGGTGGCAATTGTCTTTTCTCTGGGAGTCTGCATTGTCTGGCCCTTCAGTTTAAATTACAAGTTATAATTGATCCTCATTATTAGGGATTCCATTATTTGCACATTTGTCCACTTGCTAGAATTTATTTGTAATCCCCAACTCCATACTTGCTACACCTTCAGGTCATTCACGGGCATACACAGGATAGCATGTGATCTGAGATGCCCAACGTACATGCATGTTTCAGCCCAGGTGCCTTCTTAATCAGTTCACACACTAGAAACCAGTCCCCCCAACTCTTTTATTTTACTGACTTAGGGCCACATCTTTCACATTTGTGTGGGTTTTTGTTGTTGTTGTTGTTGTTAGTGGTGGTAAGTTTGCTATTTAAAATGTCCTCAAAGTGTAGTGCTAAAGTGCTGTCTATTGGTCCTAAGTGCAATATGGCTGTGACAGGCCTTGCGGAAAGTGAATCAGATAAGCTTCATTCATGCATAAGTTATAGAGATGTTGGTGTAATGTGAGTTCAGTGTTAATGCATCAACAATATATCCAATAAGGTGCCATTAAACAGAAACACATAAAACAAGGTTATGTATTGATATGTGGAAAATGTTGTAACCAGAGCCTGGCAGAATCCTTATCCCGAATTCACCCTAGGAACCATGTTTCAGTGTTTGTTAATTTAGTGTTCAGGCCAATTTTATGGAGCATAACTGATGTGAATAATGAGAACCAACTGTATGGCGCATATAATTTTTAATATTAACTCAAATGATAAGTGCCCCAATTTTATTTGCCCTCAATCATATATATGTTTGCTGTTATAGTTCCCAATTCTTTGGAGGTAGAAAGTACTGTGCAGAGAGTGACTTGATGACCTCCATCTGAGTGTTTGGAGCATGAAGAATTAAAATGTTGCTCTTATGATTGGACTGGCATGGAGGCCCACATCATGATTTATGTGAGCCTTTGTTTATATTTAATATCTTATAACCTCAACCAAATATTAGCAAGAAGAAGCCTCTGGGAGTTTTCTGATTAAAAACACACATACACACAAAACAAAGCTTTGATACATCACTGCCTCAAAGGTAAAATAGCCTTATTATCTTACAAATTTATCACACACAGGGCAGCCCGAACCTCCTTCAGTATCACATTGAAGAAACACTTTTCTTTCTTTTTTTTTGAGATTTTTAAATTTTTAGAGAGAGAGAGGAAGGTAGAGGGAGAGAAAGAAACAATGGCTGCCTCCTGCACACCCTCTAGCAGGGATCAAGCCCACGACCCATATGTGCCCTGACCAGGAATCAAACTGGCAACCTTCTGCTACACAGGATGATGCCCAATCAACTGATCCACCTGGCCAGGGCGAGAAAAATCTTTCAATGTTTCCTTGTAGACACCAATCATCATCTTGTACCCAACAAATATAAGTGGATGTCAACATATTCCCCTGTGATTAAATGCAGTAGCCAGAGACCAATTCAATCTGGCTCAGAATCACATATATGGAAAACTTCCCCTGAATTTTAACCTGATCAGCCTTTGAGCAAAGTACAGCATGGCAAGTAGTAAGGAGAAAGGGACTGGCCTAAACCCTACAGCCCATCCACTGTCTACCATTTGAAGGTTTCTTGAAGCAGACGACCTAGGTAAATGCCTTTCAAAGTTCCAGGGACACAGAGAAAAAAAAAGTAAAAAAATGAATAAAAATAAAATAAAATAAAATAAAACTGCAACCCCTCTCTGTAATATTGCTTAATCTCCCATCAGGCTAGTTAAAAGATTATAAAAGGTAATTTTATCTTTACCCTGCTTTGCCTTTTTTGTAGTTGTGTGTCACACATTTCCAAAAAGTGACAGTATCAAAATCTAAATCATTCTCAACTAATATTTCTGTCTCCATGCTTTCTAGACTTTTTAAAGTCCGGGGAACCAGAAATTGGTGAGACAAGTCTGTTTTTGTATGGATTCATTTCTGTCTCTATCTCTCCTCCTCTTCTTCCACCTTCACCTCCTCCTTCTTTTCCTTCCATTCCCCTCCTCCTCTGCCTCTTCTACTCTCCTCCTCACCACACACTTTACACCATCTTTATAATCAGAATTCTGCAGACTAGTATAATGACATTATGAATCTAGCTCAGTTAACATTGTGATTTAGAACATGTGCGTGGAATATTGTTGCCTTTTCTGATTTATCAATGAAATTAAACTTATATAATAAATTAATCTGCAAAATCACAGGGCTCCCTCAGATTAAGAGAGTAAAGATGGAGGTAAAAGGAGCCAGGGCTAATGACACTCTGCCTCCTATGGCTCCATCTGCATTAGGATGCTGAGACAAGAGGACTTTAGGGCTCATTCCAGCTATTGAAGACCTGAAGCCAGGGGATTAGAAGAATGACACAGATATATTTACAGTGCTTTGGGAGTTTAGTTAGTCTTCTAGGTCATTGTGGGTTGCAATGAAACTCTAAGGATTAATATAGACTTTTAAAAATGATTAAAGAGGGAAGTTTCATACAGAAAAATTTCTTCGCACTATATTCCTGGCCTACATTGTCTAGCCCAGTGGTCGGCAAACTGTGACTCGTGAGCCACATAAAGCTCTTTGGCCCCTTGAGTGTGGCTCTTCCACAAAATACCATGGCCTGGTCGAGTCTATTTTGAAGAAGTGGTGTTAGAAGAAGTTTAAGTTTAAAAAATTTGGCTCTCAAAAGAATTTTTAATCATTGTACTGTTGATATTTGGTTCTGTTGACATTAATGAGTTTGCCGATCACAGGTCTAGTCTACTACTCATGCCTGATGTGCTATTGAGATTTTACAATATGGTAAGTTAACCTACCAGTAGTACTAAGACAAAGGGAGGAGTTCCGTGCTCTGTAAGAAGCAGGGCCACAGAGTGTTTAAGGAGCAGCTGCTGCTCTCTGAGAAGCAAAGACAGAGCCATATGCACTGGCAGAATGCTCAGCTCAGAGAACAATTTCCCCCACAGGAAGTAGAGGTATCACCCTCATTTCAAAAAATGATACAAGAAAGCCATTCCCCACAAAAGCAAGGCCTTTGAGGTAAACCAGATAAAGGGAGTCAGCTCATTAAATGGAGGTGGAAGAGGAACAGGTCTGCAGGCACCATCAGGCTTCCACTTGGGGCCACCCCGGTTTATTGATAGGGTCTGTCACTTAAGAAACTTGGCCACTTGGATCTGTTTCAGAACTTAGGTCTTAGTGTTTTTAAACAGTAGCAGAAAAATCAGGATTCACAGAAAGGAAGTAGTGAAAACTGTCCTAGAGACAGATTCTTAATTTTTTCTTTTCATCTTACAGGCTTTTGACAATGATAGAAGAATAAAGAAAATGACAGAAGTGGGTTTTTCTTCTACTCCACAAACTGCTCCTTTTCTAGGATATTTTAACTATGTGAAGGGGCCTTCTTTTGAAAGTACATTATTGATATTCACAAAATGACAGGTGTGTTCTTACTTCACAGGGAAATAGATATAATAGAAAAGAACTAAGGAGCCTGCCATTGAGAATAATTTTTAAATTATATTTTACTTTCAAAGTGTCTCTAATTCTGAAATAGGAACCTCCACTCCTGTAGTTTAAATCTGAGTCCTTATAGACACAGGAAGCTATGAATACTCAGATTCACATGTTTTATTCACACTTAGTCAAAACAAATTTACCCTCAAAGAGAATGTTGTCTATGAGCAATGTATCTGTATAATAAAACTTTTCGATAATAAATAAATCCTAACATTATACATTTTTATATTAATGATATCTATCAGGATAAGATGTTTAATCTATCAGTAACACAAAAATGAAGTAATGAACATTGTCTCTTAAGTAGTCAGTTTGAGTTGATTTCATGGACTGTGTCTAATGAAAGAGGTGTGTTCACACAAGGACCAAGGAGATAAAAAGGTCTGTTGGTACAGAGACCTGCATGAGAGGTTTTGAAGGTGAGGACAAGGAAATTACTCTTACTATATGAGGCACTGAAAGCTAATAGCGACTTTTTAGAAGGATGGAGAGGGTTGCAGGGCTCTATAATGCAAGTGGTGAATAAAAGTAGACATTTTAACCATAGTGTTCAAACAAAGAGAAAGTTTAGATCTTTAGATATAAACAAAGATATTGAACTAGAGCTTCAAGGGACTTTGGCCTCTTCTAGCCCAAAGGACTCATCTCACATTAAACATTGGGCCTTACATGAGTAAATGGCTAGTTTAAGCTCACAAAGCTAGCCCAAGGCAGGGGCAGAACTAGAACCCAGGTTTCCTGATTTAAAGACCAGGGCTTTATCTTCTGAAGATTATTAAATGTTTTAGAAACAAGGAACTTTTTCTATTAAAAAATCTTAACAGGAATCCAAGATGTAAGATAGATGACACCTTGCTTTGCTTAAACAGGTGGGTAGGTATGAGGAGATAAGGCAGAGGTTGGATGGGAAGTATAGCCCACATCACCACTATCTCTTTCAAGGCCCCTCAGAGGACTTCCCAAGCCTTATTACCTCTGAAGTATAAAACTTTTTCTCTGTATTCTGTTCAAATGAAGAATAAACCAGGATACCTTAAGTAATAGCTTTTGAAAAGTATAAAGCCTTAGAGAAAATAAAATTGTCTTAAAATATGTGAACAATTAGTACTATCATATCATTTTGGGAAACTGTAATATAGAAAATGTATTTTTTTATTTTCAATTACTTTGTTATATTCAATCATTCATTCCTTCAGCTGATTCAACAAATATATAGTTAGCACTTATTATGTGCCTGCCCTTAGGCCAAGTACTTGGGAAATAAAGTCTAATAAAAGGTTGTCTTGCCATCAAGAATCTGATGCTGAAACAAGTCTATCATTCAGGGTACTAAGGCTTGGACTCAAAGTCAGAGAGGGTGTGCTCAAAGCATAAAGAGGAATTCAAATCAGGGAAATCTTCCTGGTGAAGATGATGCTTGGATAAAGATTTGAAAGATATGAGGAAAATAGCTAAGTGTGAAGATTGGAGATAGGGAAGACACTGTGTATTTGGAAAGCTTGTAAAATGGGGAGTTGTTGAAGCCCAAGTGGTTCTGCATCAAACGCAAGATCTAAATATAATAAGCACTGAAAATTAACTGAATAAATTAATTAATGACAGGAGATTTAAGATTAAGCTAGAGAGTGTCTTAAGTCAGTTTACTTTCCATAAAGGGATGAATAATAATAGCATTTATTTCTCAGTTGTTCTGGGATACCATTGGCCAGGTTCCTTTTTTTTTTTTTTCCGGGGGGGGGGGGACTAAGCCTGACCTATTGATTTTTAGAGAGAGTGAAAGGTAGAGGGAGAGGCAGAAAGGTACCTGCCCTTGACAGAAATAAAACCTAGGACCCTTCAGTTCATGGGTCCATGCTCTATCCACTGAGCCAAACCAGCTAGGGACAGGTTCCACTTTTATATAATCTCTCTTGGGTAATAAGAAACACAAATTAAAACAAGGTGATGATATTTTTCATTTATCAGACTGGCAAAAATCAACAAGTTTATGTGGACAAAGAGATGAATGAAAAGGCACTTGTACATTGCTGGTATGAATATAAATTGCATAACTTCTATGAAGGTAATCTGTCAATATGTGTCTTACTTGTAAAATCATACAAGCCCTTTAAGATATTTCTCTTTGGAATTTATCCCATATATTCAGATATCTGATAAATTTCATAGGTCTCAGCTTGTTATATGGGTAATATTCACTTATTGTTTAATAACATTTATGGTTGAAACTAAAAAGACACTAGAATACCACTTGATTGCTTTTGTCTCCTGGTGTTCTGAATTTTATAACTCACTCCTCATGTTAAAGAATACAAAGTAGTCTTAGCATCCAAAACAAGGAAATGTGGAAGAGTCAATGAGCAAAATCCATGTGGAAATATCTAGCATAGTGTCCATCACATAAAGAATATTGTTGCTCACGATTAGATATTAGGTACAGCCATTAGGAGTCATTTAATGATTTAAGCAGGAAGTGACTCAACCATCTATAGGCTTCATAATAATCACTTAGGCAGTTGAAGAAGGAGAAGGTGGAAACAGGTGACACTGGTCATCAGGAAATCAGTGGGAAGAAGAAACTACAATATCTGAGACTGTGAGAAGGCAACAGACTGGAAGATAGTAATGATAAAACATTCTTCAATATGTGGACCTGACTGAAAGGAAGAGAAAGTAAGTATGTGTGTATATATATATATACATGTGTGTGTGTATAGATAGATAGATAGATAGATAGACATCTCCTAGTATCCTACATATACTATGTAGGCAACTTCAACATTAAGGAGAATGAAATGAAATTAAGTCAATGGAGTAACATCCTTGACAACACATTTTTTGCCTGGGCAAGATTTTTAGACTTTTACTCAGACTCTTTCTAGCCACCATGAAACTCACACCCACATCCACACATGCATGACACACACACACACACACACACACACACACACACACACACATTCATGAAATCACTCATGGAATGTGTTATCTCCTTTGAGCTAGGAGGAAAATCCTAATATCACAGCACCTCATGGTCAGAACTCTTACCAAGATATGTCATCTCCTTTCTACTTCTATCAGCAGTGGCAGAAAGAATGGTCAATGATCTTGGGACATCTAACTATTAGTCCTAAATCCACAGGCACAGCAACACAGGAAGGAATGTCATATAAGTACCACCATGGACTGTTAGGCAATAGTTGTTATTTTGAGCTTGATCTATTTGTAGGGTACTTCCAATGGCAGGCATCACCTGTATCCACTCATCATGAGAATAATAATTCCACAACATTTGAAAATATTATAAAATATAAATATTAACAATCCATTCACCCCTAAAACCATCCCAACTAGTCAGGAAATTGTATTGATAATAAAATGGAAAAAAAGGGACTCATATTTATTTCTATTCTCAATCATGATTTTAACACTATTCTCAGAAAATGTTGAAGTGATTGCTTTCTACCTTTTAACTCTCCACACGCCTTCTTGAGCAATTTCTCCAGTTTTTAACTGGCTCCCCAAAGAGTATGTTTGATAAGAAGGCAATGCTGGTCTGTCACCCAATTGACTCTGAGGACAATTAAATAAGCTTTCACCCCTAAACATTTGCATTCAAAATGAAATGTCTCCCTGAGCTAAGTTATGTCAGGAAATGTATGGCTCACTAAACCGTAAAGCTACAATCAAACTGAGCCCCAAGGAAGCAATACACTTTGGGGTGTTTGATCAAAATTTGCTGGTTGGCTGATGGTTGGCTCGCTTCCAGGATTGAGGTATTGCTGTTATGAGCACAGAAACTAGAGGAGAAAACAAATTGTTTAGAACTCTGAGCAGTAGGGCTGGTCTCTCAGGCTTATGGAAGAGCCCTTTGATTCTACAGTCTGATTAGAGGGCTGTTCAGAAGACTACTGCCCCCAAATAGCATTCTTTCCTCAGCACTGGATATGGATATTTCTTAGACTAACTATCCGAGCTCTTGGAGTCTCCTGTCATAATGCAGAATCTCTGCAGGAGTCACACTTTAGGCTTCAGGTACTGCTTAGTTCCTTAAAAGCAGGCTTCTCAGGTTGCTTTCTAGCATGATTGCTCCTTATTCAGAGTGGGACACTGAAGAGGCTATCACATCAAAGGTGGATGAAGGTGAAGGATAGACCTCAGGCCATTGCCTGGAAAGTGCAAACCAGTTTGAGACCCCAGATGGACAGGAGTTATAATGTCCAAACAGTTGCCATCTGATTCATCATTTTGTTTGACCATATAGTTCTGCAAAATGTACCTCTTAGCAAACACATCTAGCATACCTATGTTTATATTGCATCTGGAGAGACTGTCACATTGATCCCTTCAATTACTTTTCCTAAAGTGATAGGCAGTATTTTTTATTTTATGGGTTACAAATCTGTGGTGAGAGAAATCAAGTGCTTTGTTTTGGTTTTAAAAAGGATCTAATATATAATTTAGAAACAGTGTTTATAAAGAAATAGCCAGAGGGAAAATCAACATCTATACTGTTCTTCCCCTACCCTGTTTCTGATACATAGAAGCATTTTTCCCTAGAAAACAAAACAAAGCAAAATAAACCAACAACAAAAAGCAAAACATTACCTTTAGGGGAAAGGAAGTCACATGCAGACTTCCCAAACATTCAGAGAAAGAGTACCTGGGCCGGAGAGAAGGTGACAGTAGATACAAATTGATAGTCATAGTAAAGTAAGGTCTAATTCCAGGCCAGCCTTGGAGTCATCACAGTAGTCCTAGATACATTCTCCCTCACCAGGTAGAACTATTAGGAATTTTCTCCTTACACATGAAACAATCAATGATCATTCCATTTGCTTTGGCTCCCCATACTAGTATAGCCAACCAGTGCTTTGTGTCAGGACACTGCTATAGACTATCTACTGTAGCCTTCTTCTATGCCTTGGATCAGTCACAGTGATCTTTTAAATATATAAAGCAGACTTTCCTATTCCCCAGCTTATCCCTGTGTAAAGTTTCCCCACAGCTCTTAGAATAAGACCCCATCTCTGGGCTGTGGCCATCAGTGACCTGTTTGTATTTGCCTTCTGGGGCACCTCTGGCCACTCTCTCCTTGCCCAAAGCAATCCGCACACGTCAGTCTCTTTACTTTCCTCAATTATGCCACATCTATTTCTTCTTCAGAGCCTACTTGTTCCTCAAGGCTTCAGCCTACCTTCCTCCTTTTCTCATGACCAAGTTCTCATTCTCAGTCAGGTCTCATCTCCTCAGAACTAATATTGACTCTTCTTAAGTCGATTATACTATCCACACTATTAGTCTCTATTAATTCCCAATCTTTTCATTCAAATATATATCAATATTCTAAGTAGGTATTAATTTATGTGTTTCTTGCATAACTTGTTTAAATTGACCTAGACTGAAGGTAGGGATTCTTGTCTAATTAATGTACTTCTTAGCCAGTTCCTACCACAAGCCTGGAATACCTTAGTTATTTATTAAGAAGTTGGCAAATGAATTAATCATCTCTGATTTTCTAAACAGATATTCTTCATGCTGTTTGGTCAGAATAAAAAGAGTTAAGAAAAATGAAGTATAGTGGACTGCTGTCACTGACTGAGCAGTAAGTCAAGATCTTGGAATTATTTTTCTCAAATTTTGCATGTCATAGTTAATTTAAGACATATTCTTATTAGCTTATATTCCACAACCAAGCACAGTAATTTGTATTCTGCTCCTTTGTTCTCAGTTTTGATCTGTGACAGTTTCAGATAAAAGAAAAGGAAATTAAGAGAATAGAATAGGCTGCATGGGAGAATAAAAAAACATTTTTTTTCCTTACCAGTCAGCAGTTTATAAATGTCTTTAAGATGTATGCTTTTCAAAATAAATAAAATAATATAAAACAAAATATATGGTTTTCAAAAGTTCTTCATTTTAAAATTCCCAACAAAAGTTAATGTCAAATTTTTAAATAAGTCTAATGTAATTCTTAAATATGTGTTCATGTAAATATTTGTGACTTTATGTTTATACAATGTCTTATTTTTTATAAAATTGCATTTTCATGTATCAGATTTGTTACAGTAGAGAAAAACTGCAACCAAAAGAGTAATATGGGATTTTATGGAAGCATGTTTGACCTTAGCTCTTTACCCTTATTGCTTGACCATTGCATGATCTTGAACTAATAAGTTTGGAATAACTCTGAGTTTCAGGTTCCTGTAAGTTCTCAGAATGGTCTAATTGTTCTTCTTCACTAAATCCACCCATTGGGGATGTTTACCAGTGAGTGTTTCCATCTGCCTCATAGTTACTATTAAATTTAGATATATGATCATGTAGGAACAAACACGCTGATGCCTGGTATATAGCGTGTGCTTAATAAAGGCTAATTCAATTTAAATCTAAGTCTCTTCCCACTTTTTAGGAGATTTTAATTAGCCCCTCTGCTAAGCAACACCTCTATCTCTCAGTAAATCTAGCCATGTGTTTGGATTCCTTTGGGCCTCTATAGTTTTAATTGGGTAGTTCAGCCCAAGGTCCAATATAAAAGCTGGGATTCTACAATCAAATTATAGATCAATCAACAATTACAAGAAAAATAATTAATGGCCGACAGAGGTTTTGATTATACAGCTGCAGGCGTGCTGGCTTTGCTGTCTCTGACATCAGATTTGCCCATATGCGAGTGCTCAGAAAGCTCTAATTGTCCTACTTCACTAAATCCATCCACTGAGCATGTTCACCAATGAAATTCTTTCACAATGTATTTTTCATCTCCAGATGAGTAGGAGGGAAAGAAGACCTGTGTTGTCATTGTTGAGTTTCAAACAGAAAGAGAGCTTCAGTGATGTGCTACGACAATTTGGAACACACATACATTCTCAACAGGGCCAATACCATCCCCAAAGGGTAAAAACATCCTAGATCTTATAATTATTTGTGGTCTGCAGTATATAAAAGATATACAATGCATTATTGTATTAAAATTTCACAGGGAAGGATTGTTTAAAAAGGCCTATGGGGTGGTATGATAATATTGAAAAGACTGGGAAGCACTGCCTTAGAGGAATATCCTCTTCTTTTGGGATGCTCCTTTTTTTTTAAATGATTATGCATGAGAATAGCTCCTTACAGATAGTAGAAGTATACCATAGACCTATGTGTAGGCTCCCCTCTCCCTTTGAGTCATCGCAAGAGTAGAATCATTGATGTCAGGCTGACCTACATTTGAATCCTGGGTCTGCCAAGTCCTAGATGAGTTAGCTTGGACATTGTAATTAATGTCTCTGTACAGTGATACTGACTGTCATTGTACTGAAAATGCAGGGCTTAGGGAGGGATTAGAGGTAACAGTGCACTGTGTCTGGCTCAAGATAAGAATTCTGTAAATGGTTGCCATATATTCATGAAAGCTGTGGCCAGGGCTAATAAGATAGCTAGGAAGCAGCAGCTCCGAGTCCTGTAGGGGGAGCAGCCTTGGGTCATGCAAGGTGGGAAAGAGTGCTATGAACCTGGACTTGCCTCTTCCCCTTGCTATTTTACCTTGTGATTTAGTCTCCGCATAATTCAACAGCTTCTGGCTATGGAATGACTTCGTTACTCTGAAATAATT
This sequence comes from Lasiurus cinereus, assembly GCA_011751065.1. Lineage (NCBI taxonomy): Eukaryota > Metazoa > Chordata > Mammalia > Chiroptera > Vespertilionidae > Lasiurus > Lasiurus cinereus. The sequence goes on along the minus strand of JAAGEH010000286.1, from coordinate 4,211,295 downwards.
ATGTTTTACTAGTCTTTCCTCTGGGCCTATAACCTTGCCACTATGCTAGTTTTATAATTGTGGTGTTTCTGTATATTGCATGAGGATATTATTTGAAACACTCATTCCCACCCAAGGCTGTAACAGAACAGTATCTCAGCCAAGAAAAGTCATCACAATAAATGAGGGGGTTGTACTAGCATTTCCCGTGTAGTCACCTGAGAATTGGAGCAGTGCCGATCTCCCAGACTTCTTCCACAGAATGATTTATAGAGGACACACAAAGCATAGCAAAAAAGATATATTTCATGCTTAAAAGGTTAATTCTTGATTTGATTTGTTTTAGCAGTCCTGGAGAGTCAGTGGCGAAAAAGAAAGACAAAGAGTGGAATTACAGGGCTCGTGCTCTTCAAAGAGAGTAATGGGAAGAGATAAAGAAATGTATGCAAAGAAATATTTTGTCTTCCTGTAAATATGTCTCTTTAATTTTCTTGTAATCCTTCTCCAACACTGCTTTCCTTTGCATGTCTTTCCTGCTCAGGTCCCAGGTATTCCTTCTTTCCATTATAATTTATCTAAAATTTCTCTCAAAACACATCCATTTCACAACTAGATCTTGTTTAAAGGTAAAAGAGGAAGATAGAAGTAGGAAAGTCAGGAGACATGAAAAATTTTTTATATGTAATGTAAGAAAGATATCCTACATTTATAGCCAAATACTTTCAAATGCTTTCTTTTAAGTATCAAAAATGATGTGTACAAATTTCCTGCAGAAAGATATGTGCACAAATGCCTTCAGTGAATTTCAGAATGCATTGCTCAAGAGCTACTTACAATGATAACAGACTTAAAAAATAGAACATGCTGTTACAACCACCACTAATATTTTATTTATGTGTTTACTTCCTTGTTCAGGAAAGTAATGGCATCACTGGATATGCTGATTGTAGAAAGATCACATTTCCTCCCTAAAAGGCCAGAGGTTGGGCTATATATTTTCATAGAAATACGGCAGTAACCTCACATCTCTACAGAATTTTTCAGCCCCCTGTTTGTCACATATATTTTCTCAACAAATACATTGTTGCTTCCATGAATCCAAATGAAGATAGTAGATAAGGCACCCACACTTTCCTATGGTAGAGGAGGATGAAGAATTTTTACTTAATTGAAACTATTGGTAGAAATCAATTTTGGAAGCCAAATAGAATTTCCTGGCTTAGAATTAGGCCAAGATATCGGAGCATGTTTCTCCCCTTACCATAAGTCTTAGAAAAAGGTCCACTGTGAGGAAGAAAACAGGGAGGAGTTTAACATCATACTTGAAAGCTCAAATACATGTTTGTTTCACTGTCTACAGTGTCTTCTACTAGTGAGCAGGCATCATCTCACAGTATTCCTTTTCGAGAAAAGCTGATACAGCAGTCTGAAGCCAGTTTTTTGTTTGGGCACCAGGATGTCATAACAGCCTGGAGACTACTTTCAGGTACATTTCCAGTAAGCAAAGACCATGCATTAATAGAAGCACCTACAGAATCATTTGAGCTGTTTACATACAGATTGCTTCCGGGGTAGCTCTATGCACGAACTTCTAATTCATGCATACTCCCCTTATAATCTCTGATGGTAGCTTTTGAAGTCTTTGGAGACTGAAAAAACATGTCTGATTCTCTCTGACTCTCTCTCTTTCCATCTACTGAATTATCATTGTCAATACTCTCACTGGCTTAATAGGTTTAGACTTCTTAAATAAATAATTGAGAGAAAAACATAAAGGCTTTTGTTTGGGAGCTTCATGGTGGTAGGCTGACTAATGTTCTTGCGTTATTACTGACAAAGTCAGCCTCCCGCACTTGTACTCCACCTTTTTGAAATCATGCCTGGGACTAAATCCTACTTAGGCCACTTGCTAGTCTAAGGCCTTGAGAAACCATTTCACCTTAATGGCTCTTAGCTTTTTCTTCTATAAAATGGTAATCATGTCCAATGGTTGTGGTAATTCAATGCAATAATATATGGAATATGCTGAACACAGACCTGGTGCATAGCATATTTCATTATAATTATTTATTATATTAACATTTATTTATAAAATATTTTATTACTATCATAAATTTATATGCTCTTGTTCCTGCAAGACTGTCTCGCATACAATTTTAAGGAAGTTTAGGGGTTATCTAGGATATAATTACCAATGTTACTAAAGTAACAGTTATCCAAAACCTACCATGAACACTGTTAAAGATACATCAAGGACAATTAGATGCTTTAAACTATATGTGAGATATCAATTTCAGTAAGTGTAGGATCCTACACTGTTTCTCCTCTAGCACAGTTGTTCTTCATACATGCTTCTTTTTCAGAGTGGACAATGTATTTTCTTCTGTATTTGAGTTACTATTCTTAGAAAAATCATCCACTCATTTGCCAGTGAATCTAAATTGTTCTCTAGTTATCATCAAAGCCCTGCTCTTCTCTTCCTACCATTTCCCTAGAGCCTCTCCTTTCTCTAGCCCCACTATGATGCCTTAGTTCAGCTCCTAAAAGGATTTCTTTAAAGGTTATGAAGTCCTTTTGTGTTCCTTGCCATTTAATGGAGTCAATTCTTTCAGCTCAGATACGCAAATATATATATGGCTAATATGAAATATATGGATAATATGCAAAATGTCCCCTGAGGAATTCAACCAGGAGACCAGGAGTTCACTCGCTTGCTATGACATGTGCTGACCATCAGGGAGTGGCACAGAATGAAGGAAGGTCCTGACCCACAGCCAGCAGCTGGGGAAGGAAGTCCCTGACCAACAGTTGGAAGGTCCCAATCAGCCCTGATTGTTAGCCAGGCCTAGAGACCCTACTCATGCACGAATTTCATGCCGTGGGCCTCTAGTAAATTATATCCATTCCAATTAGGTTCTCAGAATGAGATACCTCAACCTCAGCTTAAATAGGAAGCAAGCTAAGAAAGAAACATTTACTAACTGCTATGTATATCCACCAGACTCTAGAGCTAGGTGGCTTTTAAAATTCTTTCAACCTAAAAATTATCCAGATCACTTCTCACAACTAGAATTCAAACCTTTTCACTAGACACCTGATGACTTATAAAGGTCTCAGCTCCATAGCTCTCTGTCTACAGTTCTTATAATGGCCGCAGATATATATGCTGCTTTAGTCATATCAAACTATTTTGCCTTGAACATGATATTTTCCCTCACAAGTTCATGAATTTGCATATCGTGATATCTGGAAAGACACATTTTCCTGAATTGACCACATAAGTTTATTCTTTGAGACTCAATTCAGGAGTCTCTACCTTCAGAGAAACTTTCTATACTCCTCAGACATAGTCTGGGTCCCCTCTTCTCTGCCTTTGAAACACCCGAATCCCCATCTATTATTACACAGAGTTAATTGTTTCATTACTTACATGTCTCCCACAAAAGGCTGAGAGTTACTAGAAGGGAACATTTTACAATTTCTCTGCATATTTATTATATGGTGGTTAGGGTTTATTAAATAAAAGAATAGATGTGAAAGTGAACAAGGAATGGATCTCTCCTTTTGTATTTCCTCACAATTCTACTCACTGTTTGTTGCCTTCTCCACAAATCATTCTGATCTGAGACACGTTTATGATTTGCCCAAATATACATAAACTGAGTTAATGTTAATGTTAATGTGTTCCTACCACAACCAGTCTGTCTGCCTACTGTTTAACAAGAGGGAAAGCTCATGGGACAGGATGAATGGCCAAAACACAGGGCTGAGCTAAAGCTTCCTATGGATTAAGTTCAACCTTCAGCTTACTATCTCTCCACCTAAAATATAACACTCATAGCTACTTAGTCTTTTTTGTTTTACTGCCTTGGGGGGATATGATGAAGAGCAAACCCAATGCCTCCATTAGCTGATGGTATTTATTTCATTTTAAAGAAAGCAGGAAAAGTATTTGTTGCAGCAAATGGAAAAAGGCAGCATGAATTAAGCTTAAATAAAGAAAAACTTTGGCTGACGTGATCCAAATGGAAGGGCAGATGATGACTCTTGTAGTGATGTGTGACTGGAATGTGATGAAGAAAAAAGCAGGTCTCAAGACCCTCTTCTTAGCTGTTAAACACTTGTGGCACTCTTCTCCTTCCTCTCATTATGGCAGTAAATTACACAAGGTACGAGCCCAGTATCAGCCTCCCAGAAGTAGCTTCCTACTGCCTCCCTAGTCACAACCACCTCAATTAGTAACCATCCAAATCACTACACAACCACATATTTAGTTAAAAAAACAGTTTTCATCTCAAGAGTAATTCACAGCAAGAAATGTTCCTCTCCTCACCATGACTTTTCAGAATGCCATTGCTACATGGAGAATAATACAGGATGGTGCCTACTCTTGGCATTCATCTTTTCTGGAGATTGGCAATATGCCTTCAATTTTCAATCTCACACTAAGGTCTTCAACCAGTGCATGTGAGCATTCCAACATTGTGTTTTGTGGATGCAGGAAGAATTGAATAGATGTGGAGAACGCAGAAGGGGAATGCTGAAAATGAAAGTAAATCTTTAAAAATGTGTTTTAATGGTACCCATCCATGAACAGAAACATGAATGATTATGCAGGCAAAATGCAAAGACACAGAGTCAGGAAAACAGGATGTATGTTCCAGCTTTCCAAAAACAATTTCCTGCTTTCTAAATATTTTACCTTGAGAAAGTCATTTAACTTCTCTGATGCTCAATATCTTCTCCTCCTATCTAATAAAACAGTAATATGCAAATTGACCTTCACTCTGACACACAAGATGGCTGCCCCAAGATGGTCAAAGATGTCTGCCCCCATGTGTACACAAGATGGCTGCCACAAGATGGCCTTCAGAGGAGGGCAGTTGGGAGGGACCATACCTGCAGGGGTGGGCAGTTAGGAGTGACCAAATCTGCAAGGGAGGGCAGTTAGGGTGACCAGGCCTGCATGGGAAGGATGTTGGGGGAACCAGGCAAGCAGGGAAGAGCAGTTAGAGGTGATCTTGTTGGCAGGGGAGGACAGTTTGGGGTGACCAGGCATGCAGGGGAAGACAGTTAGGGATTACTGGGCCAACAGGGAGGGACAGTTAGGGGAGACCAGGTTGACAGGGGAGGAGTTAGGCATTGATTAGACTGGCAGGGGAGTAGTTAGGCGGTGATCAGGCTAGCAGGCAGAAGTGGTTAGGGGCAATCAGGCAGGCAGGTGAGCATTTGGGAGCTAGCAGTCCTGGATTGTGAGAGGGATATTCAACTGCCCGTCTAGGCCCAATCTTACTGGGCAGTCAGACATCCCTTGTGGGGTCACAGATTGGAGAGGGTGCAACTGGGCAGAGGGACACATTCTACCCCCCACACATGAATTTCATGCACCAGGCCTCTAGTATATAATATGAAGACAAATATACCTCCTCTGTCTTCCTCATGGGGTTATTATGAAGATTAAATGAGAATACACATACATAATAATAGTACATTCAAACTATAAAGATCTATGCAAGTACCATGGAATTTTATGATTCTCCAATACAATGCCTCACCACCTGGTATAATTATATATAATAGCATTTAAGAAGATTTCAGATACCGTCTAGTAATATACCCCAATGAGCAATGGAAATCAGCCTGAGGCTGTGAGGGTTGGGAGGAGAGATAATCCCCTTATTTTTTGAAATAGCACTTCCATTATTAGACACTTTGAATATTGAAATGTGGTTCAATACCATTTAATTTAAGAAATGCTTTCATTTTTTTTTACACTTACTATATACTGGAAAAGTACTCTACTGAGCAGCTTACAAATAGAATCTAATATAGTTGTCTCAACAATCCTAATAATGTGCATCATTTCTACTATTTTAAATATGAGGAAACTGAAATTTGGAGGTTTAAAAGCATTCACCTGAGATCACACATTAGTGGTAGATATCAGCTTTTTAGATTGTGACAAGCTCAAAGGAACAAATAATGCTATAACTCCAGGGGTCTGATGAGATGTTAAGAGAGGTATTTAATTGTTCCTTTCTTCTTTCTGTTGCTTTCATTGCAGTGTGAACTTACCAAAATGTGCTTGTGTTTCTCTTCCTCCACTTATAAAATAAGAAAAATAATACTTGCTAGGAGCCACAGAGGGATGCCTGAACAAATTAATGAGTTAATATTTGTAAAGAACATTGTAGCTCTTTAATAGAAGCATGTTGTAACTGAGAGCTAAGTATTCCATTACTAGAGTGGGTCGGCAGAGAGCTCAATGGTAACACTATAGCCTGGTTTTTAGTTTGGTTTTAATAATACCATTGCATTAGGTTAACAGAGAACAAAGCACCCTCAGGAACAGAGTCCAAGCAATTAGAAAAACTGAAATAATAGAACCATGGAATGTTGTCTGTGATTTGTGTTGTTCGCAGGCTGTTGACACTTAAACTATAAATCTCTTTTCAGACCTGTCAGTACCTCGAGTTGTATATCACCTTGGGCATCTGGAGAGCAATACATGTAAAAGCATGTGTTGCCTGACCTTTCAGTGCATACTAGACCAAATGCTTCTCTCCTGCTCTGGCTCCCCAGCTTCCTACTGGCCTTTGAAGATGTCATGAGGCCAACCCATTACAGTCATATAGGCAGTAGGCTATAAAAAAGTGCAGATAACTGGGATGTGATCTATATTCAAGAACTGGGCTTACATTTCATGTCAAACTGAGATTAGAGTCTCTTCTAGCTTTTAACATTTAAGTGGAAAGAAGCCATTGTATTATTTCCTTTCTGTCTTAAAAATCAGAACTCTTGTCTGACTATTTTAACAATGATAAAAAATATGTTAAGGGAGGTTGTCTCATAAGTTCACCATGGCTCCTTATATTTCTCTGTTCAATTATCTGTAAAATGAGTAGAGACAGTTCATTCTATGGCCATGTCCTTCTTCCTGCAGCAAAACTTAGAATTAAGAAGTTATCTATTTTGGATAAAATATCACCAAAGCAATCCAGGATTTATATTGAACTTTAACTCTTCTAGTTTATCCTAAAATTCACTAAAACAGCAACAAGAATAATGGTTGTGTAAGGAATAGTTATAATAATAAAATTTAAGACAGAGGAGAAATGGTGATATTTAAGTAAGAATATGTAAAAAGTCTTTCAGTGCCTTCTAACTTTATGACTTTTTCAATATTATTTAGAATCCTGGATATTAAAAATTAGATAAAATATACAATAGAAAAAAAATTGGAAATGACATCACATCTTCAAAAGGCACTAAAACATTTTATTTTCTTTCAAAATAGAATCAGAAAGCTTGTTATGAATTTATCATATGCCCAGTAAATAGTAGAAAACACAAACATTCAGATTTACAGAAATTAGCATAAGGCAAAAATAAATTATTTACAAAGGGATAAAAAGGAAAGCATTACCCAATGTGTAATGTTTTATTTATAAAAACAATTAGAAGTAAATATGACAATGCTAATACTTACTCACTTATTACTTCTGCTTTGCAGTGAAAGTTTGTTATATAAACTTGGCAATACCTCCTACATAATTGGAGATATAGAACTAGTGTTCAGTTGGAAAATAGGATGAACTACTTACTTTGGAAATACCCTTCTATTATCTATTATTATAATTTATTTACCAACAAGGTAGTCACCATTACATAATTCATAGGAATTTAAAGCCAATGAAATGACTTCCTATAACTAAAAACAACATGTTTGCCTATCATTGATTTTACCCAAAACCTACACATATAATTCTAATTATTTATTTATATTGACCTTTCTTTAAGAACCAAACTCTTCTCCATCTTGTATCTTTTCTTTGATCTATGGGCAAATTTGAAAAATAGCCTTTCCATAAACCCTGCTACAAAGGACCATCAAATTTATCAGTCTTCCTTTATTCTGTGCATTTTTTCTTTTGATAACTTCAAAGTTTTCATATAAGAGAATAGAAGGTATGGATCAACAGATTTGGGAAAAATAAAAGTGGAATAATATCTTTTATTTCTGTGTTTGAAATTAAGAGAACTGATTTCTATTTCTGACTCATCCACTACTTTGCAAATGACTGTAATTTTACTTATATGAGATATAGTTTTATCAGCTATTATAATAAAGATGTTGGACTAAAAGCTAGCCAGAATTTTTTAATCTATGATATTATTTGATTCCCACAATATTTGGAGTAGATCTAGTTGAACAATCAAAGAGCAAACCTTGTTTTCATGACAAATGTTAGTCACAGAAAACACTATTCCCAGAGTATACGGCTTCTATGAATCAATGTTAAAACAATTTTAAATAAATAGCTCAATTTAACTATATTTCCAACTTTTTGAGATGAGAAGCCATGAAAAAATCATTTAATCCTCCAGCAACACCACAAAGTAGGTGATACTTTACATATTTTATACTTAAAAAAGCAGATTTTCAAAGTCATGACCTGCTTCAAGCCCCACAGCTGAGAAATGAAACTGCTGGGTTTTGAGTCCAGATTTTTATTAATGTTGGATGGATCAAAGAATGAATAGGTACAACAGGATGCTTTGTTAGGGCTAAAGTTTTTCTATTACTACTCAAAGGCATATTTCTGTTGTAGGAAGACACAGAAAGGATGAGATAATCCCTAACATCTATCACTGGAAGAGAATCTAGCCTTGAAACTAATAGCCTGAAACTACACTAAAAAAAAGCCAAAGGAAGTAATAAAGACCATCAAATTCATAAAAGTAATATTTTTATTATCATCTTTTTTTGCAGTGACTTAACAGATTCATAATCCCTTGAGAAAAATGAAAAAAGCAATGTCTATTATCACTAAATATACTTTTCAGTTATCCTGGCAGAATAAAATACTAAAAAGCTGAGGACACAGGACTATTTGTTAGGAACATCAATATAAATATAAACTAGAGACATTGGATGAAAATTAAAGATAATAAATCCTGAGTAAAATTTCTGGTCAGAAGAATAAATATGCAGCCCAATAGTTAAGAATAAAACATTGAGCTATAGGCAGAGGCACACTGAGTAAGATACAACTAAAATTTCTACAGCTTCAGCTTTATTCTTTGAAAATTGCTTCAGATACAATTCTATAAAGTCAAATATTTTATATGAATACTATGCTCAGGGATTATTAAAGCAAGAACATGATATACACAGTTGACCCTTGAAAAAACATGATTTTAAACTGTGCATGTCCGTATAGATTTTTCTAATAAATAACATAGCTCTTCATATCCTCAGATTTTACATCCATGGATTCAACCAACCTAGATCAAAACAATATTTTCCATCCATGGTTAGGAATCCATGGATGTAGAGGGCCAACTGTATGCATTGCTCTATGTGCCATTTTCATAAGGAACTTGAACATCTACAGACTTCAGTATCACCAGAAGTTTTGGAACCAATCCTCTGTGAATACCAAGGGTTGCTATATTACAAATTTTATTTATTAACTCATTCCAGTGAACTATTATAATACCTACTTAATTACATTTTAGGTTTTAAAAGACCCTGTATATCTAAACAAAAGCTGTAGCTGTTTTCCAAATACTTCAACATTCAAAGACAAAAGATTACCCAAAGAACTTATATGCATACCAGAGGCCTGATGCATGAAATTCGTGTATTTGGGGAGGGGAGAGGAGTCCTTCAGCCTGGCCTGTGCCTTCTCGAAATCCAGGACCCCTTACTCCTAAAGGCCTGGCTGCTTGCTTCTTACTGCTTGGCTCGCTGCTCCTTAGTGTTGCACAAAGGCAGGAGAGTCTCCTGCCACTATCACTGCATTTGCCAACCATGAGCCTGTTTTCTAGCTGAGAGGCACTTCCACTGTGGGAACACAGTAACCATCAGGGGGCAGCTCCTGCGTTGAGCATCTGCTCCCTGGTGGTCAGTGCACATCATAGCACATGGTCTTTGTTGTTGTACAGGTCGTTCTGCAGTAAAGGTTGCTGATCTTTTATATATACATAGATATGCATAACCCATGGACAAAGACAATAGTGCCATAAAGGCTGGGGGAATGAGCTCAAGTGCTGGGTGGAGGAGGTTGATGGAGGATAAAAGGGGACATCTGTAATACTTTCAACAATAGAGATAATTTTTTATTTTTAATTTTTTAAAATATATTTTATTGATTTTTTACAGAGAGGAAGGGAGTGGGATAGAAAGTCAGAAACATCGATGAGAGACATCAATCAGCCGCCTCCTGCACTTCCCACACTGGAGATGTGCCCACAAGCAAGGTACATGCCCCCAACCGGAATCGAACCTGGGACCTTTCAGTCCACAGGCTGACGCTCTATCCACTGAGCCAAACCAGTCTCGGCTAGAGATAATTAAAAAAAAAATGAAAACATCAACCATTGATGAGCCAGGCATATTTTTATATTCTTAGATATATTAATTTGTTTTATAACTTCAAAACAACTCTGAATTTTTCATACTCATTTTATAGATGTAGGAACTGAAGCACAAAGTAGTAAGACACTTGTCTAAATTACATTGCTGGGTAATGATGAAATAGACTGAATCATAGGAAGAAAAATTTTCTGCTCTTAACCACCACTAGGCTGGGTGTTTGTAAGGTCCAACCACTCTGTTTTAGGATACATTGTCAAATATTTGGGGACCTGGTGAGGAAAGCTTAAGGTGTGGCTTGGTGAGATAAATCAAGACAATGAAAAAAATAAGACAATGAAAACGTTTACTTAAAAAAAGCTATATGTAAATAACTTATTTAAAAACTGAATATAGGTTATAATAAATATGGATATATAGATATAGATATATTCCATTCTTATCTCAAGGAATCTTATGTTTAGAAATTGTCTAATCTCTCTAGTTTTAGATATGCCACCCAAGACTACATTATTATAGAGTTTTTGCATTTGTTTGTACAATTAGATGCAAAAATATGCTAATGTATCATTAAGACAGAGATTATAATTACATCGGAGTCAGAAAATTCTCTGTTCAAGTTCCCAAAGCAACCATAATTCTTTTCTTTGAAAATATCAGTGAAAATACATATTCTTAAAGGGTGTTCTCCTGTGGTGTTAAAAGCCTAAGCACAAAAGAAACTTGCTGTATTATTTGAGAAATAGAGAATAAAGTGACAAACCTATACATCCAGAAATTTCACTATTTTGAATAGTTTAATTTAAAAAAATAATTAATAGTTGATGAAATGCCTATTAGAATGTAAAATATGATAAATTTAATAGTGCAAGGTATTAATATCTGATAAAAATAATTTCAAAGATCTATAATTTAGGACTTGACTGAGATCCTCGAGCTATAGAGTTGCTATTACAATGCTAATAAAGAGAATTAATGTTTGTAATTAGACCAAAGCTTTAATACCATAAATCTCAATACAGCTATTAATTTTCAAACTGTTAAGGATCTATGGCTATTTTCAGAACTCAGTGATTTACATTTGTATTTACTCGATTCAGGCCCACCATTATGGCAATCTAGGAATTGTTCAGTTAATTCTACTTAACATTCTGATTTGATCAGGTCCAGTCTTAACACACACACAGCTAACAGAAATATGTTTGGGTGTTCTGTGTAAAAAAAAAGTACAACAAATACATGAGTTTGTTTATGGTGTGAGCATCAGAGCAGAATAATATGACATTAAAATTTTCCATGTTTAAAAAATAAATCAATCCTTACAATTTGTAATTTCCATCCTTTACTCTTTATGATATTTTTATAATTGTCACTATCTTAATCATTGATAGTTATTTAAGTAAATATGTGTTCTTCCATCTATCTATCATCTACCTATCATCTATCTATCTATCATCATCCATCTATTTATTATTGAATCTTATGTTTATGAGAACAGAGTGAAATAATAAACCTGTGGATATCAGAAAGAATAATTTAACTTAAGAATTATTTAAAAATGTATTTCTAAAAAAATGTATTTCTAAAATATACCACTCACATCTGTGCCAGACAATAATCATACAAAGAATTCTTGATCATTCAACATACATCTAATACAACATCCTGAAAAATGAAAACCACAATGACACAGTTGAGTAACTGATAGAAATGACCACTGCAAAATTTGAATATTTCTATTTGCATAGCTAGGTGTTAGAAAGATGGTTGTCATTTAGTTTATGAAAACTCATAAAAATTTCTCATACAACACACTAAGAAATTGGATAATAAACAGAATATATAAAAACAAACATTGTAGTACTTGTGTAGCAGTCTCCAATTGACCATCTGGCTCAGGTAAGGATTATGCCATCAGACCCAGACATTTAGACTGAAATAAATGAAAACTCTGAATTCCATGAATTAAGTCTCTAGCTAAGAAAAATGAGTCAAAGAAAAGCAGTTACCTGAAGATGGGAGTAGAGAAACCATAATAGAATAGTTACCTGTCCCACATATATGACTTTTTTCAGGACAATAGTGTTTTAAAAGCAGGAATGACAACTTACCTAAGGAAAAAATGAGAAAAAAAATAGATTACCATAAGATAATTTTTAAAACATATTAGAAGAATCATAACATATTCTTGATAGACAGAGCTAGGTCTGTACACATAGATAAATTACCCAAATTCACTATATGCTCCCATTAAAATTTTCTAGTTCATAAATCCCTTTAAATGATCCTGATTCTCTAATCTATGGCCTGCTTTTTCCTATCCACCCTCTTTTCACACCAGTATTTACAGGCATTACCTTGACTTAAATCCACTAATACTTATCTGCTCCTCAAATATGGATAATGTCATCCAAAAAAAGAATTGGAAAATCTAGACCAGATTCCAGACTTTGCCTCTTACTAGAGTATCATCTTTATCAAGAGAAGCCATCTGTAAAATGAAGGGGGTCACATAATTGAACTTAAGTGTACTTCTAGCTTTAGGATTCTAAGCTATTGAGAGAAGGCAACCAGAGTAGCCAAGAGAAATAATTTCTAAATAAAATATTAGATATAACAGATCTCAGTTGGAATAAAATTCAGAGGAGAGGCTTTTCCCAGGCCAGTAGCTTTATTTTAGCCCCTAAGATTGGCTATGTTGTGTGTGAACAAGGTTCATTTGGCAGCCAAAATTCTGGGCTTAAAATAGCTTATAAAAGGCTTTGAATTGGGATTAATACAATTTCAATATCATCTGTGAAAGACAGAAGACTGGATTGAAATAGGAGATGGGAATGTGAGATGAACTGAGATGACATGGTAAAATGTATGTAGTTGGCCAAAATCACTTTAAAACTTCTAAATCCAAAGGCCAATACTGTTCAGTGTAGTTGCCAGATGCAATACCTCTCAGCACATACAGAAAATTTGTGTGCCCATAATACATAAGGATGTAAACCATTGTGCTGGGAGCAGGTCAAGGGCTGGCTCTCCCAGGAAGGTGCTGTGTTGGTTGCAGAGTCCCCAGTGCAACCCCATTTCCTTGAAAAATTCTCTAGGTGCACAACCTTAATGTTTCTCCAACTGAAAGCTGAAGTGCTCATTTTATGCATTGACTAATTTATGAGTTTAGTGAGAAATTCTTTGTAAAATAAATTCTAGAAGAGAGAGAGAACCTGAAAATGAATTCCCTCTACACAACATGTGTGTATGGTCCCATTAGCAGTCGCACAGTGGGCAATCGATTAGGGAGGGAAAAATGGCTTTTTTTTATGGTAATGGATTTTGAGCCTCCTGGTGATAATTTATTTACTAGAAATTTTGCAGAGCTGGCAAGCACACTGATGAAAACCCTCTGAACATGTTCACTTAAAAAGAGGGGAAAAAAAAGTTCTTGGCTTATTTTTGAAAAATACTGTTATTAAATCATTGGAAACATATTGATCAAATATGCCTGAAAGCTATAGTCCTATAATTTATAATACAAATTACATTACTATTGACAAATGGCAATTTTATCATGCAATTAACTTTAATAATTTGAATTTTTCTGTTTTTATTCCTTCTTTAAAAAAAAAAAACTCTTGAAAGACTTTCAGATGTACTAGGCTAGTTAGCAGTGCTGGATTTCTTTAAAAGCAGTCCCCATCCCATTTATATTTCTTTGTATAGCATTATTCTACTTATTTACAGACCAAAGTGTAAAACCAGGGTCTTTTTACTCTGGCACCCAACCCCTCAAGCATTCTGAGATCAAAGGGACTCCTGTATGTAAAATATCCTTGATATGGGAAGAGAGAATGTCAGCTTAACTCAGTTCAAAGAATGTGAACTTTAGTGTCAGAATGACACGTGTTTCTACTTCACTTCCATCAATTACTAGTTCTGTGACTTTGTGCAAATACAATTTCTTCATTGAACCTCAGTTTCTTTACTTATCAAATGGAGAAAAATAACACCCATTTTGGAAAGTGTGTGGAAACATCCATGTGCCATATGCCTAGGTTTATACTTCATATCCGTTCTGCCCATGTCTTACAACCCATTCAAACAACAGACATTCCAGAAAATGGCGTCTCTTTTCCATTTTCCTGTTGGGAAATCTCTACTTTTGACTCTACTCAGAATGTAGGAGTGTTCACTAGCAATTACATATCCATTTCTTTATATACGTATGAATAATTTACTCCCTGACTTGGAAAGCACATAAATACTGGGCATTCGATAGAAATAAATTAGAAATAAGTTATTCATAAAGGCTCTTTTCTGGTTGGCTTTGTTAATATCTGGCAATGAAACTGTTATAACCATAGAGCAGGAAAAGAGCAAAAGGATAATAAAGGCCCCTGACTTTGGAAACCCAGGGATTTTATGCAAATTATATTAGAGTCTATAAAAATACAATATAGGATAGAAATAATTATTTATAGAATGTATTGAAGAGATAAATGAAGCATAACAATATATGGACCTAACCATATATCCTCAAAATATGTAAATAAACAAGTGACTGAACCAAGAGGATAAATACATAAATCAACTATTTATTCAGCAATTTAAACCACACTCCCCAGAAACCAATAAAATAAGCAGACAAAATAGGAGGAAAGGTATGATAATGTGATTAAAATAGTTTTATTTAATAGACAAATATATAATTTTACCTCTTATAACCATTGAACATGTATTCTAATCAAGCACATGTGGATTATTCATAATAATTGATTATATACTAATTAAATAGAGAATTCCAAAGATTCATCATCATTCAGCTATATTCTCTGACAAAAGTATAATAAAATAATAACTTTTTCATAAAAGGAGAACTATGGTAACTTAGAAATGACAAAAATAAAAATTAAAAGGATGACACAATAAAACAAAACAACCCCCTCACGGTATTTCAAAACATTTTTTTGGCTAAAGAAAAAATCTTAACACAAATGAGAACACATGTAAGTAGATTTTTAAAAGTGTATTTAAAAATGTGTGGATATACTGCCAAGACCGGTTTGGCTCAGTGGATAGAGCATCGGCCTGCAGACTGAAAGGTCCCAGGTTCAATTCCCAGCGGGGGCATGTATCTTGCTTGTGGGCACATCTCCACTGTAGGGCCTGCAGGAGGCGGCTGATCAATGTCTCTCTCTCATAGATGTTTTTGACTTTCTCTCTCTCTCTTCCTCTCTGTAAAAAGTCAATAAAATATATTAAAAAAAAAGACTATGTCTTAAAAAAAATGTGTGGGTATATATAACTTGTAACATAAAGAATAATTTCAAGCTTTAAGTGCTTTTATAGGAGACTATATATATATATATATATATATATATATATATACACACAAACACACACACACAAATGAGCTAAACATTTAAACTCAAGAATTCAGTACATCTAAAAACAAAAAGTGAAGAAAATAATAAAGATAAGGTCAGCAACTCTTGAAATAAAGATATATAATTAATAAAAATAAAAACTGGTTTTCTGAGATAATCATTAAAATAGAAAAGACTTTTCACAAATAGGCAGAAAGAGAAAGACAGAGAAAATGTTACCAATGTAAAGTGAGAGACGCAAAAGAGAAAGAAGAAAAAATAAAATGTCTCTTAAAACAACTTTATGACAATACATTTCTAAATCTAAACAAAATTATTTGACAAAAGTAGAAAATGTATAAATTAGAACAAGAGAAAGCAGATAAAATAAATATATAGCTATATATTAGAAAGCTTTTCTTCCCTAAAAATAAAACAAAATGAAACAGACCATTAGCCTTTTCCACCCAGCCCACCAAATCCCCTGCCACCTGTCAATTATCTGTTTGTTTTTGGTATCTATGAGTTTGTTTCTGTTTTGTATGCTCATTTATTTGTGTGTATTTTTCTTTTATTCCACATACAAGTAAAATCATATCACTTAATATAATAACCTCTACATCCATCCATCTTGTACCAAGTGGTGAAAGAATTAGTAGGTACAAGTTGACAGTTACAAAAGATTTATGGGAATGTGTATACAACATGGGATATATTATCAATGATATTTTAACCACTATGTATGGTGTTGGGGAGTACTAGATTTACCAGGGAACACTCTGTATCCTATATAATGAAGAGGCAATATACAAATTGACCATCACTCCAACACATAAGATGGCTATTCCTATGTGGTCAAAGATGGCCACCCCTGTGTGGACACAAGATGGCCACCACAAGATGGCCAGCAGCGGACAGAAGTTGGAGGTCATCAGGCCTACAGGGGATGGCAGTTGGTGGGAGGGGGACCAGGCTGGCAAAGGAGGGCAGATTGGGGTGAACAGACCAGTAGGGCAGGGCAGTTGTGGGCAATAGGGCCAGCAGGGGAGGATAGTTAGGGGTGACCAGGCCTGCAGGGAAGGGCAGTTGGGAATGACCAGGCTGGCAGGGGAGGGCAGTTAGGGGTGTCTGGGACAGCAGGAGAGGACAGTTGGGGATGACTAGGCCTGCAGGGGAGGACAGTTAGGGGCAATTAGGCAGGCAGGCAAGCGGTTGGGAGCCAACAGTCCTGGATTGTGAGAAGGATGTCCCACGGTCCATTTATGCACAACACTACTGAGAAATCAAGATATTCTTGAGGGGTCCCATTGTGCATGAATTTTGTGTACAGGCCTCTAGTATTATATAAATGTCTAACCACTATACAATATACCTGAAACTAATATAATATTAAGTGTAAACTGTAATTGAAAGAAAATTAAAACAAAACAAAAAAACCTTAGATATAAGTGATTTTACAGAAGAATTCAGGTAAAATATCAATAAATAAATAATTCTTCTATTTTGCACTTTATTTTACAAAATAGAGAAAAATTTATTTGTGTTCTTCAAATTTAAAGCATCAAATAAAAACAGTACAATAAATTAAAATTATAGGTCCATTTAAATCTAGAATCTATATAAAATGTTAAATAAACTATTAGCTAATCAAATTTATGACTCAATTAAAGTATTTAATTGTATCAGGCAGTACTAGTACTTATCCCCCACATTAAAGATGTAACAGTGTAAAAGGAAAAAAAATCACATAGATATCTCAACAGATGACAAAAAAAACTACTTGCAAATTAGAACTGTAATCTTAAATCTAAGTTAAAAATTAGAAAAGGGGAATAGAAAATTTTGCATAAAGAACATTGCATTGCAAAAACTTTATGCTAAATACAGAAAACATAGAAACATACCAAGAATAGAAGATCTTTACTGATTCCATTTTACATCTCTCTTGAACATAAACTAATAACTGAATTAAGGAAAGAATTATATTATGTGAAAAAAATAACATGAATTTCTACTGAAAAGGTTTTCCCCTAACTTTGGCATATACAGTAAATGAAATCTCAACAAAAATTTAACACTGTATTTTTCAAAAACTAACAAAAATTCAGATACACATACATAAACAGAGTGAAAAATAATTAAATAAGATTTTTTCTTTTTTAATTCCTTTATTGATTAAGTTATTACATATGTGTCCTTATTCCCTCTTTACTCCCCACCCCCCCCTCCTAATACACTCACCTCCCTGTTGTCTGTGTCCATTGGTTAGGCCCATATACATGCATACAAGTCCTTTGGTTGATCCCTCCTCCTTATCCCCACCCTCCCCTACCTTCCCTTCGAGGTTTGATGTCTGATTGATGTTTCCAGAGACAGAGTAGGCAAATTTTGATAGAGAAGAGCACAAAAGGAAATTTTTCCATCAGGTAATAAAACACACTACAAAAAAAAAAAGACAGTACTGGGTGGTCTACTGTAAGACAGTGAGGAAGAGAGTGTGAGTGAGTGAGACAGAAAAAGGGGAGTGTGTGCATATGTGGGATGTGTGTGTGTGTGTGTGTGTGTGTGTGTGTGTGTGTGACAGTTATATTTTGCAGAACAGTTGGGGGCTGGAGGACCAGGATTCACTAATGGGGCAGTCTCTGCTACAGTGAAATCTCTCCCAGAGTGGCCAACTCTGTCACAGAACCTTACCATCTTATAGGGGAGAGTAGTTAAGACTGGGAGCCCAGCCTCACCTCCACAGTGGGAGACCTTGGACACCGCAGCCACACCAACCAGGGACCTACTGCCTCAACTACAAATGCAGGAACACCAAGACTCCAGCCTCCCAATCATGGGCTTCTAAAAAGTTTGGCCTGGAGTGTGGGAGTAGTGGGGGACAAAATGGTGGCCGATTAGGTGGACCTGTCCTGCTCCATCTCACAGAACAGTTAGAAGAAACAGCTGAATCAAATAACATCCACACAGAATTGGCAAATTAAACACAGCTTGTGAGACAATCCATGGCCAGGAAGGACAGAGGATGCTTGGAGAATGGTAGGATCAGGGATCTGGGCTAGAGAGAGAGAGGCATGCAGCTGGGACCAGAGGGTCAGAAGGAAACTGCAACTTGGGGACACACATAACACTCCACTGTGGAAGGGGGTCCACAGGACTGCTGGCAGCCCAGGACTTTATATCTAAGTCCACAGCTAAGGGAGGCTATGCCCGGAAAGGCAGCCTGAAGTTCTGCACAGCAAAAGAAACCATCAACAAAACAATAAGAAAGCCCACTGCAAGGAAGAACATATTTGCTAATGCTATATAAGATAAGGATTTAATCTCCAAAATTTATAAGGAACTCATACAAATTAACAAAAGGAAGATAAACAATCCAATAAAAAAAATAGGCAAAGAACCTAGACACTTTTCAAAAGAGGACACAGAGAAGGCTGAAAGACATATGAAAACATGTTCAATGTCACCAGTCATCCTAGAGATGCAAATCAAAACAAGGAGGTAATACCTCACACCTCTCAGAATGGCTATCATCAACAAATCAAAAACAACAAGTGCTGGCGAGGATGCTGAGAAAAAGGAACCCTCATGCACTGCTGGTGAAAATGCAGCCACTGTGGAAAACAGTATGGAGTTTCTTCAAAACACTAAAAACTGAACTCCTATTTGACCCAGTGATTCCACTTCTAAGAATATATGCCAAGAAACGAGAAACACCAATCAGAATGCATATATGCAGCCCAATATTCATAACAGCACAATTTACAGTAACTAAGATGTGGAAACAGCTTAAGTGCCCATCAGCAGATGAGTGGATTAAAAAAGATGAATACATCTACATAATGGAATACTATGCTTCTATATAAAAGGAGGAACATTTAGCAGAAACCAGTTTGGCTCAGTGGATAGAGAATTGGCCTGAGGACTGAAAGGCCCCAGGTTCGATTCTGGTCAAGGGCATATACCTTGGTTGCGGGCACATTCTCAGTATGGGATGTGCAGGAGGCAACTGATCATTGTTTCCCTCTCATTGATGTTTCTAACTCTCTATCCCTCTTCCTTCCTCTCTCTCTAAAAAAAAAAAAATCAATAAAATATATTTAAAAAAGGAGGAATTTGAAACACCATGGATGGAACTGGAGAGCATTACTCATATGTGGGATATTATGAACAACATAAACTGATGAACAAAAATAGATCCACAGACAAGGTAACACTGAACAGACCATCTAAGCTCAGAGAGAAGGAAGGGTGGAAGGGGAAGGCTAGAAATCAACCAAAGGACTTATATGCATGCATATTAACATAACCAATGGACACAGACATTGGGGTGGTGGGGGCTTGTCCCCAAGGGTTGAAGTTGTGGGGGTGGGGAATTCAATCAGGGAAAAAGGATATATATATATAGTATATATTCTATATACTATATATATATAGTACTTTTAACAATAAAAAAATACAGTACTGTACTCATGAAGAAACAGAGATAGATGTCTCTGGAACAAAAATGAAAGTGCAGAAGCATGGGAAATTTTAAGTTTTTAAAGATGCTAGAGACCAGTACATGAAATTAGTGCATGGGAGGGGTGTATACTTCAGCCCAGCCTGCTCTCTCTCCAATCTGGAACCCCTTGAGGGATGTCCGACTGCCCCTTTAGGCTCCATCCTGGGCCTAAACAGGGAGTTGAATATCCCTCTCATAATCTAGCACTGCTGGCTCCCAACTGCTCACCTAACTGCCTTCCTGATTGCCCCTAACCAATTCTGCCTGCCAGCCTGATCATCCCCTAACCACTCCACTGCCAGCCTGATTGATGCCTAACTGCTCCCCTCCCCTGCAGGCCTGGTCATCCCTAACTGCCCTCCCCTGCAGACCTGTCATCCCTGATTGGCCTCCACTGAAGGCCTGGGTCCCCCACAACTGCCCTACCTTGCAGGCCTGGTCCCTTCCAACTGCCCTCCCCTGATGGCCATCTTGTGGTAGCCATCTTGTGTCCACGTGGGGGCAGTCATTTTATGTGCTGGAGTGATGGTCAATCTGCAGATTAATTTTTTATTAGATAAGATAGAGGCCTGGTACATGGGTAAGGGCCACTTGGTTTGCCCTGAAGGGTGCCCCAGATCAGGGTGGGGGTTCCGTTGGGGCATGGGGGCAGCCTAGGTGAGGGGCCTATGGTGGTTTGCAGGCCAGCCATGCCCCTCAGTGACCCAAGCAGAGGCCCTGTTTTCTGGGATTTATTTATCTTCTACAATTGAAACTTTGTAGCCTAAAGTGGAGCCAAGCCTTCTGCTTGCTCCTTGGCAGCAGCCATTGAAACTTTGTTGCCTTAAGTGGAGGCCTGAGCCAGCAAGGGTGTGAGGAAAGCTTGGCTTCCTCTATCGCCGCAGGCAACCCTAGCTTCCCTCCGGCTCTCTCTGTGGCCGAAGCCATTTTGGTTGTATTAATTTGCCTATTCACTTCTGATTGGCTAATGGGCATGGCTTGTGGTTGTAGCAGAGGCTTAGTCACTTTGCATATTATTCTTTTATTAGATAGGATATGTCAAAGGAAATATGACTCATTTTTAGTAGATGGTATTTTAGATTTAAAAAATATATTTTTATTGATCTCAGATAGGAATGGAGAGGGACAGAGAGATAGAAACCTCAATGATGAGAGAGAATCATTGATTGGGTGCTTCCTGCACACCCCTCATTGGTAATTGAGCCCACAATCCGGGCATATGCCCCTGACCAGGAATGGAATCATGATCTCCTAGTTCATAGGTTGATGCTCACCCACTGAGCCATGCTGGCCAGGCTAGATGATATATTAAAAAAGTTATTCACAATTATAGATAAACAAATATGGATCCCTTCCCCATATCATATTGAAATAGGACTCAAAAATGAGTTTAAATTCTAAATATAAAAGATAAAATATAAAGCTAAAAGACGAAAATGGAGAGGAATATCTTGTGTTTTCAGAATGGATGAAAACGTCTTAAATAAGATCCAACATGCAAACCAATAAGATAAAAAATTATTTTGAGTAAAACAAAAAAATCTAAACTTTTATTTAACAAAGGATAACTTTAGTAAAATTAACTGAGAAAAGTGTGGGAGGAGATAGTAGTTCTATATAAAATGATATATCATTAATATTTTGGGTAACCAAGTAATCCTTTAAAGTCAACAAAGAGAAAGATAGAAAGCCTATGAGACAAATAGATTGGGACTAAGCCATAAATGGTTATAACCATTTGAAGACAGATTTAAACTTTATAATAATGAGAAAAATAAAAAGTGAAACTTTGAACCTTTTCAATTGACATTTATGAGATTGGCAATATTTATTTATTTTTATTTATTAATTTTTCTAAATCTTTATTGTTCAGATTATTACCTTTGTTTCTCTATTTTCCCCTCCATAGCTCCCCTCCACCTGGCTCCCACCCCTCCCTCTACCCTTACCTTGCCCCCATTTGACCTCATCCATAGGTGTATGATTTTTGTACAGTCTCTCCCTGCACCCCTGAGAATTATCAGTCCACTACCTTTCTGTGCTCCTGATTCTATTATATTCACCAGTTTATTCTGTTGATCAAATTTTTAATTCACTTAATATTTAGCTTCACTTGTTGATAGATATGCATTTGTTGTTCATAATTTTTTTTATCTTTTACCTTTTTCTTCTTCCTCTTCTTAAAGAGTACCTTTCAGCATTTCATATAATACTGGTTTGGAGATGATGAACTCCTTTAGCTTTTTCTTATCTGTGAATCTCTTTATCTGCCCTTCAATTCTGAATGATAGCTTTGCTGAATAGAGTATTCTTGGTTGTAGGTTCGGAATATTTCTTGCCACTCCCATCTGGCCTGCATCGTTTCTGTTGAGAAATCAGCTGACAGTCATATGGGTGCTCCCTTGTAGGTAATTAACTGTTTTTCTCTTGCTGCTTTCAATATTATCTCTTTGTCTTTTGCTCTTGTTATTTTAATGATGATGTGTCTTGGTGTAGTCCTCTTTAGATTCTTTTTATTTGGGGTACTGTGCACTTCCTGGACTTGCAAGTCTATTTATTTCACCAGGTAGGGGCGGTTTTCAGTCATTATTTCTTCTAATAGGTTTTCAGTATGTTGCTCTCTTTCTTCTTCTGGCACCCTCACAATTCTGATGTTGGTACCTTTGAAGTTGTCCCAGAGGCTCCTTACATTATCTTCACATTTTTGGATTTTTTTCTTCTTCTTGCTTTTCCAGTTGAGTGTTTTCTGCTTCTTTATATTTCAAATTTTTAACTTGATTCTTGCCTTCCTCTAGTTGTTAGGTCTCTGTATAATATTTTTTATTTCAGTCAGTGTATGTTTAATTTCTAGTTAGTCCTTTTTCATCCTCTCTTGGGTATTGCTAAATTTATCCATTTTTGTTAGGAAATTCTTGCAAAACCTTATAACCGTGTTTTTTTTGTTTTTGTTTTTAAATATATTTTATTGATTTCTTACAGAGAGGAAGGTAGAGGCATAGAATTAGAAACATCGATGAGAGAGAGAGAGATTGATCAGCTGCCTCCTGCACACCCCCTACTGGGGAATGTGCCTGCAACCAAGATACATACATGCCCTTGACCGGAATCAAATCTGAGACCTTTCAGTCCACAGGTCGATGCTCTGTCCACTGAGCCAAACCAGTTTTGGTATAACCGTGTTTTTGAACTCTATATCTAGTAGTTTGTTTTCCTCCATTTCTTTTGTTTGTGATCTCTTCATTTTCACTATGCCAAGAGAACTTCTGTGTTAGATTTAGCCTTATGATACAAGACTTGCAAAACTGCAAAAGCCTCTCTGTTGAGCTTGGAAGGGGTGGAGTCTCAGGGCTTAACAACCACCTTGCTTTCCAGTCGGCCCCTCCCTACGGGGCCCCTGCATCTCACGTGTCTCTGAGTAATAGCTGGAGCAGTCCCTGTGCACAAGTGCAGTGCCTCTAGACCACTGCCTTTCCAGCTCCCTTGTGTTCCCAGACTTATAAGTCTGGGTCTCCAGGGTCTCACCCGAAACTGGGGTTTAGTGGAGTTAGAAGTGGCACAGTCTGTAGGCTCTGTCTCCCGCCCACAAGCCAGTGGGACAATCAGCAGTCCATCCTCTGTGCACAGTGGAGCCCACAGATTCTGCCCTTTCACAGCTCCCCTAAATTTCCGTGCACTTCTCCCTTTTCATAGTCCAAACTCTCCCCATATGAGTTTCGGCCGTACCTGGGGTGCAGTGCCATAGAAAAAGGAGTTCAGTGCAGTTGGAAGTCTCCCATTTCCCTCCTGCCAGAGGAAGCCAGCCAGGCAATCGGCACCTGCTCTCTCCACGCACATGCGCATTTCTGTACCTCAGCTTTTTGCAGCTCCTCTGGATCTCCATGAGCCCCTCTCTTTCCTTCTAGTTGTAGAATTTCCACTCAGCCAGCTTTCCTGTGGTTCTGGATGATGTCCATTCTGTCTTTTAGTTGTAGTTTTGAAATTGTTGTGTGAGGCAGCAGATTAGGTGCTCACCTATGCTGCCATCCTGAATTCTCTCATTTAAATTTGAATGATTCCAAGTGTTGCACAGAAAGTGATAAATTCGAAATCTCAAGCATTGCCGGTGTGAATCTAAACTATTGGTAATGAAGACCAATTTGGCAATACCTAGAACAATTAAACATAAAATTCCTGATACCAAAAGTCCCAGATATATGTTTGGAGAAACTTTTCACAAATCTAAAAAGGGGTTTGAATAAGAATGTTTAGCTTAGTATTGTTCATCCTATCTAATAAAAGAATAATATGCAAATTGACCATACCTCCACCATACAGCCAGCCACACCCACCAGCCATGCCCACCAGCCTATCAGGAGTGAGTATGCAAATTAACCCAAGATAGCTTTGGTCACAGAGAGCATGATGTCGGCTTGGGTTGACCTGAAAATGGAGGAAGCCAAGATTTCCAAACTTCCTGGCCAGCCCAGGCCTTTGCTTAAAGCTACAAAGTTTCAATTGTAGAAGATAAATAAATCCCAGATACCAGGGCCTTCACTTGAGTCACCAGAGGGCATGGTTGGCCTGCAAAACACCACAGGCCCCTCACCCAGGCTTCCCCATGCCCCAGGAGAACCCCACCCTGATCCGGGATACACCTCAGGGCAAACCAGCTGGCCCCAACTTGTGCACCAGGCCTCTATTCTATCTAATAAAAGAGTAATATGCAGATTGACAATCACTCCAACACACAAAATGACTGCCCCCATGGGGACACAAGATGGCCACCACAAGATGGCCATCGGGGGAGAGCAGTTGGGAGGGACCATGCCTGCAAGGGAGGGCATTTGTGGGCAATCCAGACAGCAGGGGAGGACAGTGGGAAAGGCCAGATCTGAAAGGGAGGGCAGTTGGGGGTGATCAAGCCTGCAGAGAGGGCAGTTAGGATTGACAAGGCTGGCAGAGTAGATAAGTTGTGGGGGACTGGCCTGCAGGTGAAGGCAGTTAGGGGTGACCAGGCCCACAAGGGAGGGCAGTTAGGAGCAAACATGCTGGCAGGGGAGTAGTTAGGCATCAATCAGGCTGGCAGGGGAGTGGTTAGGGGGTGATCAGGCAGACAGGCAGAATTGGTTAGGGGCAATCAGGAAGGCAGGCAGGCAAGCAGTTGGTAGCCAGCAATCCTGGATTGTGGGAGGGATGTCTGACTGCCCATTTAGGGCCAATCCTGGTGGGCAGTCGGACATCCCTAGAGGGGTCCCATATTGGAGAGGGTGCAGGCTGGGCTGAAGCACACCCTGTGCATGAATTTTGTGCACCTGGCCTCTAATGTTAGTATAAAATTGAAGTGTATGTATCCATTTATTAATATGAGAACAGAGAAGAAAAATGCATTGGAGTAATCCAGTAGAATGTATGTTGTTATTAGAAAAAATAAGTTAGATGTAAATACAATGGGATAAATAGATTAATAATACTGTACTCAGGGAAAAATAAGAGAAACTTTTTAGCATAATGTCATTTATGAAACATGATCCACAAAATATCAAAGGATATACAATTAACATATTAGTATAGGTGATTATGTCTAGGTAGGAATAAGGGAAATGAATGACGGAAAAAATAAGAGAGAGCTCATGCATAGGTCAAGGTTGAAAGTGGGCTACAACTTGAGTTATATGTTTATCACAATGTTCTGTTCCCAGTGGTAAAAAAAAGTCTTAAATACACACACACACACACACACACACACACACACAGCAACAAAAATAACATCAAAGACCAAACACTCATAGTCAAGTAACTAGAATGAAAGCTTCCCTGATTTCCCTAAAATGATGATTCTTATCTGAAACAAAACTTAAGCTTTATCTTTGTCAGTGTTAACTTACAGCCTCCTAGATAAACACTATAAATGAGTAACCTTATTCACTGAAAAAATAATGTAGGTATTAGTAATCAATCACAATAAATAAATCTATGTACTCATTCATGCTTTATAAACTGAGCTGTAACTGCTCAGAGTCTACATTCTTTATACTTTTAATTCTTGCATAATTTGTTTCTAGCTCAATAAACTATTCATATCAAGTGGAACTCTGAATTTTCTTTTGGTAGAAGAAGGGAAAGGATAGGAGGAAGAGATAAAAGGAGAAAAGAATGATAAAAGAAGGAAATTAAATTAAAGACATATTTGGCAGTGAGGTAAAAGGAGCTAAATACAATTAGGCAAATGTAAGCATTTTGTATATTAGTATAGTGTAAAGGTTAAAGATAAGGCTCAAGCTAGGCTCAACAAACTCAAGATTTCTAACTATTGTTACCATGATCAGATGAGAGCACCTTTGAGATTCTGGAACCTAGGATGACCCATCTCTGATTCCCAGAGGCTCTGTTTTATTATATAAAGACATACTTGGATATATTGGGAGTTCATTTCCAGACCACCACAATAAAGTATGTATCTCCATAAAGCAAGTTGTAATCATTTTGCCTTCAATTTATAAACACACACACACACACACACACACACACACACACAATTTAGACCTCATAGCCCTTCTCAAGTTTTTTGAGAAGACAAAGATAGCACCAGGTATCTTCACTGCTCCACTGGAAGCAGGTGCTGAGAAAAATTCTGAAAATATTAAATCTAAATTATTCTATTATTCCTAATCCTGGCTCTGCCCCAGAGTTATCTGAGGAGAGTATATAAACTATCCACATGGAAACCCTTTATCAGCTCTATTGAGGGAGAATATCCAGTGATGGGGCTTATACATCTGTCTTCTGTAAACTCTTCCAGCTATTCTAATGTGTCCAGACCCACATTAATACAACTGGCTATTGAAAACCACCCATCTTTTTCACCTTTCACTCAGTGCAAAGAATCCGCCCATTAGCTGTCCAGCTTTTGGTAGAGAGATTGAAGCAACAATGGAAGAATAAAATGCCCACAATTGAGAGGAGGGTGCAATCTTATATTCTTGCTAACTATATTATCTTTAAACCCTTCCATGATTAATTAACTAGTAACCAAACATTACTAACTTCACTTCTCTATTCAACTGAGGCAAGAGAGAGGTAATTTTGCTAAAGGGTACCCAATGTTGTGTTAATCACAGAATAACAAACAGCCATTTAGGAAAAAGAGTAACTAGCCCTTTGGAAGAATCTGAATGTAAGGTAATGAGTTTGCTTCTTGTCCTTAGCCTGCTAATGATATTTGTCTAATATGGATATTGGCTCCTTTAAAAGACATCAATAATAAACTTTGAATATTTAAAATGCACATAAAAATGAAAATTATTTTGACAGATTTACTCAAATTATATGTAAATGTTATGCATATTTAATGCAAATATACATGTAGTCCTCTTAACTATTGTCTATGCTTCACTGTGCCCCTTAGTAAAATGCTAATGGCTCATCTTACTTCCTTATTGTATTCAGCAATTAATTGTTAATATAACTTGTGGGTTCCACAGAATGGCTAAATAAAACCAATGAAAAAGTTCCCTGACCTTGAGAATATGAAATTCTAGTTGTGGAAATAATACATGCTCCAAACCATCCAAACAGGTTCATATTCATGAATTACTTATCTTGCTTAATGGCACTTTTCACAGACGTCTGAGGACCAAGAGAAAAAACTAGAAATTAATCAGGACTCCTTTCACCCCTCATGTGCATGTCCCATAAGTTACCAAGCACCAGTTATCTTAAATCCACTCCCTTTTCCTGCTTCCAAGACTTCATTCTTAGTTCAGTTTGATTAGAAAGAATGGGATAATCATAAGAATATCTCACTTGTTTCTCTGCTCTCACCTTAACCCGTGATCTATTTATGCTACCAGAACAATTTTGGCAAAACCCATGCTTAAAGTTCTTTAATGACTTTCTAAATCAAGCTTGTCAAGCTCAAAGGCTAACATGGTCCAAACAAGGTTTAAATTTATGTGAGCCACAAAATAGCAAAAGCTTCAATTTTCATAGAAGCCTAGGTTTACTTGTATTTCGAAAAATATAATTTTTTAAAAAAGAACAAGAGCAATGGTAAAAGAATGTTTTCTTCCTGACACTTGGTATCTCTTGTCCGCTACTATTTTTTTCTGCTGTGGGTGAAATCTTATTCAGAGTGATTACTTTAAAAAAAGTAAGGTGAATGCCAGTAAAGCTGGATCTGATAGGAAACTTATTTCCTCTCATAATTGTAAATAACTGCTCGTTATATAGGCTGGACCTCAAAAACATTCATTGTGGGCTGCATGCGGCCCCTGGGCTGCGAGTTTGACATGCCTGTTCTAAATAATACCTCAAATTCTTTGTATAATATTTATGTCTTTCATAATTGTTGCCTAATTGGCTCTTTTGTCAGTTTTTAACTTGAATCCTGTTCTCAGGTCAAAAGCAAAGATCTGCAGTCCCTTTATGCAACAATTAAGATTCTATTAATAATACTTCTACCTGTAATGGCTTCCCCTGAAATATTCTCTTCCTCTCATCTACTTGGTGAACTCATGTTCATTCCACAGAAGTCAGCTCAAATGATTATTTTTCCCCGATATGTAATCAAATCACTCTCCCAGGTCTGATATATTTATATTTCCAAGGTATTCCAAAGATATCTCATATCATTTTTCTTTTGTTAAGAAAGATAAAAAGAAAATCATATGTAACTCTATTAATATGTACCTTACTTTATGTATGCCCCTTTCTTTAGTAACAAGCCCATCTAATCTACACATTCAACTAGAATAATCTAGAGAGAGCTAGGTTAAGCCACACCTGTGCCCTCAATACCCCAGAGCAGTGGTTGGCAAACCCATTAGTCCACAGAGCCAAATATCAACAGTACAACGATTGAAATTTCTTTTGAGAGCCAAAAACTGACTTCTGCATATGGGCCCTGAAGTTTCAATCACATTCTATGTGCATGCCCACACATGGTATTTTCTGGAAGAGCCATACTCAAGTGACCAAAGAGCAGCATGTGGCTTGTGAGCCACAGTTTGCTAACTACTGCCCCAGAGTAATAAACTCTCAGTTACTTCCCTATTACTCTATATAACTCCTGATGGGGCAAGAGAGAATATAGTCTGCAATTCCTTTCTGAGCCTCACAACTTAAACTAAAATCTGCCAGCACCACATCACCATTGCTGCCACATCCACTATTATTGTCTTGAGGATCTTTATCACAGAAAGCCACTTTTGCTAATGAAATTGTTTTCTATCCCTTAGGTGAGATGAGGGCTAAGGCAGGGAATATTTACTTCCCCTGGACCCCCATTGGACTATACAGGCTTTTTTCCCTCTTGATGTCTTAGAACCTAGTAGCAAGTCAGGAGCACGCTAGGGGCATCAGTAGATTCTGGATGGATGGATGATGTTGATAAAATATAAAACAACTAGAGAGTAGTTCCAAAGCTACAGGTCTAAAAGGTCTTTTGTTTGTTTTTTTGTCTACTATTCTGGTGTGGTTAGACTACTAATAGAATTAATTACAAGAAAAGAATCTCTGTGGCTTCCTAGACTAGGTGAGATTTGAGGTGGATCTTACCAAAAATATAATTTAAATTGGCAAAAAAATTTAAAGAAAGCCTTTAGACTAAATATATTAATGGATATGATATTGTGAAGGGCAGAGGCCACATTGAGTATCAAAAGAAAGTATACAGGATTAAGAGAAACTATGAGTAAGTGTCTTGACTGCTGCATTGAGGGATCTCATTGTTCTGGAATAGGTGAACTATGCAAGAAATTTGGGTAATGATGTCAGTGTTTGAGGACTTGTTACATGCATCTCATATTTTATTTCTGAAATCAGAGGAGAATAAACTACACTGAATATATTATATAAGCAGAGGATTGTGTCTTCAATTCATCATATTTAATACACCAGACACCAAAAAGATACTGAGAAGCACTTTTTGAGTTTTGTGTAATAGGGTCCCTTTATTGGTAACTGAAATGTGTACACTGTAAGTACATTATGATTGTTATTTAACAGACAGCAAGAACAACTCTGTACAATAGGGAAGAGTAGAAACTGAAGGTGACCTAATAAATTGAATCTGCAAGGAAATGTAGAAAAGTGGAATAAAATTTCCCAATGGGGATTGGTAGATTATCATTTCAAACCAAATATCATTAAATTTTAATTGGTTATAAATGATTTCCTTGATTTTACATTTCATTTGAAGAAAAAGTACCTTGAATTGTCCCCTAATGCTTTATGTGAGCTCTGGTTCAAAAATAATTTACAAAAAGCCATCGTTGAATTACTCAGACATCTCATAGGAAAACTTTTTCTTTGTTTGTTCATTTGTTTGTTTGTTTTTTGAAGTGATGGCTTTCCAAAATACTAATACCAAGCAATATGTGAATAGAAATGCACTTAAAAATAGAGATTATGCCAAAACCGGTTTGGCTCAGTTGATAAAGCATCGGCCTGTGGACTGAAAGGTCCCAGGTTCGATTCTGGTCAAGGGCATGTACCTTGGTTGCAGGCACATCCCCACTGGGGGGTGTGCAGGAGGCAGCTGATCAATGTTTCTCTCTCATCGATGTTTCTAGCTCTCTGTCCCTCTCCCTTTCTCTCTGTGAAAAAATCAATAAAATATATTTAAAAAAGTAGACATTATGCCTTATTTTAGTTCCTGGCACTTATTAGGCAAAGAATGATGCTACATGGATAAATGGATAGATCATTAATAACAGGAAAACAGGAACTTAAACAGACCATGGGAGAAACTTAAAACTTAATATGATTTAAGCTACTGTCAGCTTACGTCTAAAAATATATAGAATAAACCTATCTATGAAATGTGAATGAAGAGTCTATGTAAATGCAATTAATTATAATGATAAAGAACTAGAGGCCTGGTGTATGAAATTTGTGCAGGGGGTGTGTGTCCTTCAGCCCAGCTTAAATTGGCATAAATGGGCAGTTGGACATCCCTCTCACAATCCAGGACTACTGGCTCCCAACTGCTTGCCTGCCTGCCTTCCTGATTGCCCTTAACCACTTCTGCCTGCCAGCCTAATCACTCTCTAACCACTCCCCTGCCAGCCTGATTGATGCCTAACTGTTCCCCTGCTAGCCTGTTTGTCCCTAACTGCCCTACTCTGTGGGCCTGGTCACCACTAACTGCTCTCCCCTGCAGACCTGGTTCCCTCCCAACTGCCCTTCCTTGCAGGCCCAGTTGCCCCCAACTTCCCTCCTCTGCTGGCCTGGTCATCCCTAACTGCCCTCTCTTGCTGATGACCATCTTGTGGTGGGCATCTTGTGTCCACATGGGGGCAGTCATATTGTGTGTTGGAATGATGGTCAATCTACATATTACTCTTTTATTTGATAGGATAGAGACCTGGTGCATGGGAGGGGGCCAGCTGGTTTGCCCTGAATGAAGTCTTGAATCAGGATGGGGTTTTCCTTGGAGTGTGGGGCAGATTGGATGAGGGGCCTATGGTGATTTGCAGTCTGGGCATGCCCCTCAGTGACCCAAGTGGAGGCTCTGGTATCTTGGATTTGTTTATCTTCTACAATTGAAACTTTGTAGCCTGGAGTGGAGCCAAGCCTCCTGCTTGCTCAGGATCACAGCCATTTCTGTTGGGATTCATTTAACTTCTATAATTATAACTTTGTAGCCTTAAACGGATGCCAAGGCAGGCCAGGGCTAGGAAACTTGGCTTTCTTCATCACCAGGAGCAACCCTAGCCTCCTGCTCTCTCCAGCCCAGTGGCTGCTGCCATTTTTTTTTGAATTTATAAATCTTCTATAATTGAAACTTTGTAGCATTGAGTGGAGGCCTGGGCCATCCAGGGTTTGTGGAAAGTTTGGCTTCTTCCATCACCGAGGAAACCCAAGCCTCCTTCCTGCTCTCTCTGTGGCCATAGCCATCATGGTTGGGGTTAATTTGCATACTCGCTCCTAATTGGCTGGTGGGCATGGCCGGTGGGCATGGTTTGTGGTGTAGTGGAGGAATAGTCAATTTGCATATTATTCTTTTATTAGATAGGATAAGTCAAATGGTCCAGAAGGAACACAAATAAGGAAAAGGAAATTCTTTCTTCAGTTAAGGCATTGATATTTTCCAGGGTCACTATACCTCAAATAAAACAAGTTACATTTGGAATTTTCCTACTATATTTATCACAGAAAGACCTGCTAACTGTCCATGACAAACATCTACTGCACATCCATTTCCATCTTGCGATTTAGAACAAGTCTTTGTAGAAAAATGAAAGCAACATAAAATATGCAGAGAACATCTTTATTCCTTTAGGCTCAGGATGAGTTGAACATTTCTGAAAATATTTTGCAAATTTGAAAATGTTTTCCGTGCTATAGGCCATTTAGCTTGGGCTTTCAACACCTTGAATCTTGGATAGTTGAATCAGATCTATATTCACTAGGTGCCAAGAAAGTGTGCAGCTAATTTCACCAGGGACATTCTACTGACCACCTCTCCCCCCCCCGCCCACTGGCTGCTCAAATTTTCAGTTTTAGTTATAAAATAATATTATGAGGTATTGTTCTGGACACTATATTAAACCCCTCTACTGAAAAGCATATTGGGCTGTGGTATATAGATAATTCATTAATTTCACTTATTTCCACAATCAATTCTGTTGGCTACAGTCCAATTCATCATTTTATGATATGTATTGATTGGTAAGGTTAGAGAGACAACACTCATTTTTTAAAAGTAGGCAGGTCCACAGGCTCTCTGTTGGTCTATATAAACCATGAATATGACAATATCCCCAGAATGAATGATTTTTGAATTTACTTCATCAAATTGTCTAATTATCATTCAGGCTCCCTAAGCTATGTAGATACCTCATTCTTCCATGGAACTATGATCTTGCAGGACATACATACACCTTTCCTAAATAAAGAGTAAAATGTTTCCCACCTTAACATACTACTGCTTCTTTGGTACAAGAAAAGAAGCACTAGTATTCATCACCTATTGGAGAAAGAAAGCTAGTGATTTGATTTTCGTGTATTCCTTATTAATCAAGAACTAGAGAAAAGGTCTTAACCTCAAGTCCCCCACTCTTAGCAGAGTCACCTGCACCCTCCATGGTCTCTACTGTGTCCCTGCTTCCACAGGACAGTTTAGATAAAATAAGAACTAATTTAACATTTCTAAGCTGGGACAGTTATGTATCAATTTAGAATCTCAAAACTGAAGAGTTACAGATTGGTTTTTGTCATGCCAGGGACATGATACTGGTGGTGAACATCTTTATTTATCCCTTAGGTACAACTGTTCTAAAATCAGAACTAATATCAGTTCTCAAATTACCCCATCAGAAGTATCTTTGTTTATAAGATCTAGAAAAATATCACTTAATTGTGAGAAACTTCATTTGAGACCATTAGTATGTAATAGCTTTACTTATACACTTTCCGTATACAGTCAAAATACTGTAATAATATTTTAAAAAGAAAAATAATAATAAAGTATTTTGCTTTGTCCTGTATAAAGTTCTTTCTAGGGATACAAATTTATTGCAGATTAGAATTACTTTATCATATTGTTACTTTTTTTTCAAGAAAACTACTTACTCTAAATTACATCTAGCAAAGAGTACTTAACACAATTAATCATCTGTCTGTCGCCAAGAGTTATTTATTTAAAACTAGAATTTGCTGAAAAGCATCACATCATTTTTTACTTGTGCCACAGAAAGTAATTGTGTAATTAGTAACTGGTTTACAGAAGCATGTTTTTCACATAATGCTGATAACCCAGGTCTAAATTGCCTTTTCCATGCAGGATCCAAATGCACTTTATAAATCATCATAGTTAAGTCTCTACTCACACCTGCTCACACCCACACATAGCTGCAAATAAAGTATATTTAAAGAGGCCACTTAATACTAGGATAACTACTGCAAATAATTCTCCATTGGGGTAAAATGCAGCAAAGTTTTAACAGATGCTCAGGAATAATAGACACCAGTTGAGGTAAAAAGAAATAAAGAATGTCATCTTCAATTAAAATGACAGGAAAGATTTACAGGGAGAAAAGTAATTACTCACTTGGACTTTGGCCAGGAAAAAAAATGAGCTAATACCCTTCACAATGGGAAAACTTTTTCTAAAGCTATATTACAATGGTACCTTAATATCTCAGCAAAAACTGAGTTTTCAGATAATAATAGACAAATAGAAATGCTCTCCATCAGCACAGCTTTTATTTATGGTCTAGTCATACTCCAATAAAAAATACACATGCTTTCAGAGGTTAAGAATTGGAGAGATCAACCCCAATCAGATTTATTAAATGGTTAGAGCATTGATCCATGAAAAGAAGGTTTTCAGGTTCAATTCTCCATCAAAGGTATGTACCTTGGATGTAGGCTTGATCCCCAACCGGGGTCAGGGTGTGTGCAGGAGGTAACCAATAAATGTGTCTCTCTCACATTGATATCTCTCTCGCTCTCTTCCCTTCTTACACTCTCTCTAAAAATCAATGGAACAATAACAACCTTGGGTGAGGACTAAAAAAAATGGGAAGGATCAGAAAGATTAAACTATGGGCAGTGAATTTAAAAAGTAGAACAAGAAAAGGAGCCCAGAATTACTAGCATAGAATTACTAGAAGTTGCAGAAAAAATGGTTGATAATGAATTAAACTAATCAAATATCTTTTGTTTTCTAATTCTGTACTTCATCCCCATTTCAAACATTACTGTAAAGATGGCCTGATAGCAAGTTAACTACGAAAATAATAATGACATACTTGGAAAGGACCTTAGGAATTGTTCCTGGTTTGCTAAAGGAAAAACTAAGGCCTGGAGAATGGAGGCAAGTGCCCAAAGTCACACATCCTATATAATAAGAGGCTATTATGCATATAGACCAAACAGCAGAACAACTGAACAGACAACCAAACAACCTGTCACTATGACGTGCACTGACCAACAGGTAGCATGCAAGGAATATGGTGGGCATTGGCAGCAGGTGGCAGAGCGTGGAACATGGTGGGTGCTGGCCGCAATGGGATGGTCGAGCAAGTGAGTGGGGGCACTAGACCAAGGTAGGACACTGGTTGCTATCATCAGGGTAAGCCTCTGGTGGATACTGAAAATTCTTTCCTCCTGGGTGCTGTGGTCCTGCCCGGTGCTTGCACCTGCTGCTAGTGCTGGGAGCCAGCGCTGATCAATCAGGGCCATCAGCATGTGCAAGCATCAGCTGCCAGACCAATCACCCCTCAGAACTTCTCCACCTCTCCCTGCTCCCCTGGGGAGATTGGGGCCAGCAGCTGCCTCTTGCACCTGCTGTTGGCACTGGAGCCACTGCTCGCACCCATTGCCTGCTGGAGGCAAAGACCAACAAGCAGTTAGAAGTCCACCAGAAGGCTGATGGACTTTGATATTCAGCAAGGGCTGAGAATCAGCATTGTATTACCATATTTTCCAGCGTAGAAGATGCCTGGGCATATAAGACAACCCCCAACTTTTCCAGTTAAAATATAGAGTTTGAGATATACTCGTCCTAAAAGATAACACCCGGCATAAAAGATGACCCCCGGCTTTTTGAGAAGATTTTTCTGGGTTAAAAATTCATCTTATATACCCCAAAATATGGTACTATGATGCTGGCTGAATGGCTTAAGAAAATCCCCTAACCTGATAATTCTTTATTGCTTACCAAACCTTACCATTGATATGTCTGTTTGGTTCGCTAAAGGGCAAATGTGTACTCTAGTAAATAAAAAGCTATGAGTCCGGATATTCAGCAAGTCACTCTACTAGAGAGTAGGTCTCTGCCTGGCTCCCCCAATAATTTCTAAATTTATATTTCCTGTCTAGTATATCTGTCTGTGTGAAGCCCCTTCTCCAGATCCTGAATCCTTGCTGTAAAAGGTTGTGGCAACTGTTAGCACTGGCCTTGCTTGCACCCACAGCCTGTGCCTGTGCCAGAGCCACTCCTTGTACTCACTGCTGGTGCCCAACTGCTGTTTTGATCACCCCTCAGAAACAGAGGAAGATGGATAAAACCCCAGGGGCAATTGGGACTAGCAGCTGCCACTCACAGCCACTGATGGCACCAGCCCCAATTGTTTCATGCCATCAGCGGGTGCAAGCAGGGCTAGTGCTGTCAGCATGTGGGAGCAGGACTGCTGGCAGACAGGTGACCAGGGGCCTTGGTGGAAGGGGCTGGGTGGGCGCGTGGAGGATGGTACAAGACTCACCCCTGTGCCCACCACAGCCTCATGGCCCACAATTCCTTCCAAGGTGCACAAATTCATGCACTGGGCCCCTAGAGATTAGATAATCTCACCATGAACACATACATATATTTCTATTTGGAAAATTACATGATTATGACTAAGATCCTTACATGCTTCAGTTAATTCTAAACTTTATGAAATGTGCATAATTGTTTAGTCCAGTAGGGCAGGAGCCAGGGAGATTTGTGTGCAAATGTTCATATGGCTAAAGTGTAATCACCTTTCTACCTTAGTATTTGTAGGATCAAAAACTACTCTCCATTCCTTTGACTAACAGATGGTGGGAAGAGCATGAAAGCACAAAGTGACATGGGGAATAAATTGGAGAGAAACATTCATAATAACTATGATTAGAAGAATTGAGCACAGTCTGTAGGAAAATGCATGCCTGCCAAATCCAATTCCACTTTTATTTCAACCTCCTCTTCCATCTCCCTAACTATAACACTCGGGATCCTTAAACACTGACTTGGAATTAAAATGGATTGTTTGCAGCTGCTCACATGCAGGCTTATTGGGTTGGCCCCTCCCAATGTTTACATGTGGTTTCCCTTCCCAGCCTTAGTTCTTGACAGGGAAGCCCATTTGAGAAACAGCAGGACAACAAACTGAATAGAATGCATTTTATGAATCAGCTTGATCCTCATCCATGTGCTGGGAGTTCATAGCATTAAGCCATTAGCCCCATTGCCTGGTTTTTAAAGAACTTGCTATCTTTGGTTATCCCACTCACAGGGGTAGCTGCAGGATTCAGGCCTTTTGCTTCTTCTATTTAGTTTCTGTCAAGTTCCTCTTTACTTCTGCCCACCGTCTGTAAATTCTGTGATGGTTGAGTAGAATTTAGAGCAGAATAGGAATAAAATATGGCATGACTCCTGATTGTAGCAGTGACTAGTAATTTTCAAAACCCTGTTCTTAAGCAAGTGAGAATGAAATTGTTCTTGCATCTGGCCACATGCAGCCAATGGAAAAATCATGAGATTAGCTTGGACTATGGTAAGCACATGTGCACTGCGGGGCCTCAGCTGATGCTGATTGAAATGGGGAAAACTCGGCTGCTGTGTAGGGGTTCCATTCCTTCTAAAACTGAGAGGCCTAACTGGTACTTCACTTAACAGCTTTCCCAGCAGGTGAGATCATGATTATTATATCTCTTGTTGAAAGTTAAAAGTCATTTTGACTCCAGCTAGAAAAACAAATAGACATTAATAAAATAAATGTTAAGCCCTGCTTTATGGGTACTCACAAGCAAAATGACAACTGGACAAAAGTACTGATATTGTTGCAAATAAAAGGAAGCATTATAACTGCTCTGATTATAAATTTTTATTCTAGGATGGGTTTGACATTTCCCTAAACTTGCTCAGTAAAACAGGAGGAAAAACATGCCAAGTTTTATTTTCTAGTTCTTAATTGTGGAGCTAATAGCCACATATTTGGATGCTAATAAAGTCCTTTTACTTTGACAACTTTTCCAGTGCCATTCTTACAAGAATGGCAATCATTCTATTTGGAATCAACTATAATCATCAGTACAGCTGGATGATGTGCTTAGACTATACATAACCCAACCATTTTGTTTCAGGGCTTTAAATATTTTTCCAAGATCTAAGGCCATAGAATACATATATTCTTGGATCCCTAACACTAGTTTAAAAAAATAGAGAATACCTCATTGAGATAAAAATGTTTAAAATGTTGGTCATTTAAACTCATATCATGGGAAAGCACAGTACTAGGCATGGAAGGCATAGCAACCACTAAAAGGAACAATTTGGTATCATCCACAGAGGTTTGGATTGAGCCATCTGTTTCCACTGCCCTGAGAGCATGCCTCTGTCATAGGCACAGCCCTATTACATTCCACTGTCTGCTTGTCTTTTTTTCCAGCTGGACTATGAGATCCTTCATATGATTTTCATGAACTTCCCATATTTTGATGATGTGTGACAGTTTATGTCTTAGATTAAAACCATTTATAATGCCAGAAAGTAATATAACTGTACTTTTAAATTATTTTTCAATCTGAACTTTATGCTTACTCAAAGTTCACCTTGCTTTAAGTTGATATTTATTTTATATGCAATTCTTGAACCATTAGTTCCAGGTATACAAGGGTCTCTAAATCTTCAACATTTTGGAGTAATTTTTACTGTTATGTTACCATCATCAGTACATGCGAGAGTCTGTAAGGCTTCTTGCCATTATGTGCTAGATAAGAAGAGATCACTGTATAGCTGAAATTGATACAAAATGATATCGAATGTAAACTGTAGTTGGAAAAAAGTAAAACAAAATGTCAAAAAAAATGGAGAACATTTGAGTCTGAAAGACTTGGGCTTGAATTCTAATTGGTAGAGTTTGGTCAAATAATGTATCTCCTATAAACCTTAAATTCCTCATCAGTTCAGGAGGTAGGAGGAAGTACTTGTATTACAGAGATGTGTGCTGATGAGATGAGATGAGATGATAGAATTAGAAACTTTGATACAGTGGCATGTATACATATAGACAAAAGCTGTTTAAATGTAAGCAACTAAAATATGTGAATAAGCTATATTAGTAGAAGAGCAGAAAATCTAAAGTCCAAACCTATTCAAGCTCAATGACATATCTATTGGAAGAGCAAAATAATTAGACATAATTGGCAGGCATTCTAAAAACTTAGAACTGAGAAAGAAAAGAAAATATAGTATGTCTAAGTACAGTCCAGGGGGAAAAATAATTACTTATATACATCTATGTGGCAAGTACTTTCTAGTGCTTCCCATGCATAAGTCATTTAATCTATACATTAACCCTCTGAGATTGCTACTCTTGCGCATATTCTCATTTAAAGAAGTAAAAACTAGTTTAAGGAGATAGTCCTCTCCAAAGTCTGATCCACTTAAATGGTGGAGTAGTTTTAATGTTGAATGTAGGCAATATATAATACATACATACATACATATACATACATACATATATATATACACACACCTACCTACCTACATATATATATACACACATACATATATCCTATCTAATAAAAGATTAATATGAATATTGACCATTACTCCAACACACAAGATGAATACCCCCATGTGATCAAAAGGTCCTGTCCCCATGTGGACACAAGATGGCCACCACAAGATGACCAGCAGGGGAGAGCAGTTGGCATGGACCAGGCCTGAAAGGGAGGACAGTTAAGAGTGACCAGGATGGCAGAAGAGAGAAGTTGGGGGTGACTGGACCTATAGGGAAGGGCAGTTGTGGGGAACCCAGACCTGCAGTGGAGGGCAGTTAGGAGGGACCAAGCCTTCAGGGGAGGGCAGTTAAGGGTGATCAGGCCCACAGGGGAGAGCAATTACTGGCAAACGAGCTGGCAGGGGAGCAGGTAGGCATCAATTAGGCTGGCAGGGGAGCGGTTAGGGAGTGATCAGGCTGGCAGGCAAAAGTGGTTAGGAGCAATCAGGAAAGCAGGCAGGTCCCTGTTGGGAGCCAGCAGTCCTGGATTGTGAGAGGGATGTCCAACTGCCCATTTAGGCCCGATCATACCTGGATCATGCCTAAGTAGGCAGTCCGACATCCCTCAAGAGGTCCCAGATTGGAGAAGGAGCAGGCTGGGCTGAAGGACACCGCCCCCCATGCACAAATTTTGTGTACTAGGCCTCTAGAATGTGTTTGTGTGTGTGTGTGTGTGTGTGTGTGTGTGTGCGCGTGTGTGTGTGTAAGAGAGAGAGCAACATACAAATCAACTGTACCTTCGTGACACCCACCAGCCAATCAGGGGTAAGTATGCTAATTAACCCAACAAAAATAGTAGATTAATTTTTATATGCAGGGACGATGGGCCAGAAGCAGGTCAGGACACGGGTGTTCCACACTGCTCCAGCCACTCTAGACCTCTGGGCTGCATGGGAAGGCAGAAAGGTGGCTCCAGACCAGAGCAAAAAGGTGGCTCCAGCCATAGCTAAGGCAATGAAGGCAGCCAGGGGAAGGAAGGCCCATTCTTGCACAAATCTTCATGCATCGGGCCTCATATATACACACATATAACATATAGCTATAATAATAAAGTGTAATATGCTAATTAGACCAGACATTCTTCTGGACAACCCTCCAAATGAAGCCAGGGCTGAGAGAGAAGCCTAGGTCCTTGGCGCCAGAGAGAAGCCAGTGCCAGTAGCCAGGGGAAGGAAGGACTTCTCTTGCATAAATTTTGTGCATCAGGCCTCTAGTATATTTAATAAACACATAATGTTTATAAATTCTGTTTTAGCCTTTTTCAGGAAAGTATTAATTAATTTAATACTTATAGTAATCCTATGATGTAGGTTTTATTATTATCCTTATTTTATAAGTGAGATAATGATAACTGGGACACAGATAGGTTAACTAGCTTTTCCAAGGTCACACAGTTAGTAAATGATAGAGCTGGACTCAAACCCAGGCAGTCTGGGTCCAGAATCAGCTACCTACATAATTGCTCTAGTCTCCAGTTAAAAGTCCAGTGCCATCAGCTAAGGATTTCCCTACTGTAAAAATAACTGTGGGTCGGAGGTAGGGGGTGGGGATTACTTCACAAACTTCCAGGAGATTCTTCCCAGGGACAAGATTTCCCTGTGTATAAAAAATTCTATGATTGTTATAATCTGGTTGTGGTTTGTGTTTCTACATTGCTCTCCTTACAGACAGATTACAAGATAATTTTAATATTTTAATTCTTATGACACAGGACATTTCTCAAAGATAAATAGTAAATGCGCATCCTGGCTATTTCATTCTCTTCTGAGTTTGATTAATATGAGACATTTCCTGGGAGATCATGTTTCTGAATCTGATGGACCCATGGCCATATTATTAAAAGTAGTAAATTCCCTAAGGTAATACCAAACTATGAGGCCTTTAAGCATTTAATACCATTTCCCTTGTTATATTATTCCTCTAACTCTATATTAGCTATAAAAATGAAAATCTCTTTTCTTATTTGTATTGTTACTGCAAGGAGAAGATTTAAAGGGAATGTTTAAAAAAAAACATTTAAAAAAGTTAAACTTGAGTTTGTTTGGTTTTATTAATTCTGAGTAGATAAGTCAAACCCATTGGTCAGAACCAGTTTCTTGGATGTTTGACTGCATTCAATTATGTACATTGTCTATCTAGGCATAGAGACTTAATTTCTCCAGATCCAAGGATTTGTTTCAGGGCCAAGCAACCTTTCACTAAACTCCAGAATAATCCTCACTCTCTGAAGTCTGCTCTCCATCTGTGTTCTTAAGTTTAAAACTTTCCCCCTCCATCTGCTAAATTCAATGACTGTAACACCAAGCAGCAGGTAGAACCAATATGCTGGCTCAAATCTGAATCCTGGAAATGAATCTGGCATCCCTGCTGCAGAGTCATCTGTGTTTGCTGATCTGCCCCCACTAATCTCCAGGGAACAGGAATGAGAATCACTACAATGGACAAAGGGGAGGTAGGTTTTCTAGTTAATTGGAAAAAATAACAACATAAAAGCCATCAGCTTTTTGCCTGCATAAGGACAATTTTGCCACACAGAAAACAATGCCACACAACACATACTTCAGAATTCCAACACAGAAACTTATCTTTAAGGAAAAATTCCCATCTGCCAAATTATTGAATAGAGTTATGGATATAGAAGGTACAATCATAAGTACATAGAAATAAAACATCAAAAGAATTATTTAAATATTATAGTACTGAAATTTCAGGTATTTATTAAGAAAATAATATCTCTTAGAATGACCACTGGAAACACCACCTTTTATACCTGAAATGCCGGAATCACTCATTAATTAGAAGCTCAGAATGTGTCAGCACATTCATGCTGTCTCTTCTAGCTGTTTTACATTTTAAAGTCATAAATGGTTCTGGTCTTGTAATTAAATAAATCACTTGAACACCATTAGGGACACATTTGAAGCATGTATTTTCTCTTTCCTCCTTTCTGAAGATAGCATATTTTCACATTGTGTGTGTTTTCAAAGGAGCCTTTTGCTACAAGTTCTTCAAGTACAGGATCAGTAGGTTGAAAACAAAACAGAAAAAAAAAATAAGGAGAAAGGCAAATTTCTTCTGCTCTTTCTTATACAATTGTGCTTGAATTCAGACATCGCTCAGAAGTATAAGCTTAATTCTGTTTACTGGTCATTTAGCTTTTAGCAAACCTTCCCATCTCTCTCCCCCTTTTCCTGACTCGGTCCTATGGGCCTCGTTCATCACTCCCACTTACCATCTCATTTATTTACCTTGTTCCCACCACATTCCTGTCCTCCTGAATGTAAGCAATGATTGGGATTGCCCTGTACTCTCCAGACTTCTAAATTGATTATAAGCTAGTTTATTTTATTGTTTTCTTGCAAATGTATCATCCACCTCCCCTTTCTCCAAACTTCATTTCATGGTATTAATTTGTTATTTTATGTTTATCCTTTTATTTCTCTTATCACATTTCTTCTATTCCTTTTATTTTTAATACTACTAATAGCACTTTATATCTAGTAATATTTTGGATTTACCTCTAAATTACATTTAAACCATTACCTATATAAAATGCAAGAATACTTAAAATATACTATTTGGCTTGTAAACACCAAGAGGGCAAGGGGTGCAATGAATGTAATTAGTCCATATAACAGTACCATTCTTATGACATAATGCAATTTTTATTTTACTTTTGCTGTCTTCTTTTTAAAAACACACTATCCAATTCTAATGATGGGGGCAAGAAAGGGGGGAGGAATTATAAGAAGTCTCATTTGAGAAATATTCTCCAAAATACTTCATTCTGTAATGCTTAAAAATCATCAAAAACAAGCAAAGTTCAAGAAACTGTCACAACCAAAAACAAGCAAAGTTC
Source organism: Lasiurus cinereus (assembly GCA_011751065.1). Classification (NCBI taxonomy): domain Eukaryota; kingdom Metazoa; phylum Chordata; class Mammalia; order Chiroptera; family Vespertilionidae; genus Lasiurus; species Lasiurus cinereus. The sequence goes on along the minus strand of JAAGEH010000286.1, from coordinate 4,167,983 downwards.
AAGGAACTGTCACAACCAATTAGACTTGATAATTTAATGTGATATGATATCCTGGATAAAATCCTGGAACAAAAAAGGAACACAAGGAAAAATTCTGAGGGAATATGATAAAGTATGGCACTTATAGTCAATTGAAAAGTCATGGAGAAAATATAAAGGAAAAACGACAATTGTAGAAAACAATGATAGAATAACAGTGTGTCACTGAGTAAAAATTAAAAATTTTTATTTTGTGAAGGAACACAATATAGTATCTTAGATCCATGTGTCTTATTTAGATTAGGGAGGAAATATTTTATGAAGAACCTTGCAAATATAACACATGGTTGAGAATCTTAGAAAAGTTGAAGATATTTTGTTGCTCTCAGTAAATAATATATATCACATCTATAGGGGAAAAACTGTGCTTTATAATACAGAAAATGGACTTTTATCTTTTATCCTATATGTGTTATGGGCATAACTTCCTTTTATTTTAGGACTGTTGTAGAGATTAATAAAATAAAATTTCTAAAAAAGTAAATCCCACAATAGAAAATCTGAATAGTCCCATATGTTTGATGTTCTGCTACTAAAAACTTTACATACCTTACATAATTGTATTTTATTCCATATAGAAACAAACAAGTAAATTTAAAAAAAAATAAAATGCTTCTCTGAAAATCAACTCTAGGCTCCAATGATTTTATCATTAAGAAATAAAAAAAAATTGCCCAATGTGTTTTGTAAAGCTGACATAATTCTGATATAAATCCCCATAAAAAATGGATATGTTTATATAGAAAAGGTTTATATACAGGTTTATAAATACAAGTTTCATACACTTTGAAATTTATGTCTATAAAACTTATTTGCATAAAAGTATAGAAAAGCTAGGGGAGCTGATATCTGACAAGCTATTTCAAGAAAGAAAAATAAAAGGCCAAGTTTTTTACCATATTAAAAACAAGAGAGGAAATGCACATAACTGTCATCAGAGGTGGGGAAAGGTGATGCAATTCTACTTCATTCATGGTTAAAAACAAAAATAAAAACAAAACAACCAAACACTTCCCAAACTAGAAATAAAGGGAATTTACTTAATATGATAACTAAAACTCAAAATTAATCAATTATTATATTTTATGATGAAATATTGTCCCCTTTATTCCAAGTTTGAGATCCCCCCCCAAAAAAAATACTAGCTATCACTATTTATATTAATCATTGAAACAAAGGTTCTACCCTGTGCTAAAAAACAATAAAGTTAAAAAATGGATTAGGAAAAGAGAAATAAAACTATTAAGGTTTTTAGACAATGTAATGGTGTATTAAAAACATCCAAAGGCAACTTGAGATAAATATTCCTTTATGTATATAATTGATCAAGGTTACTGTATAAAAGGTCAACCCATGCATACAAACAATAAAAAAATACATAAAAAAATAACATATCACTTAAAAATGCAATAAAGCCAAATATCTAGGCATACCCCTACATAAGTTACACAATAGTTCTACACAGAAAAGGCCAACGTTATTGAAAAAAAACTAAAAAATACTCCAACAAAGATATAAATCTGTTTATTAATTGGAAAATCTGATATTGCAAAGATGTAAAATTTCCCAAAATTGATCCATAGGTTTAATGCAATTGCAATAAAAATCCTAACAAGTTATGTTGACTATAAATTAAAGAGCTGGTTTAAAATTTTGTTTAAATTTTAAAGGCTCCCAAATAGCCAAGAACTATAATTTCTTAGGAAAAAAAAATGTCAAAGAACCTATGCAATTATTTATAAAAATCTTATAAAGGTACAGTTATTAAGATATGACATTATGCCAAAAGAGATAGATTGAACAATGGAAAAATAGATAATCCAGAAAAAGACCCAAACACAAATGAAGAAAAAATTAACTTTTTCAATAAATCGTCTTGTCTGGGACTACATAACCTAAATGCAATATCTCTCTCCTGACAGATATACTATATAGCATCATCAAGGTGGTAGATCTTATTTTTTTAAGGTTTTTAGTTGATTTTAGAGAGGGGAAGGGAGAGGGAGAGAGAAATAAAAACATCAATTTTGAGAGAGAATCATTGATTGGCTATCCCCTGCACATTCCCTACTGGGATCTGAGCCTACAACCCTACAACCCAGTCATGTGCCTAGACCAAGAATCAAACTGATAACCTCTTGGATATGGGCTGGCACTCAACTGCTGAGCCAAACCAGCTGGGCTAGAACTTCTAATATGATGGCTTAGGGCTCATAGGCTGCATGGTAGCACAAAATATTCTAGGAAACATATTGGAACCTATAATATTGTTTACTAGTGGCCCGGTGCATGAAATTCATACACAGAGTGGGGGGTTCCCTCAGCCCAGCCTGCACCCTCTTCAATCTGGGACATCCTTCTCATGATCTGGGACTGCTGGTTCCTAACTGCTAAATTCCCTGCCTACCTGATTGCCCCTGACTGCCTCTGCCTATCTGCCTGTTGCCCCTAACCCCTCTGCCTGCTATCTGATTGCCCCTAACTGCCTCTGCCTGCCTGACTGCCTGAACACCCGCAACTGCCCTCCCCTGCCAGCCTGGTTGCCCCCAACTGCCCTCCCCTGCAGACCTGATCTTGTCCCCAATGGCCTCCCCTGTAGGTCTGATATTGACCCTAACTGTGCTCCTCTGCTGGCCAATTTGGTTCTAATTAGTCGGTTTCTATGCCAGTCAGCATCAAAAGCTCTGCCTCCTAAGAAGCCATTGGCTCCTCACAGTTCACCTGGATTTGGTTCCGATTGGTAAGTTTCTATGCCAGTCAGCATTTCTAGGCCTATCAACGGGGCCTGTTAAGAAAGGCGGGGCTAATCAGCAGCCCTGGTAGAGGCTGGAGAAAAATGGAGGTGTGGCTGCTTGCCAGACCTGGAGAGAAAGAGAGAGGCAAATGCTGATCAACAGCTGTCACAGAGGCTACAGATCAGACCAGGTTCTTTCTTCGGGCCTCTCTCCAGGCCTGATTCACAGCCTGCTCAGCAGTCAGTGCTGGGTCGCCATGGCACCCTAGCACAGACTGCAGGGCTCACTCTGGTTGGTCAAGCCACCAGTTGTTATTGATGTGACAGATCTAGGGTTTTTATATATTAGAAAAATCTAGCCTCAGTGGTCACATAGTATTATTTTTTATCATGTATGGATCAAAGCAATTATAAACTCACCAATAATCAAGGGTAGAAAACAAAGATTTCACTTCAAAGTAGAAGAAATATCAATACATTCTGTGGCCATCTATTTTAACTACCAGACTCATATATAGAATACATAAAATGCTTCTGTATAGCATTATTATGAAGACAGACAATCTAAGAAAATAAAAAAAGGAAAGGACAGACTCAAGAGACTTGATATTTTATAAGAGAGTAAATTATTATCATACTTTATATGAGCTTTATTAACCTACATCTATATTAAGATATTTAAAAAAATATTAGACAATATATAATTTTAAAGTGCTAATTGAGAATATTTTTACATGCTGTATGTTAAGAATGGATAAAACTTGAAGAGATGGGAAAAGGGAAATGATTTAATATCTAACCTCTCCTCCCAGGTAAAGATGGGTCTTTGCAGCTATGATCTGTGCTTGGGAATCAAGGTTGAGCAAATATTAATAATGATAATATAAAAACATAAAACTATTAAGCCATCTAACCAGTCTTCATTTAATGATTTCTGGAGAAAGACCCATTTTCTGGCAAATGCTCCATATATACAATTTTAGCAGAAGCAGTCATGTCCACATAACAGGACTCTCCTATGGTATAGATGACAGATTAAAAGTGGGTGAAAGGAGGAGAATCCAAGATGGCGGCATAGGTAAACACCTACACTGCTGCCTCGCACAACAATTTCAAAACTACAACTGAAAGACAGAATGGACATCATCCAGAACCACAGGAAAGCCGGCTGAGAGGAAAGAGAGGGGCCCACAGAGACCCAGAGCAGCTGCAAAAAGACACGAGTGTGGAGAGAGCGGGTGCCGGAGTACCTGGCTGGCTTTCTCTGGCAGGAGGGAGACAGAGACTCTCAATGGCATTGAACCCCTTATCCTATGACACTAAACCCGATATCCAGCTGAAACTCATACAGGGAGAGTTTGGATTGTGAAAAGGGAGAAGTACATGGGAATTTAGAAGAGTCACAAAAGACCAGAAGTCTGCTGGTGCACACAGCACTGCACGCAGAAGACAGACTGCTGATTGTGCCACTGGCATTCACAAGTGGGCAGCAGACAGGCCCTCCCAAATGCACCACTTCTAACCCCACTAATCCTCAGTTTTGGGCGAAACACTAGGGACCCAGACTCATATGGTCCCGGAGCACAGAGGAGGTGGAAAAGCAGCAGTCTAGAGGCACTGCGAGAGAGTGCATGTGCACACAGGGACCTCTCCAGAGATTACCCAGTCATGTAAGCCTCTGGGGCCATGGAGGAAGGGGCCGACTGGAAGGCAAGGAGGTCCATTAAGCCCTGAGACTCCACCCATCCCAAGCTCAACAGAGAGGCTCTTGCAGTTTTGCAAGTCTGGTATCATAAGGCTGAATCCGACACAGAAGTTCTCCTGGCATAGTGAAAATGCCGAAACAAGGGAAGAGATCACAAACAAAAGAAATGAAGGAACACAAATGACTGGATATAGAGTTCAAAATCACGGTTATAAAGTTTTTCAAGAATATCCTAGAAAAGTTGGATAAACTTAGCTAGGCTCAAGAGGAGATGAAAAAGAACCAACTGGAGATGAAAAATAACCAACTAGAGATGGAAAAGGCCCAACTAGAAATGGAAAAGGACCAACTAGAAATTAAACATACACTGACTGAAATAAAAAATATTATAGAGAGGTCTAACAGCAGACTAGAGGAAGGCAAGAATCAAATTAAAAATTTGAAATATAAAGAAGCAGAAAACACTCAACTGGAAAAACAAGAAGAAAAAAGAATCCACAAATGTGAAGATAATGTAAGGAGCCTCTGGGACAGTTTCAAGTGTACCAACATCAGAATTGTGGGGGTTCCAGAAGAAGAGAGAGAGCAAGATACTGAAAACCTACTTAAAGAAATAATGACTGAAAATTTCCCACATCTGATAAAAGAAATAGACTTACAAGTCCAGGAAGCACACAGAACCCCATATAAAAGAAATCCAAAGAAAACACATCAGAATTAAAATACCAAGAGCAAAAGACAAAGAGAGAATATTAAAAGCAGCAAGAGAAAAACAGTTAATTACCTACAAGGAAACACCCATACGACTGTCAGCTGATTTCTCAACAGAAAAGATGCAGGCCAGACAGAAATGGCAAGAAATATTCAACGTGATGAATAGCAAGAACCTACAACCAAGAATACTCTATCCAGCAAAGCTATCATTCAGAATTGAAGGGCAGATAAAGATATTCACAGATAAGAAAAAGTTAAGGTGTTCATCATCTCCAAACCAGTATTATATGAAATGCTGAAGGGTACTCTTTTAGAAGAGGAAGAAGAAAAAGTTAAAAGATAAAAAATTATGAACAACAAATACATATCAACAAGTGAAGCTAAATATTAAGTGAATTAAAAATTTGACCAACAGAATAAACTGGTGAATATAATAGAATCAGGAGCACAGAAAGGGAGTGAACTGATAATTCTCAGAGGGAAAGGGGTAAGGGGTGTACAGGGAAAGACTGGGCAAAAATCATACACCTATGGATGAGGTCAACGGGAGGGATGTAAGGGTAGAGGGAAGGTTGGGAGCCAGGTGGAGGGGAGCTTTGGAGGGGAAAAAAAGAGAAACAAATGTGATAATTTGAATAATAAAGATTTAATTAAAATAAAATTTTAAAAAAGAAAGTTATAAAATTTTAAAAAAGTGGGTGAAATATTTGAGCTAAGGATAATCATCTCTTCCTCAAGTTTGACCAACTGGCTATTCTGAATTTATCTGTGTGTCATCTTTCTTTGTCTGTATGAGAAACCAGCAATCTCCCAAGCTACTTTCAGCCATAATTTTCATTCTGTGGATTTACAAGCAGAGAAAGTTATCCTGAAAGATGGAAAATAATGAACTAGGTGCAAAACATGGAACAAAAATGAAATTTATATAAAAAAATTGAGAATCATCAAACCCCTAAGCCTATCTTTTTCTTCATCACAGGATACTTCCCAGATTTGTGAAACTCCTACTGAGTATGTTAGTAAATCACAGCTGATGGCGAAGATGTGGAGAAAAGGGAACCTTGGTAGAAATGCAGAATGGTGGGGCCACTTTGAAAAACAGTACGGAGTGTCCTCAAAAAATTAAAAACTGAACTGCTTTTTGACCCAGTGATCCCACTTCTGGGAATATGTTCTAAGAACCCCAAAACAGCAATCAGAAAGGATATATGCATTATTTACAATAGCTAAATTCTGGAAATAAACCAATGGCCTATTAGTAGATGAGTGGGTTAAAGAAAGCTCTTATACATGTACACAATGGAATACTACACAGCAGAAAAAAAGAAGAAATAAAACCTTACTCTTCATGACAGCATGGATGGACCTGGAGATTATTATGCTAAGTGAATTCAGCCAGTAAGAAAAAGTTAAATACCATATGATCTCATATGTGAAATATTGAAAATAATAATAATAACCTGATGAACAAAATAGGATGGATACATGGAAACTGATGAATGTAAGAGGAAAGGTGGTTGGGAGGGTCTGGATAAAAAAAAGGTGAAGAGCTTAACCAATGAACATATATGCATAGCCCATAGACAGAGACCACAGTGTGGTGAAGGCCAGGGGCATGGGGAACGGGAGCTGGTGGAAGTGGGCAAAGAGGGGGGAAATGCAGGACATCTGAAATAGTGTCAACAATAAAAAATGTGTAATACATCATCCTTTTTATTTAACTGGGTTTGTTAAATAAAATAAATCTGACTAATGTAAGAACAAAGAATTGAATATTTAGTGAAAGGCAATGGTAGGCTCAATGGAAAAGCAAACTGTTAACATTTATTGAGGATTTTCTTTATACCAGATGTTACTTCATTAAGTCCTCCCAAAGTATCATACATATAAGTAATCCTATCTGATAAAGAGGGAATATGCAAATTTACTGCCATCCTGTCACAAAGACAGAGGCTCCCATAGCCACAAGATGGCAGTGCCCAGATCCCTCAGCCCCACCGGAGTCCCACAATCTTTTCATCCCAGCTGGGGCATCGCAGGCACACAGTGCAGCCAGACTCACCCTCTTCCCCCCAGCCACCCAGGTCCTGCCCAAGGTACATACAGGTAAGCCTCAGGTGTTGGCTGCTCAGCTGATGCCTGAGGTGCAGGCAAGCCTCGGATGGTGGCTGCCTAGCTGTCCATGGGTCACCTGAGTCTCAGGTAACCAGGATTGGCTGAGGCTTGTACTGCCAGCAGAGGCAGCAGCAGAGATGTGATGGGGGCATTACCTTCCCCTGATCACCGGGTCACCTCCTGCCCCTGTGGGTTCCCAGCCAGGCTGAGGGACCCTCCCCCTTCCAGTGCATGAATTTTCATTCACCAGGCCTCTAGTATCCTATATTAGAGAAGGAAAAAAAAACTGACAGAGAACCCAAGTAATATACCCAATTATGCACTAGACAATAGATGATATAAACGACAAACCTAAGTTAGGCTCTAAAGCCTTTGCTTTTCCCTTGTATGATCTATTCATCAAATCCAGAAGATTAAATAATATGCAAGAACTAGATTTGAAATTAATGGCAGAGTAAGTTGTAGCCTGGAGAGATTCTTGGATTCAAACATACACTTTATAGAATAGCTGTGAACATGCTTTGGGGCAGTAGGAGCTATTAAACAAGGCAAACTTGATTAGATAATTTGTTTTTGTTTTAATCCTTTCCAAAAATATGTGTATGTTTTCAAATTGATTTGAGAAAGAGAGAAAAGAAGAGAGAGAAAGAGAGAGAGATTGAGGGAAGAGAGAAATTTCAATCGGCTGCCTCTTGTACACACCCCAACCAGGGATTCCACCTACAATCTAGGTATGTGTCCCAACCAGGAATTAAACCTTCAACCTTTTGTTGTACAGCACAATACTCCAACCAACTGAGCCACCCAGCCAGGACCTGACTGAATATTTTAAATCAATGCTTCCAAAATTATTTTTAGGCAGGGAAAACAACTAACTCAGCCTGTTACCATGTTTGGTGATGGGGTGGGATAAGAAATTATGATGTATCAAATTATAATTTTTTAAATTTTATATGCATTTTGAAATTGGGGTATTGTGAATGCATATTTTATTTTATTTTTAAAATATATCTTATTGATTTTTTTACAGAGAGAAAGGGAGAGGGATAGAGAGTTAGAAACATCAATGAGAGAGAGACATTGATCAGCCACCTCCTGCATGCCCCCTACTGGGGATGTGCCCGAAAATTAGGATACATGCCCTTGACTGGAATTGAACCTGGGCCCTTTCAGTCCACAGGCTCATGCTCTATCCACTGAGCCAAATATGAATGCATATTTTAATTGCAAACCTATATATAGCTTACAGTCTAGTACTTAGATAATTATAAGTCAGTATGTTTTATTATATCAATATTTGCATCACTAATACTATAGGATTAATAAATCCACTCCCTACAAGCTAAATTAAATAGTATGGACCTAAATTAACACAGATTTCTAATTATTTTTTTTTCCAATTGAAAATGAAAACTGTGAGGAAACTACATTGATAATATATCTGTAACAACTAATACCAAATTTTTCTATACTGTTCTGAACATTTCAACTGTTTCACATGAAGTAGAAGCTTTGCAATGTTGAAATATGTAGCATTTTTAGTAAAATAAATAATATATATGTGTCCCAGCAAACAATAATAAATTTCTTATTTTACTTAGATATTCAAATTACAGTGATTCTGAATAGCTCTACAACTTTGTGGTGACTTTTAGCATGTTAAAAACTGAAGAAAAAATACCTATACGAGTAGACATCATTCAGCCAAAAGATACAAATAAAGGATATATTTGGGGGGATATTTCACAGACTATCAGATGCTGATAAGTAAATCTTGGTGTGAAATTGAAGCATTGCTATTTCATATTTAAAAATCATCATGACTAAAACACAGGATGGAAATAAACATGAAGTCCTAACTAAAGTAGACACTATATATTGGAAATGAGTGGGAAACTGTAGTCAAACAAGCTTTGATTTGAAGCACTGGGCTTTGAGAAACATTGAAAGTTTTTAACAAGAAAAGTGATGAGATGAAATTTGTGTTAAGGAGATTTGTGGAGGCAGCAGAGTGTAGGCTGGATAGGTAAAGGTCACAGTTAAGGCACTGAAACCCACATGGAAAGCCTTCCCAGGAATTGGCAACTCTGTACAAACTACCTGTCTCTAGTAATACACAGGGCTTGGAGGGGGATGATTGAATATGACTGACCTGATAAAAATAAAAGAGGGAAAAGAAAATGAAAGAGTCAACATGTAGCAGAGAGGGAGAACAGTGATTTTACTTATATGAATAAAATTAGAGGCCCAGTGCATGAAATTCATGCATGAGGGGTGGTATCCCTTAGCCTGGCCTGCACCCTCTCCAATATGGGATCCCTTGGGGGATTTTTGACTACTGGCAGTCTGTCATCCCTTTCACAATCTGGGACCACTGGCTTCTAACTGCTTGCCTGCCTGACTGCCTACCTGATTGGCCCTAATTGCTTCTGCCCCCTAATCACTCTCCTGCCAGCCCAATCGCCCGCAACTGCCCTCCCCTGCCAGCCAAATTATCCTCAACTGCCTTCCCCTGCTGGCCCAATCACCACCACTGCTCTCCCCTGCCACTAACCCACCTTTTTCACCAGGACACGCCTCTTCTATGCCCTGTGGAGTTGTGGGACCCCCCCCCCCCCAGGCCTCACTGTGCAGCGGGACAGCTGGGCCCCACCTCTGCTGTGCACACAGCCATTTTACGGTGGCCATCTTGTTGTGGCCAACTTTGTGATAGTCATCTTCTGACAATGTAGTGTGCGAGAGCACAAGGACCACCTAAGCTTTTATTAGTATAAATAAGTGACTACAAGTGGAATCCTGCTTCCAGTGAAAATGTTAAATTTGAGATAACAATGGAAATTCACATAAACATATATTTTAAGCTAGTGGAATAAGTAACTAAATGAGGACAAGGGTAAAGTTTAAGGTTGAAAGTGTAGATTACAGATTAAAATAGACATGTTAAGTGAAGATATATAGTAGATTGAGTATATAGAAAGAATAGATTTGACCACACAGGAGAGAAGATATATAGTAGATTGAGTATATAGAAAGAATAGATTTGAACACACGAGAAACATATTGTTAGTATGTAGAAGAAAATAAGGTATTCTTATAAAATAAAACACATTTAGGAAAAAAAAAGGAGAAAGGATATCTATGCAAAAAACAAAAGGTGAAGTATTTCAAAAGAGAGGCACATGGTCCCTGATGCCAAATGTTAGAGTTCAAAGGAAAATAAAACCTAGTGAATAACACTGCATAGACAGAAAACATAAGGTCATTTTTAAATAACTTCAAGTGAAACATCTGAGCAAAATATGGACACAGGAGTTTATGGAGGCAGAAATGTAGGTTCAAGGAAGGTTCGAAGGGTTGGGAAGAGAGAGAGATAATCTAAATAGGAATTATAAAGGTGGAGCTGTACCAAGCAAAAGCTGTATAAGAAAAGTTACCTTCTAAACTGCAATAGAAGGAAGTTATTTCTTAATGATTCTATGCAATGTCCAATTTTGTCTATTAGAATTTTAATAAAAGAATTGATAAGAAGTATCTTGACATTTCAGAGTTTGTAAACTAATGTTTTCCCTTTAAGGCAAAATGAAAATATTAACCGCTGGAGAAGATATTATTTCATCGGATATTATAGTCAAATGGTAGCTTATTAAAAGCTTCATTAATCTATGCATCCAACCATCCTGCAGAGTGTGTCTCAGATTTTGTCATTCTGGATAAAAGCATCTGTTAATTTCTGCCATTACTGAGACATTTTATATTTGTGCTAAAAAGATTTCAGCTTACTGGTTTTAACCAATTTCTCAAATTTAACCAGAGTATAATGTATGCTGATCTAAACTCATATCATGCTACTGTGCCCTTATATTTGTTTCATCTTTAAGTTATGCTTTTAATATTTCTTTATTGGATCCCAAGAGTTGTTAATGACAATATTCATTATTATCATATTTAGAGGAGTCTTATTGGAATTTCAATGCATGTTGCTCCAGTTTGTCAGTGGCCTACCAAAGGTTCCTAGAAGGGCTATTTTAAATTATCTTCAGCACTACAATTCAAAGGCCTGTCACTTCTTTCAAATCAGCATTGTTACTTTCCTTCTGTTAATTTTGTTAGACCTGCATTCCATTTATTCATTTGGATTTCATTATTGCACTGCGGAGAAAATGAACTATTTGGCCTAATTTGTTTGCCTCAAACATATTTGGCTTCATGGTGACAGCAGATGGGTATAAAAATACATGCATGTATACACTTGCCTCTCTTCTTGGCAAGTGAATTTGTTCACAACATTTTCTGTAGCGCATCTCACATTTAATGTCACAGAAGGGATTCATCTTTTGGCAATGAACATTAGTAGCCTGAAGAAAGGGGGTCATAAATTCCATTTTCATTTTTTATTAAAATCATACTATGTCAGGGTGTAATTTTCTCTCTCTCCCTTTATTTTTTGCACTATAATTTATTCAGTGACCTTGGACCACGTTCCTTTGCTAATCTGAAATGTTTGAATCAGTGTACTAATGATTTCTGCAACTTCACATACTTTCCTTTAAGACCTTACAAAGCTGTTGCTAACTAGATACTCTTTGACAAGAAGAAAAATATTGGTGAATTTTAATGGGAAAAGCAGAGGCCACTGAGAAGTTTTTTAAAGTGAAAGAAAATCTGTGAGTTACACAGAAAAAATGTTTATTTTTTACTTCTTATGAGTCCACTCTCTTCAGACAATTATTCTAGTAAAACCTCATTTAATATTTTTAGTCTCTTGAGTTTCAAGCATTGCTTATCTTGATGTACTTAATTCCTGGACAAGTATGAAGAAAAAACATTAAGGGCAATCCTATATAATAAAAGCCTAGTATGCAAATTGTCCCCTTGACCAGGAGATTGATCACTTGTTATGAAGGGGACTGTTCACCAGGAGGCAGCACAGAACATAGAGAGCTTCAGCAACACAGTTCTGGCAGTGGGCAACAGTGGAGGTTCTGCCAGCCCTGAAGGGACCCCATGAGATTGGGGCCACAACGGGATGGCGGAGCAGGAGAGCAGGTGGTGCCAGACCAAGGCGGGTACAAGAGGGGGATAATCACCCTACTAATCACCCCACAGATGGAGACCAGAGGCAGTGGCAGGGAGGTGGGGTCACCACCTGGCTCTCTGACATTTAGGGAGCTGGCAGGGGGGCTGATGACTCAGGCAGAGGTGGGAGGGGGCATTGAGGCCCAGAGGCCCAGGTGCTACCCAGGGGCCAGAGGTCAGCTACTCACTCTTCAATCACCGGCCAGGCCTAGGGAGCACACCTATGCATGAATTTCCTGCACCGGGCCTCTAGTGTATAAATAAATTAATTAAACCTAATGGTTTCAGATAATAGTCTCAGTATTCTTTGCAAGTACAGGTTTAACCATACCTAAACCCACCCATTTTTTAGATGTAAAATAGTGTGAAAATGTAGAAAAAAAGCATTAACTTTGGTGGCTGATGGTAATAGTTGCCTAGTGGTTCCAAATTATGCCCAATGGTCCACTTCTACCATAGGCTTGCTAGTCTTATCACTTCCTGCCATGTCCAACCTGAGTCTCTGCAAAGTTCAACTACCTTCTGTCAGTATCCTACCTTGTTTCATGTCTATCTCATATATTTGTCAAAACCCCAAACCCAGATTAATTCTTCATCCAGCTTTCCCTTCTAATCTCAAGCAATGATGCCTGATGGAGAAAATCATGCTATACCATGCATCCACAGTTTCACTATAAAAATAAACCAACAACCTAAAATTAGATATTTGGATGGGTATATGTTTCAAAAACTATGTTATGTGTTGTTGTTTTAAACCATAGGTCAAACTTTTAGTAGACTATATAATTGATTAATAGTTAAGACATGCATTTTTATTTTCTAGAAAAATTATAAGGAATAGAAAACAGAAATCAGACTGCCTTAATATAGTAAACCAAAGTACTATTTCCTAAAATATTTTCAGTTATGTGTGTGCATCATAGGTTTTACTATAAAATGAAATTCTCACTATAACTCCTGATCATAATAGTTCACTGATTTAGAACTACACAGGATACTGATGAGAATGAAGAGCAACTGGCATACTCAGACTCAGCTAACAAAAATTCAAAGTGGTTTTAGCTGCTTTGGAAGAAATTACAATTTCTTATAAAGTTAAACATGTACTTACCAGATGACCGAGTAACTCTAAGTATTTATACAAGAAAAATTAAAACATTTGATCACAAAAACATTTGTACTTGAATACTCATAGGTGCTTTATTAATAGTAGCTAAAATACTAGAAACAATCCAAATGTCCATCAGCTGATGAATTGATAAATTGTACATCCAAACAGTGGCATCTCTTTCACACTTAACTATTCTAACTACTGGCACATACAACAACATAGCTGAATCTGTAAATCTATGTTATATGAAAGAACTAACTAAAACCATAATATATTATATTATTCATTTATATGAAATTCTAGAGAAGGCATAAACATAGTGACACAAAGATCTATATTTGCCGGGAACAGGGGTGAGGAAACAGCTTTGTCTAAAGAAGGGAATCAGGCAACTTTTAGGTTAATGGAAACATTCTACATCATGATTACCATTGAGAATACAAACTATACACATTTCTCAATACTCATCAAAATGCACAATTGAAATCAGTGAATATTTCTGTGATGGAAAGTATACCTCAAAAAAGCTGGATTAAAAAATACTAAAAAATATATATATTTTATAGATTTTTTAGATAACTACAATACTGCTTATCTTTTAATATTAAAATATAGGTAGTATATAGTACTTTTGCTACATTTTATTTTTTTCTTCTACTTCAACTCCTTAATTTATATAAATATAAGTATACTACACTAAATTAAATGTTAACCATTTTTGAATATGCTAAATGGAGGTAATTAAAATTTTTCTTCCTTCTTCTAGCTCACTGATGTGGTCCTCTGCTTCAATGAAAGAAAAACACCACATGATCTCACTCATTTATGGATAATAAAGAATATTATAAACTGATGAACAAAAAGATAGAGATAGAGGCAGTAAAGCATCAAACAGACTGTCAAATTACAGCAGGAAGGTTAGGGAGAGGTGAGGTAGATAAGAGATCAACCAAATGACTTGTATGCATGCATAAAACATAACCAATGAACACAAGACATTGGGGGTTAGGGTATGCCTGGGGGGAGGGGAGGCAATGGGAAGATATGTATACATGTAATACATTAATAAAAAAATTAAAAAAAATCAAAATAAAAAATAAAATTTTTCTTATAAGGTATTTTTCCCCTTAAAGCAAGAAAACTATTGTTTTTGCTTTTCTTTGTAGTGATATTTTATGAGCTTCTTTATATTTGTTTTAAAAAGTTGCATGAGACAATATGAGTCAACTTAAAAGTTAGTCTTCTGGTTAGAAAATATTATTAAATAGATTTCCTATAACAATCAGTTCAAAGGTTAATTTTATAGTTATTGATCTTTTCCAGAAAGAATTTCTTTTTAATTATTCTCCCTTTTTCCCACTGAAAATTGCTTCAACCTTTTTCTTAAAGCCTTCCTTTGAATCTATCAATCTTCCACCCACTCCCCTTTCCATAGCAACTGATTTCAGTAGCTTTGGAACAGCTGACGAAGCAAAAATCACCCTTCAGCAGAGGACAGACTCCACAGGGAAAGATCAGATTGTACTGCAAACTGCACATTCACTTAGATAGGTAAAGCCGAGCAGCATCTGCCCTTGAATGAAAACATTTCTGGGAAAACAATTAACTATAATTCATAATTACAGATGGTTTAGCAAAAGTGTGGGTAAAATAAAATTAAACATCTAAGCTCTCTAATGATTTTTGCCTTAGAATGAAGTATAGGGATATAAAGTAATTGTGTACCAGTTAGCTTTTCTTTCGGTGGTGCTTAGTGCGGAATCTCATAAGCACAAACTGCATTGTTGACTGCAATTGTATCAAAGTTCACACACTACAGAGTTTCATCTGCCAGTCTTAAGAAATATGCTATCTAGCACTCATGATAGAGATTTTTGATTATTTTAATATATGGTTTATGTTCTCAGTCAATGCCTTTGTGTAACATTTTCAAAAAGTCTGTAAGAACACGTATGTTCACAAAGTACTAAATAAAAATTTCTTTGTTCTAATTGCTTACACAAGCCTTAAAATGCCAGATGATGCCAAGTTGTTGAGTTATGACACTGGCAAGAAATGACTCTTATGGGATGTGGATGCTCTCTAATAATGGGCAGGTCATCCCGGCTTATGGCTTCTGATAAACATGACTGACTCTGTCAAGATGGTGTATTATTATTTTTTTTTGTATACAATAGAATCACTTCTCTCATGTGAGTTATGTTCTAAAGTAGGGCAGATTCTTGTAAAGTCAAAATTAATTCATCCATAAAGTACACTCAGGGTTGAGGTGATACATTCTAGTATGGTCTTTCTCACAAAAGAATGAAAAGTCTGGATAGATATCTATGTTTTTAAACTATTTGTGACAGTAATATATTATCACATTCAAATAACTCAGTATAATAGAGAGGTTCCTGAACGTTTTTACTGCATTCTCCTTAAATACCATGCCTCCCTAACTTTAATACATATAAATAGATATGTTTGTTGCTATGAGGAATAAATGAAACATGAAGTTCTGCTTTACAGAAAGTTACACTAAAATCTAGGCAACCTAAGAAAAATTATACACATAGTTCTGCTCCACTGTATTTCTCTTTAATTACATGGGAGAGAAAGTAGCTTGTACAAAAATAAAAACAGCAAATGATTTATATTATTGAATTTTCAGTCATAAATGCAGTCTTGGTCAGGTAGATGTAAAAATGAGTAAGTCCAATAGGCAGGGAGTTTTGCTACAAAATGTAGACTGTAATAGAGAATCAGAAGATTTCAGAGACTTACTAAGAAGCACAATCTGAAATAACCATCACAATAATAGCAATCTATCTCTGTTTTGATAAGTTCTGTTGTAGCATAATATATATACAAAGACCCATTTGAGTGTTTATATATTTTCTGTAATCTTGAGTTTTAGATTTCATAAGAAAGAGGGTTTGATATGCAAAAAAAATGTGTCTGAGTAAAGAAATGTTTATAGATGCCACTGGACAGGATCACCAAAAAAGGAATAAGAAATGTCAAAATGGTGGACATATCACTTTCCAGTTTGATGTGTCTCTTGCATCTAATTTGTCCAAGAAGCGCCAACCTTTGGATACACTTAATGGTCAATCTATTCAATTATGAAACTTTAAATTTTAGCTGATGGGTCACTTTACATTTTAAATTGAACCCAGGTTAACTGTCTATTTTGCCACTGCTAGCATCAATTTCAGTTTTTTCCCAGCTGCTGAGTAGTTTACCACTGTTCAACTAGCTTTCTAGATTAAAAAATGCTCTTACTAACAATAATAATTGTTAACATTAATCGCTATTATTTTGACATTTATTTATTATTACTACTTTATGATATAATTGTCAATTCATTGTATATTCTATAATTATTAAATACTAGCATTGTATTGTATTATTAATTTATTAATACAATAAATGGATGATAACAACAATAACTTTTATTTGTTGAGATATTTTATTGGCCTGCAGAATAGATGTAAAGCAAAGATGAGGTCCCATCATTTAATAGCTGGGTGTGGAGGATGGTGTACAGAGGTGGTAATGTGCATAGCATGTGAGAGTGTCTCTATCTGTGTGATAGTGACTATGAGAAAATTATTTTCTGGACTTTAACGTCAGTTTTTTTTCACTAACTTCTTTTTCTAAGACATCTGGGAAGATATTACATTGATTAGTTCCCTGATTATGTTTCTAGAGATGTTAAAATTATTTTTATTCAATTGGCTTCCAAGATAATTAATTCTCATCTTCATCCCCAACATAAAATGACTTAATAGCACAACTTCCCAGATGCCAAAATAGGTTACTGTTTTGTAATCCAAATCATCTAGTGTATGAGAAAGTGTATGTATTTAATATAATCATCTATGGCCCATAGAAGGTCCCAGAATGCATCTAGAATCAATACAACAATGTTATACATTTCTGACTTTAAAAATGTGTTCTCATTTCTTCTTCCAAGGGAGATATCCTTTCCTAAATTTTTTCCCTTGGATTCTTGAAAATTTGCTTGAAATAAACTATTTCTAAATTTTTATTAAGCAGCTGATTAATAAAAATAAGAGTCACATGTTTAAACTGGAAAGTAGCTGAGTAATGTTGCATTTTGAATATCAGTATAGAATATTATATATGGAATTATCTAGAGACTTGATCATGGTTAAGTTTAGCAATAAATTCAGGCATGGGACCTAGGTTGAGAATATTGCTACTATATTTTCTACCTCTCAGAAGGGATTTTTTAAAAATAAATAAACTGATTTTTTAAAATTTTAATTTATTTTTTAAAAAATATTTTTATTGATTTCAGAGAGGAAGGGAGAGGAAAAGAGAGATAGAAACATCAATTATGAGAGAGGATCATTGATAGGCTGCTTCCTGCACACCCCATACTGAATTAAGTCTGTAACCTGGGCAGATGCCCTTGACCAGAATTGAACCTGGAACCCTTCAGTATGCCCGTCAACATTCTAGCCACTGAGCTAAACCAATTAGGGCTCAGGATAGAATGTTTTGCATGATTTCAACATAGGTATAATATGATCCAAAAAGGATTGCAAATAGAATCTGTGTCATCTACTATTTAAGCCTAATTTCTAAAAAGAGTATTTTCTTTAATTTTCCCCTCTTTTAGGGAAGATTTACCTTGATTCAACATTTTTTCTTCCTAAACACATTTTATTTCTTGGATGGTCTCTTTCCCCTTTATTTTTATTTGACCGAAATTTCTGTATTCCTTTAATTACCTTTTGGTTTCCATCTCTTGTTTGTATTTAATTTTCAATGTTGCTATTAATTTTAAAACAAATGAGTTTTGGATCCACAAGAAATCCAACATATGTAGTTTGAACTTCTTTCCTGACCTTCAGCCCTACATCCATGTTGTTCCATAAAGTTGAATATGTCAAGAATAGCAATGAAAACCTGGCCAGTGTTGTTCAGTGGTTGAGCATATAGACCCATGACTTAGGAAATCACAGTTTGATTCCCAGTCAGGGAACATGCCCAGGTTGCAGGCCAATTTCTTACATGTGGGAGGCAGCCAATCAATGATTTTTCTCTCATTTTTGATCTCTCTCTCTCTCTCTCTCTCTCTCTCTCTCTCTCTCTCCTCCTCTTCCTCCTCCTCCTCCTCCTCTTCTTCCTCCTCCTCTCCCCCTTTCCCTAGAATCAATAAATATATATTTAAAGGAAAAAGTAGTAATGAGAATTTTAAAGTGTTCTTGAGTAATTTAAGAAATATTTTCCGTCCCATTCTTGGGTAATTCATTTTATTTCTCTTAATGAAAATGATGATAATAAAGATGATGATGACAATAGTAATTGGTGAAACTTACAATCATTAAAATAATAACAAATAATGATATTAATAGTGGTTTTAGTGGTGATGGTTGGTGGTAGAATATATTAGCATTGGTAGTAGTGGTAATGGTAGTAGTGGTGGCTACAAAGGTGATGGTAGTGATGATGATAGCAGTAGTAACAGGAGCAACATCAAGCAGTTCCAGCAGCAGCAGCTAATAGTATATACTGGGCATTCAGTCATGCATTTTCAACACCTTCCTTATAATCATTATTTTTATTAGCTTGAGTCACACATTATCTTACTCATATCCAACTAATTTTGAACAACTAAATAAAATTATGTACACAAATGAGAAAGTGAATAGTCAAGAAATTAAATCACTTATGTGCATTTCCCTAGTAAAATAATTGACAGAGTTCAGACATTGGTATATTCTATTAAAATAATCCAAGTTCTTAAATTGTTCTACATCTTAAGTTCTCATGTTTTATAAGCCATTCTACCAAGATTTTCCATTTGTATACAGGTTATGTCTTCCCTTTTTTCAATGTTCCTTAAAGATCCCAATGGGGTGCCCCCAATATGTTATACATTCAAAGAGTGTTTGGTAAAAGTTAAAGAAGGGAAAGTCCATGTCATTCATTTTATATGCTTCAGAAAATCTATTAAGCAGTTTGTACAGTAAGTGGTCACAAAATTGAAGTGAATTAGATGACTGGGAGAAATGAATTGCTCTCTAGCATCCACACTGTTGGAATGTAGTACTCTTAATAGTCAATTAGTTGTTCCTCACATCTCAAAGAAAGTGACTAGACAGTGTTAATGAAATGTAGCAAATGTGTACAGTCTGTTCTCTACATTTTGTTCTGGCAGGTAACATTGCCAAGTAAAATAATCTGCTCACTTTGATATTATTGATTTTACCTTTCAAATTAAACCTTTCTTGTTTGTTTGCTTATTTTGTTATCAGTGATGAGATGTAAGGTTTGGAGATTTTCATAGAAAAGAGCAGTTCCCAAGAGGGCAGTCTAGTTCAAGGAAAGTAAGAAAGATGAGGTCCATCTGTCCACAGCAAAGCAGTCCAGTATTAAGGTTACATCCCCAGCTGTTAAAGGCAAATCAGCCACAGGGACATGTATAGGCAATGCAACAATTACTTTTCCTTTTTGTTCCTTTGCCAAGAGATATTAATGTGTTGGATGAGTATTGATCTTTTATGATATACATCACAGCAGCATCCATAGATATGTATGATATATCCCTGTTCATTGTACACATGGGGAAACTAATACAATACAGAGTGATCAAACACTAGAGCAACCCAGGAGAGAAGTTGAGAGAGATCTAGAAGAGCTCCTGGTCATAAAATTACAGTATACCACAGGCATGCACTCAGCCTTTCATTAATTGTGTCAGTTAAAGTTGCTTTCAATGCATAGTCCCTGGGTATGGGATGGAAGGGGGCGGAGGGAGGCAGCCAGCAGGAAATGGAAAACCCTTCCAATTTGATGAGTTTTCTTACAAGTAAAAGAAAGTTACAATAGAAAAACTTGAAAAAAATTATACAAACACAAAAAGCAATTTCCTTAGCTACTTATTTTCAGCCCTGTCTCTATTATTTTAGTACTGAGTCAGAAAACAGCTTCTTTCTTTACGTCCTACTTTTGTTTTGAGCCGGATACTAATGTCAAGGTGTTATGAGGTGGAGGAGAGGAGAACTTACTGCTATAAAATAAGCATGTGTCCCTAAAAATCTAGCCTTTCATCACCAGGGAAAAACATACAGAAAGTGGAGTACTATCTTTAAGACAATCTAGCCCAAGAGCCTCAATTTCTAGATGATTGAATTCTAGAAAAATTAAGCAATTGCTAATAACAATCGCTCTTTGACTCAGGAGGTTATGTCCTGATAAATCCATCTTAAGTTGAAAACATCCTTAAGTCTAAAGTGGACTTAATACACTCACCTAATAAACATCATAGCTTAGCCTAGCCTGCCTTACTAGTAAATGCACTCAGACCATAATATCCAGAAAATACAGGCACCCCTTACACTGTAGACTATCAGTTGTTTACCCTAATGATCACGTGCCCGACAGGAAATGCTGTCTACAGCAGCTACCCAGCATCATAAGTGAGTATCTTACTACAAACCACTAGTCTAGGAAAATATCAAAATTCAAAGTGCGGTTTCTACTGAATGTTTATCCCTTTTGCTCCATCATAAAGTCAAAAATTCATAAATTGAAACATCTTAAGTTGGGGAACTTCTGTAGTGTGCAAGATGGATAAATGCTGTATATTACATGAACATACCAAGTTACTGGAAGTCAATCTAAGGAATTATTGTTTGCTTGCTTATTTTGTTATCTTGTTCACATCCAACTAATTTTGAACTACTAAATGAAAGTGAGGTGTCAAGAAATTAAATCACTTATGTGAATTTCCCTGGTAATATAATTGACAGAGTTCAGACATTGGTACGTATATTCTATTAAAATAACCCAAGTTCTTAAATTATAAATAATGGATTCATTCAAGTCCATAGATCAGAAAGGGGTACAAGGTCGCAAAAATACACCATTTAGCCCAGTTCTGCCTCTGACAAAACCAGAAAGGATTGTTTCTTGCAAATCATGGTAGTAGTTAGTCCTAATAAGCACTGACCTTTGGCGGCTGTGTTTTATTCTTAAGTCACAACAGATAAATCAACATATTTTGAACCTAATTAAATGAATGACTTCCCTACTTTGTGAAGTAGTCAAGTGTTTATGACTGGTTTCTTAAGAACTAGAAACTGCTGAAACCGGTTTGGCTCAGTGGATAGAGCATCAGCCTGTGGACTGAAAGGTCTCAGGTTTGATTCTGGTCAAGGGAATGTACTTTGGTTGCGGGCATATCCCCAGTAGGGGGCGAGCAAGAGCCAGCTGATCAATGTCTCTCATCTATGTTTCTAATTCTCTATCCCTCTCTCTTCCTCTTTGTAAAAAATCAATAAAATATTTTTAAAAAAGAACTAGAAACTAAGTGAACAAAGATAAATAATCAATCCTTAGTCCCTAATCCCTTAGTCTCAAGGGATTCATTGATTTGGAGACAGATTGTTAAAATATAGTGAATGTGGAAGCTAAGAAGAGAGCAATAACCTAAGGGCCAGATTAGAAAAGCTGTAGAACAGCATGTCCTTGTTCTTACAATCATTGGTTAAAAACTTCAAGAAGCTAGTACTAGCATTGGCTAGTTTGGACCTACCTTCTCCCTAGAGATACCCTGATTACTCAATAAGCAGTCATTTATCCCCATTCAACTTTCCTAGTACTTTTTAAAACATAGTTTTTATTAATTTCAGAAATGAAGGCAGGGAATGTGTGTGAGGTTGGGGGGGGGGGTGGGAAGAGAGCTTCTTAGAAACAGTTGCCTCCTGCATGCCACATACTGGGGATTGAGGCTGCATGAGGGCATGTGCCCTGACTGACTTGAAATCTGAACCATGACTTGATTCATAGGTCAAAGCTCAACCACTGAGTCACACCAGCCAGACTGCTCTCCTAGTCTTTAAAATCAACCTAATATATCTGAAAATGCCAATTCTAGAGAGTCAGAGCTCCCTTTCAGAATTCCTGCCTGTTCTCTGACTGGACCTTGCAGAGGTGAATATAATTAAATCTCTCCCTATAAGAGAGAGAGCTGCATATCCTTACAATAAGAATGAGAAAAACAATTTTTTTCTCTCTTGTAAGATTTCAGAAGGGCCTAATTGCATTCATTTAGTAAGTTGGAAGATTTTTTCCTCAACATATTCACAGAGAGTCTAAGAAAGGTGTGTAAAACATGTAATTTTGAAGAAATATGACCTTATTTTAACTAGTCTTTTGATTACCTGTTTGTTTTCCTTTACTGAACCCTCACACTAAACCATACAGGCAGGATGGGGACATAAAACATATTGAAAATATAGACCCCCTATTTTACATATGCTCTATAGAAAGAGAGGTGGAGAATAAAAATGACAAATTCACAAATGATCCATTCAAATATTGGAATATTGAATGCACCATGATTGGCATTCTATCTAGTCTAAAGACTTTTAATTCCAAATTCCAGTGAGTTTTATCAAAAGAAATCAATTTGCAAAATGCTCAATGATTTCTCAGAATGCGTGCAACTCTGTCACAAAGCCCCATTGGCAGAAAGGTCACTTGCTACAGGCAGCATGGAAAAGTCTGCTTTCATTATAAATAAAGTTTGAATATATAAGAAAATATCTCCTTAAAGAAATAAAAGAAACTCCCTGTTGGTTGAAATTTCATCTAGATTGGCTTTATTTACAGAATATTATTTCTAGGGATATTTTTTCATTGGGTTTTCTTTAGGGGAGAAATCATTGTCAAATCAGTAGTGGCCTTGAAATATGTGTATAGAACTACCTTTTATTGAAAGCTTAATATGTACCAGGCTCTGGGCAAAGCACTCATTTCACAAGTTTTTCTTCATTTAATCCTCTCAACAATATTATAAGGTAACATTTCATTATCTTTACTTTACAAGGGAGGAAACTAAAACTTAGGAAAGATAAGCTACGCGTCCCAGGTCAGATATCCAGTGGATGTTCAATGGTGTAGGGATGATTTAAAATAAAGAATCTAACTCCAAAGACAATGTTCCTTATTTCCTCTTGATGTCATGAAAATAAAGAGAACCCACCCCTTACCTGGTTATGTTGTCATGAATGACTGATGTTCAATGAGCAAAGAAACCCCAGAGATGATTTTAACCAATGCCCTCATTTTATATGTGAGACAATGTTTTTAAACTTCTATTTTTATTTCTATTGGCATGACATACATTATAAGAATTTCTATGACCTGGATGTTTACAGTTTATTTTAGTAACTATTGTTTAAATACTATTGTTTTAAAGACAAATATGTAGATTATATAATGGTTTTCTAAGAAAAATAGTTATTTAAAAGTGGCCCCTTCCAAGCTTTATGCATAACAAATAATGTATACAAAGAGATAAACATATCATCATACTTTGTATTACTCTTCCCACAGTATATACTTTTCTATGTATCTGTATAGTCCACACATTTATCATTTTAATGGCTATGTAATATTCCAAAAGCTAATGTACCATAAAACTAATTCAATTTTTTTATGAAACATCTGACTTTATTTACTAAAATGCAAACTAAGTTTGTAGGAACATGTATTAGAAATTGTTAGATAGTTTTCAATGAAAAAAAATCTTTGCAGAAATAGGCAGATTGTTATCTATGTTCCACAAACCAGATTTGAGAAAAACACTTTAATGAAATGCATAGAGCTTTATTTATTCTCATTTGAAATGATGAGTGCTGGAATAGTAATTTTTTACCTGTCATATGTAATACAGATTATTGTTATTATGATTATATATGAAGCTTTGTGGATGTACCCTGCACTTTTTCAATATATCATAGAGATAAAATGTGTCTCTGGCCCAGATGCTTATGAATAAAAAGAAAAAAATGGATAATGTACAGATAATTGAGAACACTGGAAAGAGATGCATTTTAGTAGATAGAGACTTCACAGAAAATGCAGGTTTTGGAGAATGATTTTTAAATGGGAAAAGAAAGATCCTAGATAAAAATAAATGTACAGTGATATCATGCCTAAGTTTATTTTTAACCAGCTGATGAACTTGATTGAGTGCTTCTCTCAAGCACATGATTTAACTTCTGCAATTCTCCATTATCTGAGAAGAGCTTATCTGCTTAGATGGATAATTTCACTCTCAGAGGAATAGCTTTTCTGTTTATTTATTCCCAATTAGACTTGTTTCTACCTTCTCTGAAATATTAGCACTTACAATACTGGAGTCAACTTTTATTAAATGTTATGTATCAAGAGCTATTAATATTTCATAGAATTTGTTTCAATTTCCACTTGCTTAAATTTAAAAGGTCAAGGGGATAAGGGGTGGGGAATGATGATACTATTGTCATGCAGACTGAGTGATAAGGAAGTGTCATTAGGAAATTAATGTTTGATCAGAGTTCTGAAGAATGGTTAGGATACAGAAAACCCATCAAGGGGCACAGGGCATCTCACACCGGGGAGCATGGAGGCATGAAATATCATGGGCAGTATACATGGTGTCCATAGTGTCTGTAAACATAGATGGAAATGCATATTAATGTTTATAAATGAATAGTTGATCTTGCATTACAGTACCTGGCATATTCAAAACATCACATGGCATGTTCAATATGATATCCCTTTTTAATTAGATGCAGTTAAATAAGCTGCACAAACATATGATGAATTGCATGTGTACCAATACTTGCATATGTGTCTATGATTCATTGCCTTAGATAAATTATTCTGATTTTCACTGAATAAAACTTCACATTTAACAAGCTCCATAAAAACTAAGCTTAAGCCCTGGTAGAATGGCTCAGGTGGTTGAAGTGTCATTACACCTAGAGGTTCAGGTTTGATTCCTGGTCAGAGGTCAGGGAACATATGGAAGTGCAGTTTGATCCCCAGTTGGGACATGTATTGGAGACAGCTAATCAATGTTTCCACCTCACTTTCTCTCTCTCTCTCTCTCTCTCTCTCTCTCTCTCTCTCTCTTTCTCTCTCTCTCTCTCTCTCTCTCTCTCTCTCTCTCTCTCTCTCTCTCATCAATAAAATATATATCTTTGGGTAAGGAATGAAAAAGGAATGTCCATAAATAAATATAAAGTATAAAAATATTCTTATTTGTTTCCAGCTTTTATGGGAATACTATAGGATCTGTTATTATGTTCCAAAGTTTTTTGGATATGTCTTAACTGTAATTATTCTCTCTTTTATTCTTATCTTTGTCTATGAAAGTTGAAATGTTTTCAATGCCTTTCCTGTACATCTTAAATCTTAGCATGGCTAGAGGATAGGGTGAACATTGAGGAGAGAAATGAAAGAGGGAGGAAGAAAGGAAAATATTTGCAGAGAGGCTATGGTCATTACAGCCATCTCAGCTGTATTAGTTTCCTTTTACTGCCATAAATTATCAAATTATCAAAAATTAGAGACTTAGAACAATATAAAATTATTCTCTTGACAATTCTGAAGGTCAGAAGTTCAAAGTTAGGTTCGCTAAGCTAAATGAAGGTGTCAGCAGGTCTTTGTCCTTCTTGAAACTCTGAGAGAGAATTTATTTCTTTGTTGTTTTCAGCTTATAGTGTCTGCCTTTATTCCTTGGCTCTGGCCCCTTCATCCATCCCCAAAGTTTATCATTTTAATCTCTGCTTCTATGATTATATCACCTTCTCCCCTTCCACAGTAGCATCTCCCTCTGTCTACCTCTTATAAAGACTCTTATGTTATAACATTGGGCCCACCTGGATATTCCAGAATAATTTCCTCATCTCTAGAAATTTAACTTAATCACATCTTCAAAGTTCCTTCTGCTATATAAGTTTCAGGGAACAGAGCGTGGGTTTCTTGGAAGTGGAAGACCTTATTCAGTATCCTTCAGCAGCAAAAATCATTGTAAACCAATTAGGCCTCAGATATCTGCCAGATGATGTCAGCCACATGAGTAAAATCAGTTGAACCCAGCCATATCAGAACTGCCCAGGTTGGCCTAGGCTAAATTACCAACCAGCAGGATACTCAGCACAAAAATAAAATCCTGTTTAATAAAGAGGGATTATGCAAATTGAATGTCATGCTATCACAAAGATGGTTGCACACACAGTGAAGGCTGAGTTCCCCTAATGAACCTTAAAGAGCAATCACCAGGGACCTGAGGCTGCATGGCACTGGGCTGGGGAAGGAGACCTGAGGCTGTTCTCCTGTGCCCAATGGGGCTTGATGGGGGAATGAGGCTGTGCTCCCTGCCCTGGTACCAGGCCAGGGGACTGAAGCCACACTCCCTCATCCAATGGGGCTTGACAAGAGTGGGCCTGGTCAGGTTTGGACCTCACCCAATGCTAGTGGGGCCAGCTGGGTTTGGGTATCATGCAATTTTTAGGTATTGTGGATGGGTTGGGACTTGAATCTGGGTCCCATGGCATGTCCCAAACTGATAGGAGGAAGATTTCCAAATACATCTTACTACTTTTCTTTCATTTCTCACACTTCTATTATAGAGAAAGGACAAATTATTATAGAGAAAGGACAAATGTGCACAAATTTTGTGCTGTGGGCCACTAGTTATTTGTTAAGCTACTAAGTTTTTAAGTGCTGTGTTATATATAGTACAAGCTAACTGATACAGGTAAAAAAATTAATTTCTGTTGAAGAAACTGTGGGTCATCCAGGTGGTCAAATTTCAGGTCTTGACTTGAGCTAGAAATTCAAGGTCAACTAATTAAATTGTAAACTAATAAGCAAAATACATGAACTTGATTCCTGTAATATTAGTAGTTGATATTAGTAGCACCTTACAGACCACCCAATTTAAGAATGAGAGTCTCCTATTCTTAAACACTTAAGTATAATTTCTCTCTCGTGAAAGGGTGAGTCTAATACATTCAGAATAATGTATTCTTTACACTAGTGATTCTACTTTCAAACTGAATCTTCCAACTCAGAGCCTTACCTTAAGAAGTAGTAGTGAGATACATTATAGAAACTACTTATAATAGAGTCAGACACTAAGTAAAATGCCCATAAGTGCTACCTGTTACAGGGTTCATCATCACCCAGGAAGCCAGAGGTTTCTTCTGTGTTAGCCTTAGGAGTGCCTTGTGCACAATCCCTTGGTAGCACTACCATCTTGTCTTTCTAAAATCAGCACAGTCTTCTTATTTCTCTTTGCTGTGAGACCATTCTTGTGTTGAGCTGATTCTACAGAGAACTAAAAAAGAAATGAACTGGACTTCCCATCTTACATCTACTCCAAAGAAGCTTTGTAATTTTAAACAAACTACTTAAACTCTTTATGGCTCACTTTCCATGGGTTTTAATATTTATTTGGTCAGCTTCGAAGATCAATTGGGAGGAAAAAATGAATCAATAAATCAAACAAGCAAATGAACTGAGCATTAATGATGGCCTTGGCCTATGTGGTTATTCTGAAAACTTAGAAGTAAATTATTGCTTGACCTATGTTGATAAGCTGTTGCCTTTGTCTTAGTCCACATCGGCTGCTCAAACATAATATCATAGACTAAGAGGCTTATAAACAACAGAAATGTATTTCTCAGCATTCTGGAGGCTAGAAAGTTAAAGATTAAGGTACTTCAGCTTAGATGTGCTTCTTTTTGGGGTCCTGCTTTGGTGGAATGGATGAATAAACTCTCTGGAGTCTCTTATGTAACACTAATCCCATCTATAAGACCTCTGTCCTCATGACATAATCACCTCCCACAGGCCCCAGCTCCGAATTCCATTACATAGAAGTTAGGTTTTGACATATGAATTTTTGGGAGACACAAACATTAAGTGTCTAGCACCCCTGCTCATATATATATAATGGATTAATGTTCCTGATTAGAAATAAAACCCTAGGAAAAAATAATGTACCCTCCAGGTTCTGTGGGCATAGCCCAAAGTGGCCTGCCATGAACACACACATTATTTTAAGGTTTGCATTTAATATTAAAAATTAATGCAGAAGCATGACAGATAACACATATTTATAATTTTCCTTCTATAAGAAAAGATTTACAGTACAAGTTATAAGATTTACAGTACAGAGGGTTAAAAGGACAAAAAATCCTCCCAATAGTCAAAGACAAAGATAACACAATAAAAGAGTGAATAATTACAGTTAAACATATCCAGAAAACTTTGAAAAATAGAAACAGAATATTTTTTACTGATTTTGCACATGAAAGAAGAGTGAACATTTTTAAGATAAAAACCAATAAATAATGCATTCTTCTTACAGAACCCAGGGAAGAATCTAGAATTATAGGCAACATGTATCTCTAAAGATTTAATGGAGATAAAAATGTAAAGACTGGTTGGAAGCCTGTATATAGTTAGATCCCTGTTCCACTCTTGCATGCATAATAATTATAGCACTCCCCAATTTTACACACACACCAGAATAAAGCAAGATACTTATTCTATAGAGAGTTTGAATAGAAGGGCTTCCTTCCAGAAGCCCAGATTTAACTTGCCTCCCAAGAAACATTTTTGTTTATCCCAAAATGGGGGTAAGGGAGAATGTTGTTGGCATTCCTTTGGTAGAGGTCAGGGATACTACTCACATCCTACAATTTGCAGAATGGTCCAAACAACAAAAAACTGCCTGATCCTTATCATCAACAGTGAGGAGGTTGAGACACTAGAATATTATAAAAACTTGAGGGTGGGATGAAGTACTAAAATCAGAAAAATTAAAGGAATATCTCAATATTGACCTGTGAGACTTATACCTTGAATTATGAAACTCTTCTTGTGCCCTTTACTCACCTAGCTCTGAGAAACCTGATAATTTGTTTTACAAGCTCTGGGCAAGAGATCAGAGGTTTCCTCCAGAGGAAAAACTGTATAAGAGAAAAGGCCTGTGAATATCAACACTACGAGTCTCCCTCCTACTGACCACTCTAAGGAAAGCCAATCAGAATTGATACCTTGTGCTAGAATATGAATGAACAGCAAAGAATCAAAAGATATTGAAAAGGATTTAGAACCTGAAGATACAGATCAATAGATGAAAAGAAAAAAAAAACTTGAAGGAAACAGAGATAAGACAAGAAGTAGAAGATAATGCTTAATATCATCACAGATATTAAGTGAAGCTAATTAAGCCCATCAAATAGGAATAAAATGTTGTCAGAAATATTCAGAAAATAATGTTCATAGGTAATATAAAGAAAATTTCCCAGAAAATTTAAACACAGTGAGGTTTTTTTGTAAAATATATTTTATTGATTTTTTTACAGAGAGGAAGGGAGAGGAATAGAGAGCCAGAAACATTGATGAGAGAGAGACATCGATCAGCCACCTCCTGCACACCCCCCACTGGGGATGTGCCTGCCACCAAGATACATGCCCTTGATGGAATTGAACCCGAGACCCTTCAGTCTGCAGGCCGATACTCTATCCACTGAGCCACACCGGTTTCGGCACAGTGAGGTTTTTTTTATGTTGCCACAAATGTTTGCCTGGGTTTGCTCTTATGAATTGTCAGTTGCTGTTTTGTTTTTGTTTTTCTTATTTCCTACATAAATATTATTTATATTACGTTTACTTATACTTCATATTATTCCACAAAGAATTTTTTGCAACAACTCATTGTACATTTTACACAAATAATTACAAATAATATGTGTATTATTTGGGCAGGAAAAGAAATACAGAAGAAATTAAAAATGTTTTGACAATAATAAATCAAAAGAGGAGTCATAGTTTCACTTCAAATTTACTTCAAGCTTTCTTTAATTTCTTCCTCAATTTGTATAGCTTTTTTATTGCAATAGGGTTGAACACCATAATCTTCTCTAGGGTATCTAAAATGTGATGCACTTTACACTGATGCCACACTCATACAACTTTTCAGTACAACTGTAACATACAGCAAGTTACCCGATACTACGGTGTTTTCTTCAAGCTAGTCTCAGACATTGCTTTTACAAAGCTCTCATAAAGGGGTTATGATATATACATACCTCCATTTGTCTGACTTTTATTAAATGAAGGCCACTTACAACTACCCTTAGGCATTCTCAAGGAGTCAATAAGTTCAAAGAAACTGTGCTATGAAGGACTGATTTTATTAATAATGAACCTGAGCTCTGTACTTCAATAATACATCTCAGAATTCTGAGTCTGGAAATGCATTGCAATTTAAAAGAATTAGGCCCTACAACACCCTTTGAGCCAAAAAAAGATACGTTTTTTGAAATATAAAATTTCAGAAAGAGAGATCTGGAGTCAGTTTTAAGTTTAAAGAGTGAAATTTAAAAAAAAACATATTTTTTTCTCCTGTCCCTCATTTTCTGTGTTATGTCCTACTTCCCCTCTCTTCTCCATTCCTCTCCCTCCATCGTCTTTTTTTCCTACCCCATCAACATTCTTATTTTTTCAGACTTCCATCCATATATGATGTGGGAGGTGGGGTCTTTCTGAAAGAACAAATCTATGAATTAAAGTTAGGGTGGAATTAAAGAAAAGGGCTCCATTCTCCACATGACTTTGCTAACTCCACTTGGAAAGGTGGCTATATCATCCTTTCCTTCAGCTAAACTCTTTCTTCTGCCCACAGTTCTACTTGTTGAAGGAGAAAGTAGAGTTCTATTATGAGTTCTGGCTTCTCCTTCCACCCCATTGTCTCTATGTGAATATGAAGCTCAGGCCAGTGGCCCTCCAATTCTCAGAGATGGGAAGAAGAAGTTGTCTTGGAATAACCAAATGAAATCTCAGAACCTGCTAGTCACCCTGTTCTGGTCCTTCGTGTGGAAGGAGTGCTCAATGACTAATTGATGGCAATATAGAATCTATCATTGCTTTTGGAAAAAAGATCTCTATCCACGTTAGTTTGAGCAGAGAGGATTCTCCCTCTAGTTCAGCAGTAGGCTAACTATAGTGAGCTAAATCTTGTGAGAGTTAATTGTATTTTTCAACCTGGAGGATATTTTTGGATGGGGTTTGCATTTAGTAAGTCGACTCTGAATCAAGACAATTGCCCTCCACAATGTGCATGGACCTCATATGTTTTTCTCAATAGAACACAGTAAGAACTGAACTGCAACATTAGCTTCTTCCTGGGTCTCCTGCCTGCTAGTTCACTCTGCAGATTTTGAACTTGCTAGCCTCTGTGATTGTTTGAGCCAATTCCTTAAAATAAATCCTTTTACATACAAACACACACATACACTACACAAACACATTATATTGGTTCTGTTTCTTTGGAGAACCCTGACTAATAAAGGCCTCATTCTGTAAATAGAATTTTATTGCCATAAAGCCACACCCATTTGTTTATGTATGGACTATAGCTGCTTTCTCACAATAGAGATTTCAAATGACCCACAAAGCTAGAAATATGTGCTATTAGGGCCTTTGCAGAAAAAGCTGCCAACTCCTGCTATAGCTGATTTCCTATCTCTCTCACAACCAGGAAACTACTGGATGATTAGAAACCACCCTTGCCACCCTGGCTTGATAGCTTTCCCTTATTCAATATGTCTTAACACCCTGGCTATGCCATCCTCTTCTGGAGCATTTAGGATATAAGTGTATCCTTTTAAGCATATCCTTCTCCATGTCTTAGTCATGAGTGTGAACTCCCTGACACCCAGGGCTGTCTTTCTGTGTTATGCTTTTTGTTTGATTTTTGTTAATGAATGGAACCAATAAATAAATGACAAATAATAGTAGCTAACATTTGTTAATTGGGCCCCTGTGATGTGCTTATTTCTATGTTAAGCTATTTACATACATTATCTCATTGAATTCAGATAACAGCTCCATAATGAATTTCATTTTGCACGTATAGAAACTGAGACTAAGGGAGGGTTGTTATTGCCCAGTCCCACCCTTGTCAAGCTCTGCCAGGCAGGGGCTTTAGCCTCAGGTTCCCTGGCCTGGCGTCAGGACAGGGAGAGGGGATGACCTGAGGTCCCCTAGATGGGACAGGAGAGGCTTGCCTTGAGGTCCTCTGTCAAGCCCTGCCAGGTGAGGGACATGACCTGAGATTCCCTATGAAGCCCTGCTTGGTGGGGGTCATGGCCTGAGGTCCTCTGTCAAGCCCTGCCAAGTGTGGGGGGGCAGCCTCAGGTTCCCTGGCCTGGCACCAGGAGGGGGGCACAGTCTCAGGTCCCCCATAAAGCCCCTCTCGGCAGGGGGCACAGCCTGAGTTTCCCTGAACCAGCACTGGGAGTGCACCTTGAGGTCCCCTGTCAAGCTCCGCTGGATGGAGAGTACAGACTGAGGTCCCTCATCAAGCCCTGCCAGGCAGGAGTGTACAGCCTCAGGTACCCCAGCCTGGTACTGGGGTGGAGGGCACGACCTGAAATCTCCTGTCAAGCCCCACTTGGTGGGGAGCACAGCCTGAGGTCCACAGGCCTAGAACTGAGGTAGGGGAGGCAGCCTGAGGTCCCCTAGCCCAGCACCACAATAGGAAGTGCACCTTGAGGTTCCCCATCAAGACCCACCAGGCAGGGGGCATGGTCTCAGGTCCCCTGGCCTGGTGCTGGGGCAAGGGGTGAAGCCTGAGGTACCTGTCAAGCCCTGCTGGGTTGGGGGCATTGCCTGAGATCCCCTGGGGGGGTCAGGGCAAGGCATAGCCTCAGCTCCCTGCTGAATGCTCATTAAGGCTCCTTATGGAAACTTGGCCTCAGCTGTGGGTGCAACTATCTTTGTGACAGAGTGATGGTCAATTAGCATACTCCCTCTTTATTAGATAGGATTTTTGAATACAGATAACCTACTGGATTTTATCTTTACAGAAAATTATAGTAAAAACATTTTTCAAAGGAAACCAAAAACATATCCACTTTGATGCTGTTGCTAGGATCACCTTTTTATTATGCATTGTGGTGCCTGTGCCCTGTGCTCTGAAGACTGCCATTGTCTCTCAGGCATAGCTGATGATCACAGGTAACCTCATGAATGGAAAAGACCCAGCAACAATATAAATCATCACAAGCCTCATTTCTTTGCCTTCTGCCTATGGCTCTGAGGTGTTAGAAACAAAGCACAGGAGGTGTTATTTAATTTTTGGTTCAGGTAGTTCCAAGTTGTACTCATTTGATTTCAGCACATCAGAAAAATCTTCTGATTATTGAAGTCATAAGCCATAGTAAAAGGCATTTACTGCAACATGCAAGCCTGGTTCTGAAATTTCTGGGGAAGCTCTGACAGTAATAAGGGTTTACCTGATCACATAAACATACATTAATATATGTAAGAATTATAAAACGAGATAGCTATTTTGTGTGGCCCTGAGTCTGCCATTCTTTTAGGGTGGGAGGAACAGACAATGCGTAAACAATTGGAAAAATGCATGCAACTTCTTGGAGTCTATGTAATACTGTCTCTAATGATATTCATTGTTAGGTGGGCCCTTTAAAAGCCAGTATAGCAGGCACAGGGAGATTTCCAATAACTGTAGCTGAAATAGCAGTAGCAACTGTGAGCATTCTAGGAAGTCCTTATGATAGTCTCTTTACATTATATATATATATATATATATATATATATATATATATATATATATATATATTGCCTGTAATACAAGAGGAAAAAAGACTCTAATTCAAGGAAATTCTATCATCCATTATACAAATGAGTAGTTGAAGTTCAATGATTGAATATATTTTCTAAGACTACACAGCTAATAAATGGCAGAAATGGGATATTAATTCAGTTTTGTCTATTTCCTATGCATGTACTCATCTCACTACTCACCATTCTCCAGAAAGAACAGAACTGTCTAGCTCTGTTTCCTGAAAACAGGATTTACAAATGAATATGTATGATGCTTCATGGTGATCTCCTATGCTTAAAGGTTTTAAAGAGTCAACTATTATATGTCTAATACTCTGTATACTCCAAATATCCCTAAAGTAAAAGGTTACCACATTACCAGAGAATCAAGAACTAATCTTCTAACTTTCTCTTCTGGTGACAGTTATAGCTCAGATAAAGAGAAATTGTTTTTCTGCCTGGACAGTTTAAAGAAAGGACCAAAGGTATCCAATTTAGGAGTATAGCTGTGAAAAGCTACAAGGAAAACTAAAGAAATAACATGAAATTGTAGCCAGAAAAGTTCATAGTCTCAGTTTCTTTACTTACTATACAACTCTGGCAACCCTAAGCTTTATAATAATAATACTGACACATAAGATATTTGACAAAATGTGATAGTATAGCATGATAGCTATAAAATATAATACTAATGTTAGTTATTGCTATTTTAATGCCCATACCGTTTTTATTATATTAATAATAGAGTTAATATATTCACACTATATTAATACTAAGGAAATTAACTAGAAGAAATATTTTAATATTGCTATCTGCCCTTTTTCTGTAATACTAGAAGTATCAACCAAATTCATGATCAACAATGACAGATCAAAACACATGCATGTAATTGTTACCATTAAGAGCTTTATATGTATCGTGCATGCACAAGTCAACTTAGCCTTTTATAGATATAGAAAAAACTTGATTAATTAGACCTGCTTTCTGATTTAGTTAAACTTTTTCTAGCCCAGGGAAGCACCCCAATTTATCTTTCACGTAACTGTAAGCAATATAGCAATAAATATCAACACAAAGCAGATTATTATTGTAGATCATGCAGGAAGAACAAAGGATAACATATTTAACTGTAGTAGTGTTTGCCTATATTCTTCTCAGTGAGAAAACCTGAAGTCATTTTCAAGGTCCTCCATTTTTTACTTCTTTGCAATTGAGGGAAGTTTCTAAACTTTCTAAATCTCCATTTTCTAGCTAATGAAAAGAAAATATGTTTCTACCAAGTCTCCTATCTATCTACTCCAGGACTTTTGTGAGGATCAAATGACATGAGGCACATGAAAATGCTTCACAAACATTTGGTTAAAGTGTAAAATGTTTGCATCTGGCTATAAAACAAGTCATGTTCCTGGGCTGAAGAATCTCCAAGGAGGCTAGTCACTAGGGAGAAGAAGCCAGGCATTGATATGTGATGTCATTACCTGGTGCCCACAGCGACCATTCTGGGCTGAGCTGGGCTGTGTGCTGCATTTTGCTTCATGGGGACTTGGCAGCCATTGGCTTTGATTTGGTGAGGAGTCACTCTGGGGTGGTGGTAGAACTTTTGTTCCACTTGGGGGAAGCCAAGTGTTGGTTTGTTGGCACCAGGTCCATGGTGCTGTTTATTTTTAAAGTATATATTTTTTTATTGATTTCAGAGAGGAGGAGAGAGATAGAAACATCAATAATGAGAGATAATCATTGCCATTTATTTTTAAACTAGTGGCTCAGTGCACAAAATTCATGCACATTAAAAGGGGATTAATTAGAGGAAATAATTTACTATGTTTATTTGCCCTTTCTCTGTAATAGAAATGTTAGAGATGAAAGAAAATTAGTAAAATGTATATGAAAACCTTCCTCCTGTCAGAGTCTAGGGCACACCATGGGACCCAGAGTCAAGTTCTCGCCAACCCACATGCACCTCAAAATCACATGAGACCCATAACCTGCCAGCCCAGCCCCCATTGGTCTAGATTAAGACTCGGCCAGTCCCAACCCTATCAAGCCCTGCCAGGCAGAAGGCATAACCTCCTAGCTTAGTGCCAGGATAGGGATCATAGCCTGAGGTCTCCCAGCCTAGAACGAAGCAGGGGCATGCCTTGAGGTCCTCCATCAACCCCTCCCAGGTGGGGGACACAGAATGAGATACCCTGTCAAGCCCTGCTGGGTGGGGGGCATGGCCTGAGGTTCCCTATCAAGCCCTACCTGGTAGGAGTGGCACAGCCTCAGGAACCCTGCTCAGTACCAGGAGGGGGGGGCACAGCGTCAGGTCCCTCATCAAGCCCCACTGGGCAGGGGGCACAGCCTGAGTTCTTCCAACCCAGCACTGGGGATGCACCTTGAGGTCCCCTGTCAAGGTCTGCTGGGTGGGGAGCATGGTCTGAGGTCCCTGTCAAGCCCTACCAAGTGAGGGGTGTGGTCTGAGTTCCCCTGCCCTGATGCTGGGGTTGGGAGTATAGCCTGAAGTCCTCAGTTAAGCCCCACCTGGTGGGGGCTGTGACCTGAGGTCCCCTGTTAAGCCCTGCCTTGTGGGGGAGGACATAGCCTCAGGTCCCTGCTGATTGCTCCTTAAGGCTCTTTCCGGGAACTTGGCCTCAATTGTGGGTGCAGCCATCTTTGTGATGGAGTGATGGTCAATTAGCATATTACCTCTTTGTTAGATAGAATGGCTAGTGCACATCCTGTGTTGAATGTCTGCCTCTTGGTGGTCAGTGCACATCATAGCTACAGGTCTGACAGACACTTAACCTTTTATATATGCAGATAATGTGTTTTAAAAGTGTCAAAGAGTCCATATAATGATGACAGAGAAACATTGCTGAAGGAGAATGTTAAATTAAACTCAATTTATTAAAAACTTAAATAGTACTATTAATTTGTTTTTCCATGAAACAGATTGATGTGGCAAATGTAATGTCACCAGGAAAATATCATTAACTTCCTGGATCTGATACAGCCCATGAGTGTTCAGCATTGCTACGGTCTCTTGAAATTAGTATATTGTTTACAGAACTCTGTTAAGCGGAGAAGAGTCTCATTAGTGTCTTTGTACATGAGTTTCCTGCACCTTTCAAGAAGAATGTATTCTTTAAGATGTGTTTCAAGAAAATACCTCCAAGGTAAATAGAATCCTAGGCTTTTTTCTTTTGAACATCACTTTCTAATGCTCTCTCATGGAAACCTCTAAGATAATCCTTTTAAATTGAAAAATATACTCCCAGAAAGCAAAGCTTTCTCTAGTTAAATCCTTAGTTTAAGATGAGAAACTCTTGCTCTCTTAGGTGAGTTTTGAAGATAGCTAAAGGGTATATATTGTTTGAGGACTAATTATGTTGTTTGATATCTATGGTCTTTGTCTCAGACAGAATGTACTCTTGGACACACCTTGGTCTATTAATTCTTAGATTCAAAGTATTCAGAATTTTAAAGTTTATTGCTCAAGTGATTTAGAGACCACATTGTTCTATCCTCCCTCTTATATTTAAACTAGAGGCCTGGTGCACAAAATTCATTCATGGCTGCGATCCCTAGGCATGGCCAATGATGAAGCATGAGCATCTGGTGTGGAAGGGCAGATCTCAGCTAACTTCTGGGCCCTGGGCAGCACTGGTCCTGGGCCTTCATGTACCCTCCTCCACCTGAGTCATTGGGCCCCTGCCCAGCTTCCTCAGTGCCTGGGAGCCAGGAGGCAGACCTGCCTCCTACTGCCACCACTGGTCACCATCTGCAGGGTGACTGGCAGAGTGATCAGGTCCCACTCGCATCTGCCTTGACCTGGTGCTGCCCACTCACCTGCTCTACCATCTTGCCGTGGTCCCACTCTTATCAGGACCCATCGGGGCTGACAGTGACTCCACTGTTTACTGCTGTCAGTGCCATGTTGGTGATGCCTGCCATGTCCTGCGACACACTTGGTGGCTGGCGCACGTCATAATGAGCAATCAAATCCCAGATCAAATTCCAGGTCTAGGGGACAATTTGCATATTAGGCTTTTATTATATAGGACTAGAGGCTCATTGTGCAATTTGTGTAATAGGCCTTCCTTCCCCTAGCTGCCAACACTGTTTTTCCTCTGGCACTGGGACCCAGGCCTTTGCTCTGGCCACAGTGGAGAAGCCAAGCCTCTTCAATCCAGTCTTCAGTCTTTGCTAGGACCAGTGTCTTCTAATCTTCACTCTGAGCCTGGATATGCAAATTTATATACCATCTTTATTGGGTTAATTTGAATACTCACTCCTGATTGGCTGTTGGGCATCTTGGAGGTATGGTCTTGCATATTTCTCTTTTATTAGTGCAGATTCTTTCTACAGCATTTGCTATTGGTTGGCCAGTCTGTGATTGAATGCATCTATAGAAAGGGCATTGATTCATATATGTATTCACTCATTTTTACTAGAATCAGCATTTGCCATGCTCCTAACATTAACAGAAGATTGTAGGAAATACAATGTAAGGACAGGATATAGTTTTTGACTATCAGTGGATAGAAGAGGACAGGGTCAGTTTACATCTAGTTTCATGTAAATAATTAAAAAACATTTAGTCAAAAATGTCTTTCAATTTCATGTGATTTGAAGTTCACATCAACAAATAATCCTATTTTTCTCTTTTAATTTAGCATAAACTTAAACTTAACAATTGCCTTATAACAGCCTAAAACTGTACTTTATGTTCTCCTTTGTTATTTCTTAACTTAATTATACCTTTCATATGGACAAATTTTTATCTGAATAACAATAAAGTTTTTGTCCCTAGTTCCAGATAATTAACACCTACATGGTTGATTGATGAGGCAACATAATCTGTTGGCTTCTTATGCTCTCTGGATTTCTGTACTCAGGCTTTCAAGTCATTTGAGTCACAAAGTATTCCCTTGTTACCATCTACTTTATGGTAGTGATTCTTATTTTCTCTAAAAGTTCTCACCTTCCTATACTTACATGGAACCCTGCAACCAATTCTCAAATTAGTTCTCTCCTCCATGTAGTCATGTTCAACTATCAATGCTGAAGACTACTAGCTCTCTGGAAACAAGTCCAGTTTAGCCCCAGAGAAAGAGCCTCTGGCTCTTGTCAGTTTTATTTTTCACATAAATTAAATCAGCCCTCAGAAACATCATTCTTAATATCCTTAATGTTCTTTTTAAATTAATTTTTTTCCTTTTGATAACACACATAAGCCTCTCAGTTGAAAAGTATTCACTTAACTTACCCCTGCCCTTTCTAAAAACTACTCAAATTTTCTCCTTCTTACATGTTTGATTTCTGCCATTGTGTCAAAGCAGTTTTCTGGAATAACCTTATAACCAAACACCATGGTCATATCTCAGCATCCATCTTCACTTTTTCTCATATACACTTCAAAGAGTATTTATTCTTACTTCTTTAATCTGTCCATTGGATTTCCAAAAGACATTGTTTTCTCTGTTTTCAGCTTCCCATTGTCATCTTTTCTCTCTTTAGTATCAGAAAGAAATAATAACAGAATTATAATAATAGCCACCATGCATTCATTTTCTATGAATTGCATTACATTTTAAAGATAGAATAATTTTATTTAATCTAAACACAATTTTAAGAGTATGTAATATTACTCCCATTTACCGGTAATAGAATTAAGTTTCCAAAAGGGTTAAGTAATTTGCTTAATGTTTACCTCAAGGGTTGAGTGTATATTTTCTCCTTTACCTCTACACTTTCTTCCTAGGCATTCCCATATATTAAGAACCATTTATATGCTGATTAAAAAAATTATTATCTGGAGCCCAGAATTCAACATTACAAATAAAATCTGTATACTATCTTCTCATTTGACATTTCTACTTGCTGTCTCAAGGCATCTCAACTTTACAATAATATTGTTTTAGTCCTCAACTTTTTTCACACACAAGAATACAAACTTTATCCTTCCTCCATTTTATCTCTCACCAAATGGGGCCACATCTGTCCATCCATCTGCTCAAGCCAGCAACATAGGAGTGAACTTGATATTTTTCCTTCTGCTTTACTTCCTAATCCAAATAACTAGTAAATTCTACTGGTTCTTCTTTCAAGCTAAATCTCCCAACTATTTATTTTGTTTTCTATCTCCCATGCCTCCAACCTAAGCAAAGGATAGTTGTTCAACTGATCTACCCATGTTCCTTCTTGTCTTCCCTAATGTATCCTCTGCACAAAAGCCAGAATGAGACTTTTACAAGTATAGTAGATCCTATCACTCCTTTGTTAAAATCCTTATATGGATTCCAACTGGACACCTACCTGTATGGACTTTGTATACTTCTACTTTATCTCTTGCATTTTCTCTTGAGTTACTAAGATAGAGATGTTTTCATTTTTTGGCTCCTGGTATATTCTAAGGTTTAATTGGTATCTTGTTTTTTTTTTCACATGCTACGTCTCCCACTTCAACCTCCTAATCTCAAAACTCTTTAAATGGAAGATTTCAGTTTAGAAGTTGTATCCTGAGAGAAGACTTTGCTAGCATTTCTATCTAAGGCAGTGGTTCTCAACCTTCCTAATGCCACGACCCTTTATTACAATTCCTCATGTTGTGGTGACTGCCAACCATAAAATTATTTTTGTTGCTACTTCATAACTGTAATTTTGCTGCTGTTATGAACTGTAATGTAAATATCTGATATGCAGGATGTATTTTCATTGTTACAAACTGAACATAATTAAAGGGATTAATCACAAAAACAATATGTAATTATATATTGTGAAATATTTATTTCTAATTACAAATAAATGAAATTTTGTCTTGAATCATGGTGTAGCATGTGTAACAGTCTTAATATGAAAACAGTAAACTACATTGCTACATTTTGCTACACCGAGGAGTGGTGTGTTGGTTCCTAAGACGATGGGAAATAGGTATTTTCCAATAGTCTTAGGCGACCCCTGTGAAAGGGTCGCTCCACGCCAAAGGGGTTGCGACCCACATGTTGAGAACCACTGATCTAAGGTAACCATTGCTTCCAGTCATCAATTTTCTCTGAGTTTTTTCTTTATTTGTTTCCTAATATATTACAGTGTATAGTTATATTTTATTTGT
The DNA here is from genome assembly GCA_011751065.1 of Lasiurus cinereus. Lineage (NCBI taxonomy): Eukaryota > Metazoa > Chordata > Mammalia > Chiroptera > Vespertilionidae > Lasiurus > Lasiurus cinereus. The sequence goes on along the minus strand of JAAGEH010000286.1, from coordinate 4,126,948 downwards.
TTATTCAATTGTCTATTATCTCATATTAGATTGTAAATTCCATGAGAGCAGGAACTATGTCTGTATTTTTTGTTTTACTTCTATATGCTTCATTTTTTGCATGGTGCAGTGCACCTGTATGAGTTTTCTAAATAGGCTTAATTAAAGTACCATAAGTTGGATTGCTTAAATACTAGAAATGTATTGTTTCACAGTTCTGAAGACTAAAAGTTTAAGGTCAGGGTGTTGTCATGGTTGGTTTCTTCTGAGGGTTGTACACAAGAAACTGTTCAATGCCCCTGTCCTAGCTTATGGTAGTTTTCTCACAATTTGGATTTCCTTGGCTTGTAGAAGCATCACCCTCATCACTGCCTTCATCTCCATATGATGTTCTTCTTGTGTGCATGTTTGTGTCCAAATTTCCTCTTTTTAAAAAGATACCAATTATGTTGGATAGGGCCCACTCTAATGACTTCATCTTAATTTAATTATAACTGCAATGACCCTATAACCAAATAAGATCACATTTTGAAGTACTGGGAGCTAGAACTTTAACATATGAATAGGGGTAGGGGATAAAATTTAACACAAAACAGCACATGAAGGTGTTTGATAAATACTGACAACTAAAGAGGGAAGGAAGAGGATGGTGGATAGGAAGAGATCAACTTCATGTGTACAATGAAGTTGTATACATATATGTATAACCCGTGGACATAGACAATGGGTTGGTGAGGGCCTGGGGTGGAGGGAAGAGAGTAGGGGAGAGAATGGGAGAAGACTGGAAGAGGTTAATGGGGGTGGGGAGGGAGGAGGATTTTGGCAATGTTTTCAACAATAAAGATTAAATGGGAAAATATTTTTCTAGAATATGGATAAACATAATCTCAAGAACTATAAAGAAACTATTATTTTATTAGTTATAAAAATACTAATAACTATGAAATGGTAAAAGTATCATTTGAACACACATCTTCCAAATGTCAAGTCTATTTTTAAATCCCTGATGTGAACAGTTCCTCTCTTCTGTCTTCTGATGATGTACATTCTGGATATCAATTCTCAAATCTTATCCATGTCAAAGAGAATATGAATATAGCCTGGCACCAGAATCAAGTATTTTCTCTGAATAAGTCAGTAATTTATTGGTCACAGTAACTGAGGAAGACAATAATAATAATTATAATGCACTACATCAAACTTTGCTTTGTAAAGCTGCAGTGAGATATCATCTAAGAATAATAGTAAACAGAGTTTTTAATTATAGGAAGACTGCTATAACAGTCTTTATGATGGCTGCTATGCCTGAGAGAAGGCCACCATGCATTCACCTCTGCTGGATTGCTCATGTTGGATAGTTCACATAAACAGCTACCTAATTTGCATGAATATTTGCTTCCTGTTAACACAATTTTATGTCATAGTTACTATAATTGAAAAATTTTAGGCATTAAAGTGCAAACTTCTTTTTAAACTAGGGTTTTCCAGGGTGAAAAAACAAAACAAAAAACTTGTGGCAAAAAATTCTATGTTACTATTTGTTAAGGGATCTAATCCCAGGGAAGCAAAGGAGCAAGGGAAGCAAGGAGAAACAAATAATTAGAGGAACAGTAGTGAGAGGCTATATGAACTCTCTTTATAAAAGAGATAAGAGAAGGGTGCATCTCTGTAGAGTCAGAGTCTTCTCAATAAATGGTAGGGAGATCATCTATTATTTGCAGACTTCTCTCTCTCCCTTCTAGGAAACTTCACCTTGGGAAGCTTTAACTTGCCTGCAGCTGCCTCTATTGATGCAGAGCAACCAGTAGGCTGGCAAACTGTGAGCTCTATTGGTGAAAGAAATGTCTGTATAGACCTGGACCTAGGAGTAAAGGAAAAGTATAAGATATTGCTTATCAAGAACTATAAAGGGTTTGAGATTTTACTCTGACTTTGCCAGCTAATAAGTTACTAGTAGCTTCTTCCGTTTTCATAGACATTAGCAGGAGACATGAGAACAGATTTTATTATTGACAGTAAATGCATTAACCAAAATATCACCATTTGTGCATTTTCCTGAGCCCCAATTCCCACAGTATGACTTGAAAAGAATCAGGTTATCCTTAAATACATATTAGGTTGCACTTTAGAAAAACAACTCAAAGTTTAGGAACTAAAATCTTCTATAATAGAAAGAAAGCTTGCCTGACTTTTGCCCTGGAGAGAAAAGAGATAGTTTTTATTGTAACTAAACAAACCTGTCTTTGGCTCTGGAGGGAGAAATAATCTATTTCTGGAATAAAGGCAGTCAGAACCTCTGTTCACAAGACTCATAGAACTGCCAGACCCATGGATAACAGTCCTTCAAGAATGCTCCTATTGAAGATAAGGAAAATGTGAATCTTATTGGACTTATAATCAGAATTTGATATGTTTTTTTCCCCAGAGATTTACCTTTACAAACATCATAAACAAGTATTAAATATGTAAATAATCTTTTATTCCCAGTTTCTTTTTGACTTTCCCCAAGTAATTGTAGGTTGGTTAATATAGTTTATAACGTTTTAATAACCAGTTTGACTATAAGAATATTTTACTTAGTTACTGTTTTTTCTTGCCTAATTTTTCTATTAGTATATCTAGGTAATCAGAGCTATAGACATTTTGAAATAAATACTACCTTCACTTTATAGCTCTAGAGACTCTGCTATCTGCATCTAAAAAGTGCTATATGTGCATATGTTATGGAGAATATGGGTGATATGAGAAACATAACTAAGCTACAGAAAAGAACATAAATTCATATACAGTGGTACCTCGAGATACGAGTGTCCTAATATATGAGATTTTTGAGATACGAGCCATCGAGCGAGTGATTTTTGCTTTGAAATACGAGCAACATTTGAGATAGGAGTAATTGCTCGGATCAGCCGGCTGCACATGACCCACCAGTTTACCACGACTCGAGCATCTCATAGTTTCCCACGCCTCAAGGTTACAGAACGAATTAAACTCATATCTCGAGGTACCACTGTAATTTCATTTGTAACTAAGGATTTGAAAACACCTCATTCCATTTCATAGATTAGGAAAAGGAATTAAAAGGCTTGGGTAGAGGGAAGCCACTATTAACCCTCAATGTTTAAATTATAACCAATTTTATCTTTGATGCTTAGAGCTCCCCTCTCTAAGAGGATATGCCAAAATAATAAAAACAAAATTAAAAGATGTTCTAAAATAAACACTATAAGCCTTCTCCATTTCAATGCGTTAGGATAGACCCTGAAATCTTGATGAGGTTAAAAAAAATTAATTATTGCTTTAGCATCATATATATAGTCATCTTTGAAGGCTTCCTCTGTGCATTCTGTATTGTTTTTAGGTCGTGATCATTCTATATGGATCATTGGAGTAATTCAATATGAATTGAAGAGTTCCATGTCCTGGGGTGTTTCACACCATTATGACTTTCTGTGGGTATCTGTTGTAAATTTCCAGTTCCAACTAGCATCCTCTATTTTCTTTTATAACAGACATACATTTAACTGAGTGCAGCTCAACTATAAACATTTTATTGTCTGAGCGATTCATAGGCACCAAGATATACAGTGTTTAGAATTCTAAGAATATTGGGGCTGGCAGGAAAGAAAGAGAAAGAGAGCTGGTTTGCCATGCTCCCCAAGTCATAATATAAGCAATCTATTTGAAAACCTAAAATTGCAATTTTAGATTTTCAAATAGATTTTCAAAATCAATGTTTTTGCCCCAAAACATTTATTTAAAAAAAATCTGCTTTTTAATCAATATGTCACCAGATTCAATCAACATAAAGAAGACTCTGAGTGGTTTCATAAAGAGTTAAATATATGCAACACTGTTCAGAAAACAACCTATATTGCTGCAATTCCAGGCTGAAAGCACAGAATATATTTTTCTGAATGAAGTATAAATTATACAAGTGCAGAACTGCCATGCCAAAAAAAAGATAGAGGCCTCTGACCCACATCTTAACCTGTATCAATACCTTACTAAATTCCCAACCTTCTTCCTTTTCTCTGTGGTCTTCTTGGAAATGCTACAATTCATGACCTATCCACCCAGCTCTCCCCTGACTGCCAATGGAAAGAAAGATGAATGATTTTAATTCTTACTGCTCTGCTGCCCAATGCAACTCTGCTGCCAGCTGGTCTGGCTGCAGCCCTGGTTATAGGAATTTTGGTTTCTATGAAAATTTCACACAGAGATTACAAGGATGATGGAGTGACGGCCAATGTAGGAAAAGGCTTGTGTTCATGAAGGTAACACAATTTGGCAGTAAGCATGTATGTACAGTTTTACTTCTGAGTATTCCATGGCCAAAGGGGATGACAGGGTGGATGTTAGCCCAAGCCAGAAGCCTAACTGAATTATATTTTTAAAAAACTTCAACACACATATATAAGAGCCTTTTTAAAAGAAGAAAACAGTGTATGGGACAGTGCAGAATAGCCCAATGAAAAGGATTATTTTGGCATTGATTTTGCTAAAGCTTTTTTCAATCATTAGGAGAGTCAAGTACTGAGCTAGTTGGGTGGGATACTGCAACTATAGTTCCTCACAGGACAGGCTGAAATATGCAAAAACAGCCATAGAAGAAGAAAGGAAAGAAAAGAATAGGGTAGAGAACAGTAACAAACAGGTGACTTGACTTACAGGAATTCTATCCCTGATTAGATTATCTTATTATGGGAATCCACTAGGACTTTGGAGCAGAATTAGCTTTTTTCACAGTTGCTCTTCATACACACACACACACACACAGAGACTCACACACATACACAAACATACATCCTATATAATAAAAGGCTAATATGCAAATTGTCCCCTCAGGGGTTGGATTGATTGTTATGACGTGCACTGATCACCAGGAGAAGGAACAGAATGAAGGAAGGCAGCCAGAAGGAATTTGACCCTACCTGTGCACAAATTTCATGCACTGGGCCTCTAGTATTATGATAAACAGGAGACATGGATGTCAGGTGATTGAAATAATAGGTTACTTAGTCTGGAGAAAGTGTGAAAAGAAGACAAGCAAGGGAAGAAAAAAGGCACCCACTCAAGAAGGAAGCCAGGCAGTGACAAATTGGGAGTTTGGTGTGGCGTTGTTACTAGTAAGAAAATATCACAGGAATCAGGACCTGGGCACTTTCTTTCAGATGTACAAACATTTCCCTAAAGCAAACCTTTAAAGACTTTGAGTATCAAACTGTCCAGGCAGAAGACAACAGGGAGAAATAGTGTTCTCAATTCCAGTTCAAAGTTCCCTGCAAGATCTGCTTTTTGAAAAGTCTTTGCAAGACACCCAGATGCACAAGGTGCACATTCTGTGGTCTCTGTAAAATCCTGAGAGCAGGCACTTTCCACCTGGAGCTCAGAACCTGCAGCTGCCTTTACACAAGTTTAATCGTAACTAAACCTATCTATCTTCCATTCATGTATTATACACAGAAAAACTAATAAATCAGAGAAAACACTGTTCAAATCCAAGAAATGATCATCAGAAGAAAAAAGAGCAGGTCTTAACCAAGAAATGCTGCTTCTAGTCTGTAAAGCTGGCAAGCATGCAGTCCTTTGATTTCAGCCAAAAGATGAGAGCGGGAGAGAAGGGGGAAGGGTGAGAAAAGGGAGGAATAGGAGGAACAAAGGAGGAGAGAGGAAGATAAAAAAGACCTTGAAAATGCTTTTCCTTCTTTGCTGACTCAAATATTTACATTGTCCTTTCTTCTTCCTGTCTATGCCATTTCCCCTCCTACCCAATTCATCCGTTTCCCTACATCCACACAACCCCCACAACTCCCACTCCTGACAAACTATTCCATTCTGTGGAGATTTGTTGCTGCCTCCTGCATGGGTCCAGCTGCATGGTTTTTCTCTCCTCTTCAGGCTCTGTCCCCGCCTCCTCCTGCTTCTCTGCATCCTGAAGTGGAACATACGTGCAGGCACAGCATACACACAAACACACAGCTGTGCTGCCTCCTCTCTGGCACTTTCCAGTGACGGACACTCCAAACATTTAACACAGCATGCAGAAATGTTGATGTAAAAAGAATAAGCTCTACACCTGCAATGCTAATTAATCGTAAACAAGCTCTTTTCAAGGTAGGAGTTCTGGCCATGAAGCCAGAAGAGATAGGAATATCTTGTTAAGAAAACAAACATTCTCTGTAGATGCTAGGTGGCAGTATTGACTCAGTAACAGGAGCATCCCTAAGACTGGCCAAGCCACAGGTATAATTCAGTTTGAGTGAGACCCACATAAAAGTAGAGAACTCAGAGAGATGGGCTGAAGCCAGAAAAATAAGTTGCTATGATTGTCCATGAAGGAGTTCATAAACATGGAGAGCTGGGAGTTCTTTCTTTAAAAGGGTTCAGCCAAAGATAGTTGATATTTTAAGTTTGCCTTGTGATCTCAGCACCATGATTTTAAAGCAATACTGTCTTTTTAAAATATGATACTCATACAGAGATACTCTAGATGTTTAATATTTTTCTACTCCATCTGAATTTCCTATATGAATAATAGTGATCAGTATTCGGAACAACTAAAATAATGTCTGGAATCCTCTTTGTTGGCCCAGGGCACTACAACCATGTGAACAGCAGACACATGAGCAGCCCACTTTTGTCCAAGGATCAGCAGCCTCCCAAGCAACCCGCTACATGCCTAAGAGCAGCAGCTTTATGTGGCCTGACCCTAAGGAGCAGCCAGTTCCCCCATCTGAGGAGCAGCAACCACAAGAGAAGTTCACCCCATCGGAGGAGCAGCAGCCACTTGAGTAGCCCACCCACTACTGAGGAGCAGCAGCCACACACAGCCAGCCCTCCTCTGAGGAGCAGCAGCTGTACCTGTCCTAAGAGCAGCAGCTGTGCTGTACAAGCAGCCATTCCCCTCCCAAGGAGCAATAGCTGTGCAAGAAGCCTGCCCCTTCTGAGTAGCAGCAGCTGTGTGAGTAGACCACCCATTTCTGAGGAGCAGCAGTCACATAAGCAGGCTTCCCATGTCCAAGGAGCAGCAGCCCAGTGCAGTCCACACTGGTCCAAGGAGCAGCACCTACATGCAGCATACATCTTCTCAACTAGAAGGACCAGGTGAACGGCCATCCCTGTCTGAGGAGCATCAACAACACGAGTAGCTCACTCCTACACGAGGAGCAGCAGCCACATGAGCTGCTGTCTGAGGAGAAGCAACTGCATGAGCAACCCGCACCTGCATGAGGAGCAGCAGCTCTGCAAGCAACCTGCCCCTGTCCAAGGAGCAGCAGCATCATCACCAGTAGCCCATCCCATCTGAGGAACAGCAACAGCATGCAGCCAGCCCCCATCTAAAGAACAGCAGCCATGTGAGCAGCTAGCCCCCGTCCAAGGAGCAGCGTACATGAGCAACCCATCCCGATCTGAGGAGCAGCAACCTCATAATCAGCTTCCTGACCCCATCCAAGGGACAGCAGCTATACAAGAAGCCTCCCCCACCAGGTAGAGGAGGCACCACTGCTATGAACAGCACTCACCAGAGAAGCCACTGCCAACTAAAAAGCAGCTGCTACATGACCACCTGAGGAGCAACTGCAACTAGAAAAGCCACTGCCATTCAAGGAGCAGCCCCTGCATAGCTCAACATCTAAATCAGTCAGTGAGACCAAAAATGGATAGACAAAGTACCCCAAAAGGAAAGAAAAGGAGAAAAATGCCAGAAAAGCAGCTAAGTGAAACAGAGAGATGCAATATGTCAGGAAAATCATTCAGGATAGGGGTCATAGAGTTCATAAACCAGATTGGAAAAAAAAAATCAACACCTTATGTAAGAATCAAAAAGAAATGGATGAAAAAAATCAACAACGTATGTAAGAATCAAGAAGAAATGAAGACTAATATAATTGCAATAAAAAACTCCAGGGTAAGTTTCAAAAATAGACTAGGAGAAGTGGAGGACCAAATTAGTGAATTAGAAGACAGGAAAGCAAAACATAGCCAAACTGAATTGCAACTGGAGAAAAAAATTAAAAGACAGGAGGAAAGTCTAAGGGAGCTATGGGGCAACATAAAACAAAGCAACATACAAATAATAGGCGTGCCAGAACAACAGGAAGAGGAACAAGGGTTAGAAGACCTATTTGAAGAAATAATGTCAGAAAACTTCCCTGATGTGGTGAAGAAAAAAGTCACACAAGCACAGAGAGTCTCAAACCGGATGATATTGAAAAGACCCACACCAAGACACATCATAATTACAATGGCAAATATTCAGGACAAAGACAGAATCTTAAAGGCTGCAAGAGACAGAAAGTTACATACAAGGGAGGAGCTTCCATTAGATTATCAAGTGATTTCTCAACAGAAACATATCAGCCCAGAAAAGAATAGAAGGAAATTTACAAAGTGATGCAAACCAAGGGACTGAATTCAATAATACACTACCCAGCAAGATTATCATTCGAAATTAAAAGGGAAATAAGGAGCTTCACAGTCAAAAAAAAAAAAAAAACACTAAGGGAGATTATTACTACCAAGCCAGCAATGCAAGAAATGCTAAATGGACTGGTATAAAAAAGAAGAAATAAAAAGTTAAAAAAGAACACAGACACAAAAATAGAAATGGCTACAAATAAGTACCTTTCAATAATAACTTTAAACATAAACGGACTAAATGCTCCAATCAAAAGACATTGAGTGACTGATTGGATGAAAAAAACCACGACCATATATATATTGTCTACAAGAGACCCACCTCAGAAAAAAGGACTCATATAGACCGAAAGTGAAGGGATGGAAAAACATCTTTTAGACAAATGGAAATGAAAAATAATAATAAGAAGAAAGCTGAGGTAGCAGTACTTATATATGACAAAATATACCTCAAAATAAAGGTCATAACAAAAGATAAGGAAGGACACTTCATAATAGTAAAGGGATCAATAAAACAAGAGGATATAACTCTGATAAACAATACGCACCTAATGCAGGAGCACCCAAGTACATAACACAACAACAACAACAACAACAACAACAACAACAAAAACCCTCCTGGAAGATATCAAGGAGAAATCAACAACAATACAATCATAGTAGTGGTTTTCAATACAACACTGACATCACTGGATAAATTCTGTAGACAAAAAAATCAGCAAAGAAGCAGAGATTCTAAATGACCACTAGATCAGATGGAACTAATTGACATCTTTGGAGCATTTCACCCAAAAGCCATGGAATATATGTTCTTCTCAAGTGCACATGGGACATTTTCAAAAATAGACCACATATTTGGTCCCAAACAAAGTCTCCCCAAATTCGAAAAGATTGAAATCATATCAAGCATTTTCTCAGACCACAATGGCATATTAGAAATAAACTACATGCCGAAACTCATTTGGCTCAGTGGATAGAGTGTTGGCCTGCGGACTGAAAGGTCTCAGGTTCAATTCAGTCAAAGGCATATACCTTGGTTGCAGGCATATCCCCAATAAAGGGTGTGCAGGAGACAGCTGATGGGTGTTTCTTTCTCATCAATGTTTCTAACTCTCTATCCCTCTCCTCTACTCTTTATAAAAAAAATCAATAAAATATATATAAAAAAAAAGAAATAAACTACAATAAAAACATTCCAAAAAATTCGAACAGTTGGAAGCTGAATAAGATGCTATTAAACAATGATTGGGTTATCAATGATGTCAAAGAATAAATTAAAAACATCCTGGGGACTAATGACAATAAAAACAAAACAATGCAAATTCTCTGGGACACAGTGAAAGTAGCCCTGAGAGGGAAGTTCATACCACTACAGGCCAACTTAAAAAACAAGAAAAAATGGTAATAAATCACCTAACTCAACTCAAAAAATTATAAGGATATCAACAACAACAACAACAACAAAAAAGACCAGTGAGCAGGTGGAAAGAAATAATAAAGATTAGAGCAGAAATGGCATAGAGACAAAACAAACAAACAAACAAAAAAAACCACAACAATACAAAAGATCAATGAAACCAAGAGTTCATTTTTTGAAAGAATAAACAAGAATGATGAACCTCTAGCCAGGCTCACCGAGAAACAAAGAGAGATGACCCAAATAAACAAAATCAGAATGAAAGAGGAGAAATAACAACAGATCCTACAGAAATGCAAAGGATTATTTAAAAAATACTATGAGCAACTCTATTCTAACAAACTAGACACCCAGGAGGAAATGGACATATTCCAAGAAAAATACAACCTTCCAAAACTTATTCAGGAAGATTCTAAAAATCTCAATAACTGATTCTAAAAATCTCATTAATCCGATAACTATGGAAGAAATTGAAGCAGTCATCAAAAAGCTCCCAGGAGCCGAGACCAGTTTGGCTCAGTGGATAGAGCATCAGCCTGTGAACTGAAAGTTTCCAGGATCGATTCTGGTCAAGGTCATTTATCTTGGTTGCAGGTGCATCCCCAATAGGTGACATGCAGGAGGCAGCTGATTGATGTCTCTCTCATTGATGTTTCTAACTCTCTATCTCTCTCCCTTCCTCTCTGTTAAAAATCAGTAAAATGTATTTTTAAAAAAAGTTCCCAGCAAATAAAAGTCCAGTGCCAGATGGCTTTATAAGGGAGTTTTACCAAACATTCAAGGAAGAACTAAAACCTATCATCCTCAGACTATTCAAAAAAATTCAAGAGGAAGGAACACTTCCAAGCTCTTCTATGAAGCCAGCATTTCCCTAATATTGAAACCAGATAGATAATGCAACAAAAGAGAATTATAGACCAATATCCCTGATGAACATAGATGCCAAAATCCTCAATAAAATTCTAGCAACTCAGATCCAGCAGTACATCAGAAAGATCATATAACATGACCAAGTAGGATTTATCTTGGGGATGGAAGGATGGTAAATATTCACAACTCAATAAATGTGATACAACACATAAGCAAATTGAGAGATAAAAATCACATAGTCATATCAACTGATGCAGAAAATGCATTTGACAAAATCCAGCGCCCCTTTTTAACAAACACTCTCAGTAATGTGGAAATAGAAGGATCATACCTCAACATAATAAAAGCCATATATGACAAACCCACAGCTAACTTCATACTTAATGAGCAAAAACTAAACCATTTCCCCTAAGAACAGGAACAAGACAGGGATACCCACTCTCACCATTCCTGTTCAACATAGTTCTGGAAGTATTAGCCATTGCAATCAGACAAGAAGAAGAAATAAAATGCATCCAAATTGAAAAAGAAGAAGTATAGCTGTCATTATTTGCAGATGACATGATACTGTACATAGAAAACCCTAAAGACTCTATCAAAAATTATTAGATTTAATAAATGAATTTGGCAAGGTAGCAGGATACAAAATTAACACCAGGAAGTCTATGGCATTTTTATATACCAATAATTAACTTACAGAAAGAGAGACTTAAAAGCAATCCCATTTACCATCACACCAAAAAAATTAAGATACCTAGGAATAAACTTAACTAAGTAAGTAAAAGACCTATATGTGGAAAACTACACAACACTGAAAAATGAGATAGAGTGAAACATAAACAGATGGAAGAACACACCATGTTCATGGATTGGTAGAATCAATGTCATGAAAATGTCCATACCACCCAAAGCAATCTATAAATTCAATGCACTTCCCATTAAAATATCAATGGCATATTTCACAGACCTAGAAAGAACTTTCCAAAAATTCATCTAGAATTAAAAAAGACCCCGAATAGTTACAGCAATCCTGAAAAAGAAGAATAAAGTAGTGGGATCTCAATATCAGAAATCTGATATCAAGCTGTATTACAAAGCCACTGTTCTCAAAAAGGCCTGCTACTGGCATAAGAACAAACATATAGACCAATGGAATAGAATAGAGAATCCAGATATCGATCTAAACCACTATGCTCAATTAATATTTGACAAAAGAGGCATGAACATGCAATAGAGTCAAGACAATCTCTTTTATAAATAGTGTTGGGAAAACAGATACATGCAAAAAAAAAAAGGAAAGAAAGAAACTAGACCACCAACTTACATCATACACAAAAATAAACTCCAAAAGGATCAAGGACTTAAACATATGACAGGAAATGTAAAAATCTTAGAGGAATCCACAGGCAGAAAAATCTCTGACATATGCTGAAGCAATTTCTTCACTGATACTGCTCCTAGGGCAATGGAAACTAAAGAGAAAACAAACAAATGGGACTACATCAAAGCAAAAAGCTTTTGCACAGCAAAGGAGACCATCAATAAAACAACAAGAAAGCCCACTGCATGGGAGAACATATTTGCCAATTATCAACAATAAGGGTTTAATCTCCAACATTTACAGGGAATTCATGCAGCTTAACAAAAAGAAGATAAACAACCCAATCCAAAAATGGGCAACTGATCTAAATAGACATTTTTTGAAAGAAGACAGAAGGAATGCCAAGAGACATATGAAAACTTGCTTAAAGTCACTATCATCAGAGAGAGGCAAATCAAAACAACAATATGGTATCATCTCACACCTGTCAGAATGGCTGTTATCAAAAATTAACAAAGGATGAGTGCTGGAGAGGATGTGGAGAAAAAGAAACCCTCATGTACTGCTGGTAGGAATGCAAAGTGGTTCAGTCACTGTGGAGAACAGTATGAAGTTTCCTCAAAAAACTAATAATGGAACTCCCATTTCACCCAGTGATCCCACTGCTAGGACTTTATCCTAAGAAACTAGAAACACGAATCAGAAAGGATATGTTCACCCCTATGCTCATAGCTGCACAATTCACCATAGCTAAGATTTAGAAACAGCCTAAGTGCCCATCGGCAGATGAGTGGATTAACAAACTGTGGTACAGCTAAACAATGGAATACTACGCTGCGGTAGAAAGGAAGGAGTTCTTACCATTTCAACAACATGAATAGAGATGGAGAGCATTAGGCTAAGTGAAATAAGCCAGGCAGAGAAAGATAAATATCACATTATTTCACTCAGTTGTAGAATATAATAAACAACATAATCTGATGAACAAAAACAGATCCAGAGACAGAGAAATATCAATCAGAATGTCAAACCTTGGGGAAGGTAGGTGTTGGTGGCAATAAGGGGGAGAGATCAATCTAAGGACTTATATGCATGCATATAAGCCTAATCAATGGACACAGACAATAGGTGGATGGGGGCATGAATGGGAGTAGTAGGGTAATGGTGGAATAAGGACACATATGTAATACCTGATCAAGAAATAAATTTAAAAATGTCTGAAGACTAAGTGTAATTCTGATCATGAATTTATTTCATGAGCAGGTTCTCACTCTTTCTCTGTGTGATCACTGCAACAATATTGTCAGTCCCAAACTGCCCAAGATAGGATCCCCAGAGCCATATTTTATTATTTTTCTCTCTCCCCTCATGGTCAATCACCTAGAATTGTGGATGTACAGATAAATATTGCTCAAATTTACACTCACCTCTCAATTTCTATTGCTCCTGATTACTTTTGATTATTTCCCTTTGCTAGAAGATTGTGGTAGTTATTTAATTAGATATTCTTACTTTTTTTGTCTAACCTGCCAAATACCAACCACAGAGATGAAGACTGGTCTTCCAAAAACACATGTCTGAGCATATGGCTCTCTTCCCTACAAAAATGGGATGGATACAACACATCTCTAAGATAAAGCCCATTTATGTCAACAGGATTTACAAGGCCCTTTATTATCTGGCATCATTCATTGCACCTCTCTTTCTTAGTCCTCCTTCCTGTACATTATACACTCCAGCTATACAATCTCACATTGATTATGACTCAGAAAAGAAAAGATTTTACTTTTGAAGCAGTTCAGATCTAATCACTTTAGGAAGCTTTCTCAGAGCCAGATTATATTTTTACCTCAGATTGCAGACCAACACAAGTACAAATTAGGGTAGATTTATGAACTGAATACAGGAAATGTGATTCCTCTGTAACTAATCCTTCTCTTCAGTTCTTAGAGTCCACTTCTCAAATATTAGTGGAAACTTTTGTTTATTACTTGGGTAGTCACAGAGAAATCCACAATGCCTACTTTCTGTCTTTGTCACTTGTCAGCTTTGCAACAGCTAGAAATTGCCCAAAGATTTCTTCTGCACTTTCTTTTTTCTTCCCTTTCTTTTTCTTCCTTTTCTCTCCTCTCTTCTGGCACCTATTCTTTATTCCATTCTCTCTCATCTGTTTTGTTAACTGCACTCCCTCCACTAATTTTTTCTCACTAACACTATCATATCAAACCTTTAGAAATTGCAAGCTATATCAAGGGGCACTTATAGTATGACTGGAAACATGACTTTAGTAAATAAAAGGAGAAACAGAAGCTTAACCAACCGTGGACATTATTTAGTTAAGTAAAAATCTAACCAAAGCCTGGCTGGCGTGGCTTAGTGATTGAGTGTTGAGCTATGAACCAGAAGGTCGTGATTCAATTCCCAGTCAGGTCACATGTCTGGCTTGCAGGCTAGATCCCCAGTGTGGGCATGCAGAAGGCAGAAAATCAATGATTCTCTCTCATCATTGATGTTCCTATCCCTCTTTATCTCTTTCTTTCTCTCTGAAATCAATAAACATATATATATATATATATATATATATATATATATATATATATATATAGATATATATAAACTCTACCAAACTTTAGGCTACAAAGAATGTGACAGTCCCTACATACTACAATTGTGAATTGAAAATGGAAGTCTCTAGATTTCCTCCAAGGTCTATGAAGTGGAAAAGCAATTTGACCATGATAAACAGTAAGAAAATGGATACAGGTGTAATATAAAACAGCCAAGTGCTTTGTGCTCCTGAAAGGGTCTGTAGCCTGGCCTATACATGATAGGCAATCTCTGAAAGTGAGCTGATGACCCTCAGCTTGCCCCATAAACAATTATTATAGCATCTTCTTTTCATTTCCTCAGCCCTTCATGAGGTTCCTTCTGTAAACTCAGTTATTAAATGCCAAAAGTTTTAGGCTAATTTATTTTGTTCCCATCCATGGCAAAATTCTTCTGTTTATTTTTTCCAATAGTGCTACTTTTGTAATAACACCAGGCTACAAGATGCTGGGTGAAATGGGAGGAGAAATGCAACAAGAAAGAGAAAGGTCACAAATTTTAAGCCATATGGGGTTTTTTATTGTTATTTTTGAAGTGTGTTTAGCACAGAGACAAATTGTACATTTACCGTGAGTCACCGGGACCTAACGAGCTCCTAATGTGTCCCATACTTCAAGGTTTTTTTTCAGAACAGGCCAGTAACTTAGCAACCAAAACTAAACCTTGACAGGAATAATCATTATTTGTGTTTCAGCTTCAGGCTTACCCACTATAGGTTTCTTTTTTGCTTTTTTCCTTCCGGTTGTTTTTTAAAGAAGACCCCAGAACAAGGAAGGACAGATAAGGCCAAGAGGAGACAATTTTCCTCCTGTTGCTTTAAGTCATAAACGGCATGACTAAAACATTGGCCTGGAGTCAAAAATTACTTTCCTGAGATACTAAGAAACATAATAGGGAGAAGCTAGCTGTGGTCATTTCAGGTGAATTCCAGATATGTTTGATACCTTAGCATTTATGAATTTAATATTGCAGTGATGGTAATTTACAAATCAACATGGTATTCTCTTGTCAGTGAGTGAGCTCAGCCAACTGCCCAGCGTCTTGTCTACGGTCCACTTCAATTGTGATCCTTTGAAGTACGCGAAAAGGAAAGCACTCATTAGGAATGGTCTCCCACTTCCTAATCCCTTGAAAACAGACAAATAGTAACTTCTTATGAACATGATGGAAGAAAATGTGAGACTCTCTAAGATAGCATTAGTGTCCAACCAGTAAACAAAATTGTTATAGAATAAACCATAGAGAGTATGGAGATTTATAAAGAATTCTGCAGGTGTTACTCATAAATTTCAAAGATCTGCCATTGTTTTCATGGATCCTACAGAACTGAATAATTTAGTAGATCATTGTTATCAAGACAGTTGTAGCAATGGTGGGAAAGTTGACTAAGCAGACCTCTTTTTACTCCACAGTTTGACCCATGGTCCACAAAATAAGTGCCAGCTATTTTGAAGCCCTCAAAACAGAGGAAAAAATGTGCTTTAACCATAAGTCTTTGAAAAGATTTCATTAGGTAAAGGAAATAAATGGAATATTTATACATTTACATCTATTTTAAAAAGGTAAATGTTCCAATGTTATGAGTATTCAGAATCACTGAGCTCTAGACCTCATTCTGCTATTTATTAGCTAGGTGACTATGGGTCATTGTTAACTCTCTATGCCAAGGAACCTCCCTTATAGCTCTGGATAGTCCTTTCAGTCTTCATATATGATCTTGAAATGACAGCACAAAAGTGCAAAAAAACTGAATAGTTCCTAATGAACCACTGCAAAGATGAATGCCACTTATATCATTTTTCCTGAAAGAAGAATAATTATGATTGTTTTCAAAACAAGCAGGGGCTTGTGGGACCTCACTAGTTAATGTGTTCTAAATTCCCTATTAATAATTTAAAAGATTGATTGCCTTGTAAGTTTTATTAATAAAAATTGCTCTGATAAGTTCTTATGAAAAATAAACTTTGGTGAATGTTAGCATCTGATATATATACACATATATATATATACATATATATATAGACACACATATTTGTATGTGTATATATATATATTTGTGTATATATATATTTGTGGTAATTACTTTAATGTCATGTCATTATTTATATGATTGATGGTTAAGAGAGAGCTGATAAATAAGAGACTTTTGTCTTTCTGGACATATATGTTTCTATGAGGCAGAAATAATAGCTGGAAGGTGAACTCAGCTCAGTGGGAGGTAAAGGACAGTTAGAGAATAAGGAGTTTAGAAGAAGATTAAGTCTATCTGAAACAAAAGATATACATATTAAATGAAATAAAATAGAGAAATATAATGCAGTGAGAAAATGCAGAATTTCAAGATGCCTGGCAAAAACAACCTGGATATTGGCAAAACTTGAAAATTAGACATTGGTATATAGATTGCAAAATCTCAGCCATAATCTATAATAATAAAAGCATGATATGCTAATTAGACCAGATAGTGGAACAACCTTGGGGATGTCCTTCCAGATGACCTTCAAGATGAAGCTGGGACTGTGAGGGCCGAGGCAAGCTGCCACGGCTGTGAGGGCCGAGCCCTTTGAACGAATTTCATGTATTGGGCCTCTAGTGTTTTATAATCTGGATAAAACTTGGTTGTGTCTTGTACATAAACCCACTTACTTGCCTGAGACCACATTGTTTAAGTCCATGTGAATATGTCCCTTTACACAACTCTAGGGAGTAGGCATTTTCATTGTATTCTATGTAAATGGCTATGTACTGCACACTCTGTGGGGGTACAGTTCATATAGGCCTTACTCTGAATGGGGACCCCAGAAATGTGTAATATGGAGAACCAGTAGACTCACTCTGTATAGTCAAATATGTGTCTCTCTATATAAATGGATGGTAGCCATGATTTACTATGACAAAGAGAAAGGGTTGGAGGGTTGGGGTTATATGTATGTGGTTAGGAGTGAGTGGGGTCACTGAAGCAAGTCCTGTTCCATAAAGGTGCCTCTTGAACATCAGCTTTTCACTGTAGTTGAAGCTGGTCCCCACAGTCAATTGGCCTGGAGGTCAATTCTTCCCAGTGACACCAATAGCAATCAAGGCTCAACTACAACAAGACTGTGCTCCCAGTCCACAAAGAAGTGAACTTGGAGGGGAGGGTGAGGCACTGGGCCTTATGGGAACCAGATGGAAGAATACTATGGAGGGAAAAAAGGACATCTGTAATAATCTCAACAATAAAGATAAATAAATAAATAAATAGATAGATAGATAGATAGATAGATAGATAAATAAATAACATGAATATGAGTGTATTTTACTGGGATTTGAGGGGGAATGCAAAATAGATATGTGTCTAATCAGAGAATCCCTGTCACTTAGATGGCAACATGACATATCCTATACTGTTCATTTCCTTGTTTGTTTCATATCTATTCCTTGTTCCTTCTTTGCCTTAGTCATATTCCCTGTTGACTTTTTATTTCTGGTTTCATGAGATTTGGCTAATAAAAGTCACTGGTGGAAGACTAGAGAGTGCGATGAGGGGGAAAGTCAGAATAATTTCTCTCTCTACTCTCTCTCTCTTTTCCCCTCTCTCTCTTTCTCTCTTTGTCTCTCTGCTTTGAGTAAGTGTCCCGGGTGGGAACTCTAGTTTCTATTAGACAACTTCTCCCCTAGAGTCCCAGCTGCCAAAAGCAGGCAAGATCTGGCTTCCACCAGGAAGCTTCTGGGTTCCAGTAATATGATCTACCCCCTGTATTCTCCAGTTCCAGGTAGTGGAAGCCATGTCCTGTTTGAGGTTCTCTCTGGGCTGCTTTACTTTATTCTGATTAGCTTGCCAATTCTCCTATTTCAAGTGTAATTAATTTTCTCCATTTGAAATACTATAGTTGCTTCCATTTTCTGACTGAGTCCTTCATATTATGTAATGAAAAAACTATGGTTTGTAGAAAAAAAATGACAGGTTTGAATCACAAATCTGTCCATTTAACTAGTTTAGTGATTGTGGAGTAAATGTATTTCATCTCTTCAATTATCGGAATAATAATGCTTAACTTGCAAGATGTTCCTGAGGAGTGAATGAAAAAACACTTGTGAAATGGTGACTGGCACATGTTAAGTGTCTAATAAATGTTAATTTCTTTCCTTTTATTCTATGGATTACTAAAGAAGAAAAAAGTTGCTCTTAAGATAATTATAAAATAACAGAAAGCTACAAACAATATACAAGAAGTGCTAAATATAACATAAAACTCACCTACGTTCAGTACTCTGTAGCTCTAACACAACCATGGACACTTTCCTCTGCCATGGACACTTTCCTCTGAATTAGTCTGGTTGCATTATCATTATAAAATACCAAAGACTTGGTGACTTAAACAATAGATATTTACTTCCTCACAGTTCTGGAGGCTAGAAGTTCAGGTTCAAGGGGCCAGCTGATTTCTCATGAAGAGCTCTCTTCCTTGCTTGTAGATAGTTACCCTTCTACTTTGTCCTCACATGACCATACCTAGAAGTGACGCGCGCGCGCGCGCACACACACATTCACACACACACACACACACACACACACACACACACACACATACACAGGGAGAAAAATAGAGATAGATAGATGATACTTAAGTAGATAGATAGTTATATGATAGATAGATGATAGATGGATGGATGGATAGATTGATAGAGTGCTCTTTTTGCATAATACTGCTCAGCCAGTGTTGTTCAGCAGTTGAGCATCAAGCTATGAAACAAGAATTCACCGTTCAATTCCTGGTCAGGGCAAATGGCCAGGTTTACAGCTCTATCCCCAGTGGGGGCATGCAGGAAGCAACTGATCAATGATTCTTTCAAATCATTGATGTTTCTATCTCTCCCTCTTCCTTCCTCTCTCTGAAATTAATAAATCATGTGTAGTTTTTAAAAAGAACACTAATCCTATGACCTTATTTAACCTTGATAAGTTCCTTAGAAGCAACATCTCCAAATATGGTCACACTCTGGGGTTAGGGTTTCAGCATATGGATTTGGGGGCAACACAAACATTCAGTCCATAACAAATCATATGTATACTTTTATGCTGTTAGCAACTAAAGCATTGTTTCCTATTAAAATCACCAATAGAGCAATAGTTTGCAAACCTAATTTTGCCAATATTCTTCAATTTAAAATTTCCATATATTTTTATTTTCAGATTTCATAAAACCAATGTGACTTACTTTATAAATCTTGAAAGTTTAAGTCTATATCTAATAATGTAACTTCTCTCTAGTTTCTGAATTGATTTCTATGTTAGTGCTGCATTTAAATTTGAAAAAAAGCAAGAGTTATTTGACTTTGGGGGGCATATTTACTTCCTGCCTTGACTCAAAGAAACTAAGCCATCTTTCTTTTTGTAAGTGTTTCTTAGGTTCAAAGAACTTAGTACTTCTTGGACGTGCAATTTAATTTTGCTAGTCACATAAAGTTAATAAAATAGAGAAGTCTGAGGTAAATAAGTGGGTTTAGGGTTTATAAATCAGCCACATACACCAAATGCTGAGGTCTGGCAGAACTTGGCACAGTTAGGGCAAGTCATTTAGTCACAGAAAACTCAGTTCCACATACTTGTAAAAAGAGGCATGTAAGATAATCTAACATTTTAGGAATATTATATTATTATTCAATTTGTAAAATACTTTCATAATCTATTTTCCTTGTAATGAAATGCATGCAAATAATATTTATATTAACTTAATCATTATTGCATTTATACCCTATAAATAGTTCAGTATAACTTCAATTGTAAATGCTGACATCATATGACACAACATTTTCCATAGCTAAATCTCCTAAAAGACTCAAAATGAATTTGGGTCAGTATTGATGCAAATTACTTTCTATATTTTCCCAGAGGCTGTGAAATTCTTGGTCAAATTTCAAGTGGATACTTGAAGAAAAAACATTAAGTAATTCCTATGTCTGATTATCTATGAGATGATACAAGCTCCGTGGTTAGCCAGGAATAACAGCCTTCTCAGATGTTTGTTTAAAATTTTATGTTGAATTTTCCCACATAATCTTCCCTAGCAAAGGAGTCTAGTCATTGACTCTCACTTTGAAAAATCCATGAGAGATAACTTTCTTATGCAAACATCTGAAGGGGATAATAGGACTCTTGAACCTAGTCTGATGCTAAAGCTGTACTTATTGCCACTATCCCATTTTTGGCAGAAAAAAAAAAAGTCCTCTAAAAGTCACCTTACAGCCGAAACTGGTTTGGCTCAGTGGATAGAGCGTTGGCCTGTGGACTGAAAGGCCCCAGGTTCGATTCCAGTGAAGGGCATGTATCCTGGTGTGGGCACATCACTAGTAGGGGGAGTGCAGGAGGCAACTGATCGATGTCTCTCTCTCATCGATGTTTCTAACTCTCTATCCCTCTCCCTTCCTCTCTGTAAAAAATCAATAAAATATATTAAAATAAAATAAAAATAAAATAAAAGTCACCTTACAAAATGTATCAAGAGCCAAGTATGCTATCAAATTTGATCAAGTAAACCCATTTCTAAAAATCTAATCAAGGACCTATGAATTAAGGTCCATATACAAAGATGTTCATTACACCCAGTATTTATAATGATAAAAAATGAGAAGCACCTAAATAATTTACAAAAGGAATTATTTGATTATGATACAGTGGTACCTCGAGATCCAAGTGCCCTAACATACGAGATTTTTGGGATACGAGCCGTAGAGCGAGCGATTTTTGCTTTGAAATACGAGCAACATTTGAGATAGGAGTTATCACGCATATCGACCGACTGCACACCGCCCACCAGTTTACCTCGACTCCAGTGTCTCATAGTTTCCCACTCCTCAAGGTTACGGAACGAATTAAACTCGTATCTTGAGGTACCACTGTATATCCTTTCAATATCCTTTATATAGGCAAGGTGATTCAAGTTATATTTAACAAAAGAACTGAAGAGTAATTTTCTCACCTCTCACTTCATGGACTTTTCACTTATAACTATGAGATCACACAGATGTTTGTAAAAGTTAGATGTAACTTCCTGGAATCATGAAATACAATTCCATTTGCCACATGATAATTGCCTGCCTCATAAAAGAATAGGTATGGATATCTCTCTTTGGATACCTCCTCCAATCCACCCACCTTTTCTCACAAATGCCAGTGTAATGCCTACAACTTTTAGACTGACATGAGATTAAAGTTAGGCTCCATGTTCTTTCAACTTTCAGATATTAGAAAGTGCCTTCCCCAGTTGGTACCCACAGTCCATATCATGGAGAGGAAGAGTATGTAGTTGGTAAGTACATGACTTCCAGTTTCAGACAGTCAGATTCAGCACTTACTCATAAAGATACTCTCCACTCTGTTTACTGTTCTGTAAGTCAGATTCACTGGGAGGATTGTATTTAGTATTTTACATAGAGCAGTGCCTGGCACATGACATTCAATAAATGTTAGCTGCTACTACTACTACCATTATTATTATTGCACTAGAAACCCAGTGCACAGATTCATGCACCATGTGGGGATCAGGCCAAAACTGGCTCTCTGACATCTCTCATGGGGTCCCAGATTGCAAGAGGGTGGTTCTTGAGTGATGCACCCCAGAATCAGGCTCTCTCTTCTCTGGTTCTAGGTGCATCACCTGAAAATTGCAACTGCCAAGTCACTGCAACTCAGCAGCTCCTATGTTGAACATCTATCTCTTGGTGGTCAGTGTGCATCATAGCTACTAGATGAATGGTCAAATGGTTGGATGGTTGCTTAGGCTTTTATATATGTAGATTAGAGGCCCAGTGCATGAAATTCATGCACGAGTTGGGTCCCTAGGACTGGCCGGCGATCAGGACTGATCAAGACCTTGCTGCTGGCTGGGGCCTGCCTTCCCCAACTGCTGGCTTGGGTCTTCCTTTGTTCTTTGCTGCCCCCTTGGTAGTCAGCACACATCATAGCAAGTGATCAAATTCCTGGTCTCCTGGTCGAACTCCTGAGGAGAAAATTTGCATGTGCCCTGTAGATGCAGCATCCAGCCTCATGTGGGGGCTGACAGGCTCTGACACTCCAACAGCAGTGGATCCAGCCTTGCCGCTGGGCTCCCGGGTCCTGCAGCCAGACTGACAGGCCTGGACACTCCAGTAGCACCATGTTTGTTGGGTTAATTTGCATACTCTCTCCTGATTGGCTGGTGGGTGAAGTGGAGTGATGGTCAATTTGCATGTTTCTCTTTTATTAGTATAGATGATTACTGTTATTAATAATGTCAGACCCTCTCTGTATCTCCTTTATTGGCATTGAGTAATATTCTGGTAGTATTTTTTGTATTGAGGAAGAATATCTCATTGCATTTTTGAAAAGCAAGATGATAATAATTAAGGAACATATTTCATGAGTAGAAGATAATTTTTTAAATGTTTAGCACAACTAAATGTTTTTAGGGAGATGTCCAGTGATTACAACTTGCACAAGTTATACTACTACATTCAGTTTTTGGTCAACTGGAAATAATAATCAGAAATCCTGGCATCTCATGACTTGCTTCTTTCATGAGGAAATACAGGACCCTCATGATGACAATACACCCCTAGAAAAGGCTCCAAATTATACCATAGGAGGAGAATGAGAAAGACATGGCTATCTTTGTTGTTGTTAATCCTCACCCAAGGATATTTTCCCATTGATTTTTAGAGAGAGTGGAAGGGAGGGGGAAATACAGAGAGAGAGAAACATTGATGCAAGAGAGACACAGCAATTGGTTGCCTCCCACATGCACCTGCAACCAAGGCACATCCTTTGACCAGAATAAAACCTGAGACCCTTTAGTCTTTGGGCCAAAAGACTAAATACTCTATCCACTGAGCCGAATTGGCTAGGGCAGATATGACTATCTTAATAGCAGATAAAGCAAGATGAGAAGACTCTCAGCATAGTATTATAAAATTTTAGGTGAATGAGACAATCTCCCTTTTTATTCAAAACAGTTGTCAGATTCAACAAATAGAGCTACGAGCTTAAATGCAATGGGCATCTGTCTCTCATTGAGAAAATAGTTTAAACATCAGATCTAAATTAAAATCTTTCACATATTTCAAATAGAGTATAATTCATAAAAACTGTTTACATTATGCAGTAAAGCAAAATCTTAGATTGGCAGTTTTTATTTTTTCCTTAACAAACATCTCTGCATAATTTTTGTTTAGAGGTATAAGTTTACTTATATTTTCTAATTACAAAGTGATTCTGGCTCCCTAACATTGGTTTCACACTGGAAAGAAATTGAGATTTACTTTGGATCTGATCATCAGAATTCCTTCTTGCTGTTGTATAAATAACAATTTACACAGTATCAGAGTCTGATATTTTAGTGAAAAATGAAAATCCTAAAGCTTAAATTGTCTGGACACTGTGGATTTGATTATTCTTAATATTTGTGAAGCCATGAAATAGTTTAGGGAATTTTATTATGCATTTCAAACTGCATATTTAATATTTCCAACCGTAAAATGACTAGAGAGTTTATTCCCAGACTCAAAAATGAAACCCAAAAAGGTTCATGGAGGGCAGCACTTTGGAGAATGGTTTTGAATTCAAAATGACATTGTTAAATTGGAGAAGTAATCAGAAATCAACAAAATGAAGCTTAACAGGGACCAGTGGAAATCATATTGGAGGGGAAAAATGTGGCACAGTTGTAGAAATAAGAATTCTACAGGAAAATGCCCAATATTCAACTCAACAGGTTATAGTATAAGCATAAAGTAGGCCAAGTACTAATTAAGGCTAGTTTTTCTTTCTAATCTGTTTTATTCCTTAAATATATTATTAAAATACGTAAGTCCTTGCCTACTAGGCCAACTTAGTCCTCTCTTTCTTGTACTTTCCTTATTCCTTACCCTCTTCATCTCCTTCAACTTTTTCCAGGCTTTGTGCTGTCTATAGCAGTCACCTGGTTAGTTCTGATTCTCATTGAAAAAGTGGTAAAAAAGAACAAGTCATCCTAATTTTCAATAGGACATAACCTGGGTATCAGTCTATATCACTTCCTGGAGGCTCGATTAGGTAGAAGGCAAACATATTTTGATATAGTTCTCTATGTGGGTGCTAATGTCTTCCATTCTCCAATATTAACTGAGACCCTGGGAATTTACAAAAAGAGAGGCACATTAATCAGTCCCTGGTAACAAAAGATACAGCTAGGTTTGTCTATGGCCCTGAACAACTTCAAGGACCTAGGGTGCTTTTCTTACAAATAGGAGACAGAGATAAGAATTAAAATCACACTCTAGGATAAAGGTGTACTGGTATTTCACTTTATGACAAACAACCAAACCACTCTCAAAATACTTGTGCCTTTTTACACATTCCCAACATATATGAGATTAAATTTACTCTAAATTCTCAACATCATCTTAAGTTTCTTTAATTTTAGCTATTTTAGCAGGTGGGATATGGCATCTCATTGGGGTTCAATTTGCATTCTTCATTGAGTTTTCAATTTGCATTTTCAGGATGACTAATGATGTTAAACGCCTATTCACATACTCACTGGTCAATAATATATCTTCCTTTGTAAGTTGTCTGCTTAATACTTTTGTTCATTTTTAATTAGATTGTTTGTCTTTTTTTATTGATTTCAAGAGTCCTCTCTATATTCTTGACACAATTCATTTGTGAAAAATGCATTTTGAATGTTTTCTTCCAGGCTTTGGCTTACCTATTCATTTTCTAATGATGGCTTTTGATGAGCAGGTGTTGTTAATTTTGATGAGCTATGATTTATCAGGATTTTTGTTTCCTCTTACGGTTTGTACTTTTCAAGTTCTATGTAAGACATTTGCCTTCTACCAGGTAACAAATGAATTCCCTTATATTTTCATCAAGAACTTTATGGTTCTAAGTTTTATGTTCAAATCCATGCATTTAAAATTTAATTGTGGCCGAAATCGGTTTGGCTCAGTGGAGAGAGTGTTGGCCTGTGGACTGAAAGGTCCCAGGTTCGATTCTGGGCAAGGGTATGTATCTTGGTTGCAGGCGCATCCCCAGTAGAGGGCATGCAGGAGGCAGCTGATCGATGTCTCTTTCTCATCGATGTTTCTGTTTGTCTATCCCTGTCCCTTCCTCTCTGTAAAAAATTAATAAAATCTATTTTAACAAAAAAATAAAATAAAATTTAATTATGGGCATGGAATAAAGTAGAAATACAAGCCATTTATTCCTTTTTTGTGAGTATTTGGTTGTTACAAAACTATTGATTAAAATACTTTCTTGCCTGGGCCAGTGTAGCTTAATTGGTTTGAGTGTCCTCCCATACAGCAGATGGTTGAGGGCTCAGGCCACATACCCAGGTTGCCTAGGCAGTGCTCATCAGTAGATACTAAGACTATAAGGTAAAATATTAATGAGGATCTTTAGAATAGATGGAGTCAGGTTCAGAGTACCTGGACCTATTGATTAACCTGAGCATTAAAAAATGTGTGACAGCAGCAATTTGGAGCTTGCCTTCACATGTACTGCAGATGCACTGAGCACTGCCTAAAAGAATATCATTGAAAAAAAATATTACTTGATTCTGCATCTAATCAAGCTCTAACTAGGGAAAATATATAGAAGAGAAGGATAATGTAAACAACAGCATAAAGAAACAATAACACAAATCCAGAATAAAAATATTTCTCAAGACAAATGGTCCAATTTTCCAAACAAATACAAAAAATAAAGGAGGGGATCTGTTACAGACTAGAGAATTAAGAGAGATTATAAATAAAACAATTTGTTGACCCTGTACATCAAGAAGTAAACTGAAACAATAGACTGACAATAAATTCTGAAACTTGGATTTTATTTTAACTTTTCTCCTCCTTAGAGTACTAAGGGAAATAAAAGCTTTTTAAAGGGGCAATAGAAAAATTTCATTATCCCTTGGTTGGTGCATCAATTCCTGGTACAAATTTATTATTACCCACTGTTGTCTATATTTTAGCCACAGTGAGTTTCTTTTTTTTTTTAATATGTTTTATTGATTTTTTACAGAGAGGAATGGAGAGAGCTAGAGAGTTAGAAACAGCGATGAGAGAGAAACATTGATCAGTCACCTCCTGCACACCCCACTGTGGAGATGTGCCCGCAAGCAAGGTATATACCCCCAGCCGGAATCGAACCTGGGACCTTTCAGTCCGCAAGCCGACACTCTATCCACTGAGCCAAACCGGTCTCGGCTGAAGTTGAAAAGTTTTGATGTTGATAGCAATATATATTATGCCATAACTTTATTTCATATCATGGCATCAACAACAATACAAAATATACTATTATTAGAACATTTTTCAAAAGTATTCTGTGTTGAGATGTCTTGATTGAAATTGGAGATTGCAGTGTAGTAGAAACAGTCAATAATGGTAATATTTTCTAATAATGTTAACACTATTAATATACTATAGTCCTAAGTTAAACAATAATGCCCTTTGTGTTTTTTTTTAAGTATATTTGAGAGAGAAACATCCATTTGTTGTCCCACTTATTTATGCATTCATTGGTTGATTATTTTTTAAATATATCTTATTGGTTTTTTTACAGAAAGGAAGGGAGAGGGATAGAGAGCCAGAAACATCAATGAGAGAGAGACATAGATCAGCCGCCTCCTGTACGTCCCCCACTGGGGCCATGCCCACAACAAAGGTACATGTCCTTGACCAGAATAGAACCTGGGATCCTTCAGTCCACAGGCTGACGCTCTATCCACTGAGCCAAACCTATTTCGGCCATTGGTTGATTCTTAAATGTTCCCTGTCTGGGGATGGAATCTGCAAACTTGGCATATGGGGGTGACACTCTAACCAACTGAGCTACTGGACCAGGACAAATAACATTCTTTGCATCAATATCTTATTAATTTTCATCATATCCAGAGAAATTCTAAGATGAAGGAGCTATATAAGGGTATTAAATAATTTGGATAAAACCACTGAACATGTCAAAACAAAACTCAGGGCTTCTAACCAAAAAGCAGCTTTTTATCCATTCAGTCACTCAATAAGCACTCTTTTGGAACCTGTTATGTGTCAAGTATAATGCTGAGTAAATCAGACAAGAGCCCTGTCTTCATAAGATATTGTAAAAATTATATTATCCACCTATCTAACTCCACATTTTATAGAAGAAAAAACATTAAGGCTTGTGAATTTTTCAAGACAGAAAAATTCCATAGCTAGTCAGGAAAAAAGCCTAATGGATCAAAGCCACATCTTTTCAAGCCAAACATTTGACCCTGATATTAGCAATGACATTATTGATCAGTTACATAAAATGTTCTATACCATGGACAATTACTTACAACTTCTGAATTAATTAACTTGTATAAAAATATGATATTTCATTCCTGTTTCATCTGGTTTTCTTTTTTATCTTTCTCTAGAGAAACAGTTTTCAAATTTTTGGTTTAAACTCTCTTGAAGTTAAAAAAAAGAGTATTTTTTTAAAACAAATATGAGGTCAAAGAAAACTATTGTTTCAAGTTTCAATTGTGTGAGCTAAGAAGGGAAATGGGCCAACCCTCCTGGGGGATCCCATCTGTCCTGGTTCCAGTGACCAACTAAACTGCTGATTTGACATTCCAGGGAATTGGGATGTATTCTTCACTGGAGAAATCCCAAACTGCCTGACAAAACCTAAGGCATTTGACCTTTCCTGTCTTACTTCTTTCATTATTTAAAATGAAAAGAGAAAAAGAAGAATGAGAGAACGAGCACAACTAAACAGAATTTTGCTTTTTAGACTCCATCATCAGCAGTACCTTAAACCTTTTATAAATGTGTGCACAAAACTGTTAAGTTAGGGTGAAACTGGGCCAAACTGAAATGCAAACTCATATTCCAAAAATCCATTTTTATTAATGGCTCCAGTGATTAACAGGAACCCCAAGATTTATATATATATACTAGAGACCCGGTACACTAAATTCGTGTAATGGGGAGGGTATCCCTCAGCCCAGCCTGCACTCTCTCCAATCTGGGACCCCTCGAGGGATGTCCAACTGCAGGTTTAGGCCTGATCCCAGGATTGCGGGTCCTTGCCCCTCCCTCCAGACATCCTTCCATGCCTCTTGATCCCTGGACAGGCCCATCCACATCTTGGGGCCACTGCAGAATCTCTCTCTCTCTGCAGGTGAGGCAGATGCCTGCACACTAGTCCCCTGCCCCAATCCAAGCCCTTATGGTGCACCCTGCCTCACCAGGTTTTTTCCTTTGATTTATGGCCTTGGTGACAGCACACTTCTAGCAAGTCTGGTACCCAGAGGGGCACAAGGTCAGTTCTTTGCCTAGAATATTAGAGGTTGCAATAGCATTTACAGATGTCACCCAGAGCCTGCTGGCAAAGGCAGCACCTGTGTAAGGTGTCCTCTAGGTGCTGCTGGAGGCCTCTCAGAATGGCCAGCTACTTTACCAAAGCTGTGGCACTTGCCCTGGAGCTGCCCCACAGACAGCCCCACAGTCATGTTTACAGGCCCCAGTGAAGTGGCTAGGCCGGCCTACTGCCCATCCTGGGGCCTGCAATGGACCAGACCTGGCGGTGGCATCTGGCACTGCCAATCCCACCTCCCCAGGCCCTCATGGACTGGTACCTTGCCCATGGTGTCTGGTGCTGCCCTACTGGCTTCCCCCAACCTCCGATGGACCCTGACCTCCAGGGACAGGCCATGGAGCTGCTCACCCTGCCTGTGTATGCAAATTTACCTACCATCTTTAATAGATTAATTTACATACTGGGTCCTGATTGGCTTGTGGCTATGACTTGTGGGCATAGTGGAGGTACAGTCCATTTGCATGTTTTTCTTTTATTAGTGTAGATAAGTTCTGGGGCATTGGGAAGTACATTTTAACATTTATATAGCTTACCCTGTCCCTATATGAAGAAATCAGTTAATGCAATTCCAGAGGGAAACTAATTGACAAAAAAATATGAAACTTTTAAAAATATATATTTTTGTTGATTTCAGAAAGGAAGGGAGAAGAAGAGAGAGAGAAACATCAATGATGAGATAGAAACACTGGTTGGCTGTCTGCTGCAAGCCCCCCAATGGGGATTGAGCCTGAAATCTGATTATGTGCCCTGACCAGGAATTGAGCCATGACTTCCTAGTTCATAGATTGATACTCAATCTCTCAGCCACACCAACTGAGCGATAACATGAAACTTTAAGAAAATAAAACATGTTCTATATAGAAGAGTGTGAGATTCTGGGAAGATAAATAAATGCCAATCAGAAAGAATATATGTACCTCTATGTCCATAGCAGTGTTATTTATAATAGCTAAGATCTAGAAAGAGCTCAAGTGCCCATCAATAGATGAATGGATAAAAAGTTGTGGTACATTTACACAATGAAATTCTATGCAGTTGTAAAAAGAATACTCTATTAACCTTGAGATAGAATAGAGAGACCTGATAGTATATTGCTAGTTGACAGAAAGACAACTATCACATGATCACACATTTGTGGAATCTAATGGACAAAATTAACTGAGGAACAAAACCGATCCAGAGACATTGAAACATATAACAGACTAACATATTTCAGAGGGAAGGAAGGGGGGTGGGAAGAGATTAACCAAAGAATTTATATTCATACCAGCTATATGCATCACCCAGGTACAGACAATAGTGTTGTGAAGGTCTGAGGAGGGTATAGGAACCAAGTAGAGAGGATCAATGGTGGAGAGGGGACATCTGTAATACTTTCAACAATAAAGATAAGTTAAAAAAATAATAATGCTAGGTAGACTAAATCCAGTAAAAAAAAACAAAACACCATCAGTGTTGTATTCATAACATTGCATCAATTTTATTCATATAAATGTATAGTATATAATGTATAATAATTTCATATTACATATTCTATACATTATCTAATACATGTATATTCTATGTAATTAACAGTTAATATTTAGTATTCATAACTAATCATATAATTAAATATAAATATGCTTCATGTAGATAGCTATATAGATATGCATATATAAATGTATAAATATGCAATTTAAAAGAGGAATCTCTGCTCTGGCTGGTGTGGCTAAATGCTTAGAGCATCAGCCCAAGCACCTTTTAGTTCGATTCCAGGTCTAGATTGCAAATTTGATCCCAGACCAAGGTTGGTTGGGCACGTGCAATAGAAGCAACCAGTCCATGTGTCTCTCTTAAATGATCTCTCTCTTTTTCTTTCCCCCTTCCCCTTCCTCCTTAATCTTCCACTCTTTCTAAAAATCCATGGAAAAATATCCTCAGGTGAGCATTAAACAAACAAAACAAAACAAAAAAGAAGAAGAAAAGAAGAAGAAGAAGAAGAAGAAGAAGAAGAAGAAGAAGAAGAAGAAGAAGAAGAAGAAGAAGAAGAAAAAGGAAAGAGAAGGACTATCTGGTTAATTATCTATTTTTTTTTCTTTCTTCTCCTTGGCATGGAAACCAAATATTACTTGTTACTTGGAATATTTATATTTGTTTAGATTCACAAATGGAGGAAGCTGAGATCAGCATTTCTGAAATTATAATAATTTTCTTTGTAATACAGTGAATTATATTTATGAATTGTCAGTTTGATTGCCCAAATAGGAAGAAAGATAATAGATAATTATTCTTTTCCCATTAAGTATTCTCTGTACAAGATGACTTTGGGAAATGTATACAATTAACCAACCAGTCACACAATACAGATTTTTACAACAATAGCAGTATTCATTCTGGTATGTTAACCTGTTTTTTCTTTTGTTTAGGAAGCTGTGTTGCAAATTCATGAGCCCTATAGAGTCTGAATATCAGAACTCTTATGCTCTCATACAATTTACAATCAAAAGTAGAGGAAGAGGAGGGGGAGAAGGGAGGAAAGGGGAAGGAAAGGATCATATAAAATTTATTTTTAAAAATTACCTATTCCCTCTAAATTAACATATGTGCCTTCAAACTTTCCATCATCCCTAAATCCTTGCACTCCCCTGCCTTCTTGTCTGGGATTGTGTTATTTCCTACTCAAATAACACGCTAGTTTCCATTTTTACTTTCAAATTATTTGGCTTCTCAGATATTTGAGTCTCTTCCAGCCCTCATTAGAAAATCACTTCCCTTGCCTCACCCTGAGCCTTCTTACCATCTCCATCTACTCTCTCACTCTACTTCATCACTACTTCAGTCACACAATTTATGGTCCTACTCCAATTATAAGCTGCTATTTTTTACCCGCCACTCTGCTTTTCCTCAGTCTCATTAAATCTGCTATTTGATCTCAATGAGACTTCCAGTGCTTTGATACCTCAATTTTCTATCAGCTTTCTTCCAATTTCAATTCCTTACACCTCCACCTAGATCCATTCCTTTGAGCACTTTATAGCGCTTGCTCCCTTTTACTTGTCTCCCTGCTTATATCTCCATGTAAACTCTCATTTATATACCAGTTCTGCCAAAATATCTTTTCTATTTCTATGTCAGAGTTGCTAAGTCCTGATGAAGAAAATCATATAGCCATATAGATGTGAGTCACTATGCATTGTGGTTTTGAGTATAACTTGGAATTCATGGTCAGTTCTCAATTATACTGCATAACCCTGGTTGACACCCTAGTGTCTTTTCTAAATTTTTAAGAACTTTTATTTACCCCAAATTCAAGTCTTACTTTTTTCTCTCTTAGCAAATTACCTACAAAACAAACAAACAAGCAAATGAAGCAGCATCAATTTATCTCATCTACATGTAGAATTAAGGTGCCGTGTTTTTGAGTGAAATGATTTGGTTCAGAGATATGGGATTGATGAAGAGATGGTCAATGCAGTGAGCAGATCTTCTGTTCCTGGGTTCTTCCAGGTGTGACTTGAAGTTGTTGTGAATTACCAATAGAGTCACAAGGTACTATCACTACTTCCTCTAATGTTATCATGACTAGTACTGCCACTGGTACTCATGCTGCTGTCATTAACTAACTACCTTCCCATGTGCTCTCCCAACTTGTGGAGGAATTGTACATAAATACATTGAATTAATTTTCTTATCAAAAGACTTAAGAAATGCAAGATGAAGGAAAAAAAAACTAGGAAAATTTTGAAAAATAATATAACTCAGGCCTTTTGTAAATGGCAGATCTTCCATTCTTGTAAAATATCATCTTCAAATTTTGATTTTTAATTTGTTCATTATAATATCCTCTGTTTAATATTATATCTTTCAATACTCATACCCAAAGTATCAAACAAATGAGTAATCTAATCCATTTCAACTACTCACAAGGGAACATGTATGTTTATCCTCATTTTTATTTCAACCAAGTATCACAACTTATTGAGGAATATGTTTATAACTGTTCATTTGCTTCATTACAGGGATGTTCTGAAATTGTTGCACCTGATTTCAAACTTATTGGATGCTTGTGGGTATCTATAATTTTATTAACCACAGATACCTTCATATGTAAAGTGAGATAAAGGAAAATCTTTCACTTGGTTCAGATACCAACTGCAGATTGCTTATTTAATGGGTGGAAAATGTGAAAAATAAAACCAAATAAATAGGATTTGGCAGATTTATATAATAGTAAACTTAACATGGACCTATACATAATGGGACTATAACAAACATTCTAAAGGAAAAATTTGGATGCCACAATAGAATGACCAAACCTAGATCACGTCACTTTACTCTATATTGGTAACACCAGACCCAAATTTTCAAGTATACACAGTGGTTATAAACTTGAGTTTGGAGCTAGTCAGTCCTGTGTCAGCATCCCAGGCCTGCCACCTCCTGGTTCTGTAATGTTGTGCATTTTAAAATTCCTATGCCTCAGCCTTTTTGTTTAGAAAGTGAGTATAAAATGTTTATCTGATTGTAAAGCACTTAACACTATACATAGTTTGTCATTAGTAAGCATCTGCTCTTATGTTACATACTAGAGGCCCAGTGTATGAATTCGTGTGGAGGAGGAAGGACCATGGGAGATTGGTGAGCAGGCCCTGATTGGGTGATTGTGGCTTGCCAGTGGGGAGGAGGAATAGAAGGAGGGACTGCAAGAGATTGGCCAGCTGAGAGGAAGGACCATGGTAGATTGGCCACCAGCCCTGAGGAAAGGGGTCACATCTGCTGCCACCCACCCCTAGTTCTCCATTCCAGACTAGGACATGAAGGCCCTGGCAGGGTCAGGAGAGGAGTGACAGTTGCCAGGCATGGAAGGAGCAGACACTGATGCCTCCATCAGCATCCTGCCACCTTGCAGTTCCCTGCTTCCCTCCCATCCTCTTTCCCTTGCCACATCGCCACCACTGTGGCAGGCAAGTGGCCCTTGGAGTCTGGAGAGGATAGGAGTGAGACAAACCCTTGTGTTGAGGGCTAACTTTCAATAGATTACAGTGAAGGAGCTGCTCTGCTACATATGAAATCCTAAACCAGAAGCAGGTTGTCTATGAATGGTTTAGCATGAGGGGCTGATGGAGGCTGGCTGACTGGGGGTGGGATGAGCCATGGGAGGTTGGCTGTGGGATTGCACTGACCAACAAGGAGCAACCCCTGCATTGAACATCTTCCCTCTAATGGTCAGCGCCACATCATAGTAACTGGTCAACCAGTTGTTTTGGTCATTCTGGTCACTTGGTTATAATGGTTGCTTAGGCTTTGATATATATACTAGACACCCAGTGCACAAATTAGTAGACCAGTGGGGTCTCTCAGCCTAGCCTGCACCCTCTCACAATCTGAAACCCCTCGGGGGATGTTGGAGAGCTGATTTTGGCCCAATCCTGGCAAGCTAGGCTGAGGAACCCCACTGGTGCACAAATTCATGCACCAGGCCTCTAGTATGCATATAAGATCTTTAGTTAATCTCTTCCTGCCCTCCCCTCTTCCTTCTGAGATTCATAAGTGCATTGAGTGTCTGCCCTTAGTAGTCATTGTGTGTCATAACTACTGGCCAGTCAGTTAGCTGGTGGCTAAGGGTTTTATATAAAAAGATAGATTATTTAAGAGGATGATTAGAAACTGTTGTGAAATCAGGGTGAAAAGAGATTTATAAAACTGTTAGATGAGGCAGAGTTTAAAGTTATGGTAATATTTAACCTTACTGGTGAGAAGGTTATGAGAGGCAGCCTCAAGGCCTTTAAATATATAAAAATCTATCATGAGGAAGTACAATTTAATTTGTAATGTATGCCATCAATGACAGGAAGCAACATGACATAGATTCAATTGATTAGGCACTTGGGGTCAGATAGTACCAAAAATGCCATACAACTATGAATATATACCTGTCATGTGGTTAGGTAGACCATTGACTATTATTTATTTTTTAAATGAGGGTTACTGCATAGATGAAATAAAATTGAATGTATAAAGAACTAGTCAATGGCAACTATCTAAGGGTAATGAGCCTTATCTATGGTGCTGTTTCTGCATGGGCTCTGTGATCACTAGACAAAATACTGCAGAGGGGGTTCAATTGGTCCCATTAGTGAACTAAAGGTCCCCTTGAAGATATAAGATACCATTGTTACAAAATAAGTGACTTAACTCTCAACCTCTGCCTAAAGAATTTCTCTCCTAGTAATTAACTTTTTTAAAAAAATATTTAACTTCTTATATGGAACTCAATAGTAAACTCTGAAAACAGGGAAAGATCAAACAAACAAACAAGCTTCCTGAAAACAAGAAGAAGAATGAAATATACTAAGCAAATAGGTAAAATAATCAATGAGAACATATTAAAAGTCAAGTTTTCCATCAAAACAAATAAAATCTGAAATATTGTAGCTATGCCCTTGGGGTCCATATCTTGGATAATGAATTCACTTCAAATAAAGACTATTAAAATAAGACCATTCTTTTAACATAGTTCTTTTGATACTTTCCATATGAGACTGAGGCAGTTCAATATTATAAATAATTTTACTTAGTGATATTCTTTGTACAACAAGTTCCATTCATGGAATTCCTGAAACTAAATTTTAAACTCATCTGTATATAACTATATTTTAGACTCAAAGAATCAAAACCCAATAATAACCAATATATCTTTAATGATGTCGGTGATTTTAGTTAGCTAAACTATAACTATTTAATAGTCAAAGAAATGGAAATTTAAGTATCTTGAAGCATTATATTGCATTTAATGATGTAGCAATTTTTTGACAGAACTTCCACTGTTGAAAAGGTTGTAGTGAAAATGAAATACTAATTAATTGCTATTGGCATAATAAGTTGATCAACTCATGTATTAAAAAAGAAAATTAAATGTAGCAAAAACATCTTTAAGGATTGTCATATATTTTGAGTCAATAATTTCACTCTTAAGACTTACCTTAAGAAAATAATTAAGCATGCTTAAAAAAATGAACATTGCTATATTATCAATAATTTTAAAAGAAAAGCTAGAAACAATCTGAGTATTTAACATTATTAAAATGGTTAATAAATTATATCATGTGAACAGAAGAAAATGTTCGGTAGCCAATTAGTTGTTCAATATTTAGCAAAATGGTAAAAAATTTGTTATGTTAAATGAAACTTATAGAATAGATACAGTAATAGTCAACCTTTGAGGTATATAAAACATGTCTAGCATTGGTCGAGTAGCTCAGTTGGTGGGAATGTTATTCCATGCACCAAAGTATTGGGGATTCAATTCCTAGTCAGGGCACATACCTAGGTTGTAGGTTTGATCCTTGGTTGGGGCACATATGGGAGGCAACTGATCAATGTTTCTTTCTTATATGGATGTTTCTCTTTCTACCTTCCTCTCTCTCTAAAATCAATAAAAATATATCCTCAAGAGATGATTTTTTAAAAATGTCTATATATAAGATGCAGAAAGCAGTGTTTAAATTTAATTAAATTATTAAATTTTCAAAACTTAGATTTTAATTAATTGCCATTTCAATAGAGTAATAAAAGACAGATAATTGGCAGAAGATATAAATTAATTAGATGAAACTGACAATCAGTTGACACAGTGTTTTTCTTATATTCCCATACAAGGTAAAACTCCAAATTCTTTAAGTCTAAGGCTATGATATCTCAATCCAATCACTTTATTTACCAAGGTTCTTTTTCTATGTTTTTTTTATACTTTGTTAAGAAGAAAGTGATAATAATCAAGAAAATTTTTATTATGAAATTTAAGACTTTAAAGTATTCTGAATATAAATAACAATTAACAAAAATATTAGCTGGAGAACAAGCAAAGATTTCCATTGAAGACAAAATTCTCTCCTTTGTAGAATGTTAGCTAATGCCTGTGCATGAAGAAGGAAGTGCTATTTTCTCATGTGGCCCCTAAGCTAAGTGAGATGAACTCCTTGCTTACAGTAGTTAATTAGAATTACCTGATACTGTATATTGATGGATCTTTATTCAGTCTGTCCCTTGGTTCTTAGCAAATAAAAAATCCATTTCCCTAGGCTGACCCATTAATTGAAGTCATCCTTTTGGTTGTATTTTGCTTTTCTTTTTAAACATATGCAATTTTGTCATTGTAAATTTTAATTTCCCAAATGGCAAAACATTTCAGAATATCTCTAAGGTACTGGGAACTCAAGATTAGCCTCAGAGGTATTACATGTGTGGCCACACTTCCCTCTGAAGTCTATCAAAGCCTTTCTAATTAGCCTTTTGCCACATAACATCTCACCAACTTAAACAGATTTAGGGTTATTAATCCTCCACCAGCAATTGCATTATTAAGATGATTGAGTTTAGAGACTTAAGATAACTAAGGTAGATTTTGGAAGCCACTCTTTGAGTTATGTTTATTGGAAATTAATTTGGGCTATTGGGTGAATCATGCCGGAGTTAAAAGTTGAGCTTCTTAGGCTTGTTAGTCAACTTTGTTCTATCTCAACTTCTCCCTAAATCATTGTTTTTCATTTTCTCCATATGCAAAACAAAGTTAAAAAACATCTGTCAAAACAAGTTCCTCCTAGGAATGTTAGATGGATGATTAGTTAAAAAGAGCATTGTATCTTGTTGGGGGAGGATAAAAAAAAATACTGGTGAATTCACACATTCCTTCATCTATTCTAATTATTTTTCTGTGTGCTAGTTGAACTCAAAAATTTGATTTTTTATGTGAACCACTTGTCATTCACTGCCACAATTTGTGAACTATTTATTATATTTTACTAGAGGTATGGTGCACAAAATTCATGCACTTGGTGGTTGTTCCTCAGCCAAGCCTGCACCCTCTCCAATCTGGGACCCCTAAGGGAATTTCTGACTGCTAGTTTAGGCCTAATGCACTGCTGCTCACAATCTGGAACTGCTGGCTTTTAACAACTTGCTTGCCTGCTTGCCAGTCTGATAGTCCCTTAACAGCTCCCCTTCTGGTCGGATTGACACCTAACTGCTCCCCTGCTGGCATGATTGACATCTAACTGCTCCCCTGCCAGCCTGATTGCCCCCAAAGGCCCTCCCCCATCAGCCATCTTGTGATGACATAGGGGTGGCTATCTTGTGACATGAGGGTATGAGGGTCAATTTGCATATTACCTCTTTATTATATAGGATTATATTTTCAAAAGCAATTTATATATTAATTGCTAATCTCTCATTCCTACCAAACTAAAAATATAACATGATAATACTTTATATGTCCAAAGAGCTTAAGAGATAGAAATTAATTATTTTTTTTTCTCAATGGAATATAAATTTGTCTTCCAAACCTCAGATTATTCAGTGTTCTAATAGTTTCACTGAAACTAAGTCAATATTTTATCAGGAAATATTTTGGTTCCTATAAAACCTAAAATAAAATAAAAAGTTTTCTAAGCTACAAAATCAGTTGCATTGCTCTTATTTTATTTCTTCAAAGAAATTTGAAAAAGCTCTGGTAGTCTAAAATCTCAATATTCATTTCTATTCCTAGAAAGGAAAAAGGCCACTTTATTGGGAAAGTAAAATAGTTTATTCACTGTGGAGTTATTGAATTGACATACTATGTATTTCTCATTTATTAGTTTAATTTTGTTGTCAGCTATCCTACTGTAACATTATATTTCCCATGGGTTCACATGAGATTTTGCTCTCATTTTTTAGCTATTTTATTACTATGTAATTCCTTCTTATCATTACTTATTTAAAGCTTTTGCCATACCCATTTGATTTTAATGAATTTGTTGAATATATGCTTTTTCTTTATAATCAAATTGACTTTTAGATGGTATATTTATATCAGATTTTTACATAATATGAATGAGATCCATAATTTAGAGAATGCCCTTAATTTGTCTTTTCTTATCTTTTACAGCTGGATAAAGTAGAAGGTACAAAAAGAAACAATTTGTCTAATTTCCATCTAAAGCCACTATCCTTCTTCAAAGAAATTCTAACATAAGAATTCTTTAAAAATTAAGGTGTAAGCCTACCTACCACACTATTAATTTTCAGCTACAGTTTATGGGTCATTGTTTTTGTGTGTAATTTGGAGATCTGAAAAGCTAGAAGTTGAGGTTTCTGTGTTAGGAATCTGAAGAATCATTTAAGTCTGCATTAATCTTTCCTATAATATATAGCCACCTGATTCAGTAAGGTTGGCAGCTTATATTACTCCTCATTCATATTTAGTAAACTACTCTACATGGTTCCTTTTTGTGGGGAGATTCCACATGCCCATCTTATTGAACTAAGACATGGACACATGTTTTGCTTTTCCCAACTAATGGCCACATTTATCATGGATACTTCATCAGCTAGAGTTCTGAGATGAAGATGACATGACACAGAATCATAGAACACTCGTGTTAGACATGGAGAGTAAGGTGAAATATTACTTCATCATTATAAGGTACTAGGGTTTGGGGGAGATGTTACTGCTGCATCTCGTAGTTTCTCATATCTGACACAAGCATCAATGTTGGGGTACTTTGAAGGACCAGGTTGAAAGAGAAGCCACTCTCACACAAACAAGCAAACAGTAAATAACACTCCAAAACATGCACAAGAAGGAAGCACCTCAATTTAGTGGTCTTAAGCTAGTTATGGAACTAAGGGACTTACTGAAAGAGATTCAACTAAGTCAATGCTATATAATTACATCCCGCTAAAGGATTAAAGCAAACATCAAAGAAATGATGCTCACTTAGAGGAATCTTGAGGCACAGTGTTCCAGAGATTGGGTCAGACTTGAATAAGTCTATGTTAAGATAGTGACTCTACATGGAGGTTCTACATAGCATTGAGAAGGGAAAAAAGCTCAAATCTAAAGAAAGCAATGACAAAATCTGAAGGATCAGGAAGGGGTAATGAATATTGGATTAAGTAGTGAGGAAGATCAGAGTTATGGAAAGAATTAAATTTCAATGGCTCACAGGAAGGAATTCAGTACTAATAACTATGAAGCTTCAAAGTATTGGAACCTAAAAGGTGCTATTAGTGCAGTGTAGGAAATCTGCTAAAGAATTTTAATTGTTTTGGGCATTGCTGTCTGTCTTCTATATTTCAAGAGCTCTGCAGTATTAGAGTTTATGAGCTAATGTTTTCCCTCAGTTTATGAGCAGATATATTTCCTAGAGACATATCTAGATTGTGAAAGAAAACAACAGGACTGGCATTTACATTATTGGTGAAAGCACATGGATGCCCATTGCCTGCAGTGTACCCTTGGTTCACAGATCACTCTGTCTTAATGAGGAATGCTACTTTCAGTATCTGCAAGTTTGTGCTGTGAAATTTCCAATAAAGTACATGGAAACAGACCTAAGACCATTCAGGACTCTAATTAGTGATAATATCCACAGAATAACCCATTGAGTAAACCAGATCTGGCCAGTTCAGATCCATTGCATCCTTACAGCAACCACCCACGGAGGTATTATTTTTATGCTCAATTTGCAAATGAGATAACTGAAGCTCCAGAGGTAAAGTAACTTGCTTGAGACCACATAGCTAAAAATATGAAGGAGGGGAGGGGAAGAAGAGGTTTTGAGCTCAAATGATCTAGCTTCAGAGCCTATGCTTTTTAACCACTAGCTGAACTGCATGTCATTTTACAGTTTAAATCTATTCATTGTGAATTTCTTTGTGATTAAACACAAAATATATTATCTCAGAATATATATATATATATATATATATATATATATATATATATATATATATAGTTTTCATAAAGCCCCAATGACCCTTCCCTTCACATTTTATTTGGCCATGGGAGATATGGTCTGAGTGTGTAATGAAATAATCAAGAGATCCCCTGTTCAGCATTCACGGTAAGCCAAAGTACCTTAAATTTAATTAAGGTTCTATAGGACTTTAGGCTATATCTCTATGAAAGAAGTTAGGACTAGAAAAGACCACCTGGATAATTTGGCACGGGATAGAGGGGGATGCTATTCTTTTCCTTCCCCTAATTTATCCAGTTAGCTGACAGCAATTCAGGTGCTGTCCCTGCATAATTTGTGAAAATGAGTCCGTTCTTGGCTTTACATGGGCTGATGGGACCAGATTCTATTTGATCCTCACCTCATTATTCAATGGCAATGCACATCCTGGGTCAGCAGTCAGCATCAGTGTGAGGAGAGGTGAATGGCTGGCCCATTACCACTGATAAGCCTTTTACCAAAGACAGCTCACACTGAGAGGCGAGAACAAGATTCCAACCAGCTACAAAGTGGGTTTCCCATAAAAATTCATTACCCTCCAAATTTAGCTCAAAGACTAAAGAATCATCCTGAGAAGGCTGGAGTGAAGTTCATCTAATTATCAATTACACTGCATCTTCCTTCCTCTTCTCTCTAATTTAATCTCTTAAATTCATCTTTTGAAATGCTAACAGCTTGAATGTTTTTGATCAGAAACACAACCAACCATAAAATTGTAAGGGAAAGGGTTAAAAGATAAACTGTCCTAGAGAGAGCTTTTATTATAAGAAATGATCTCTGATGTGTAATCTATAGAGCTTACAGATTACCTAGAAAGAAAAATGAAAGCTAGCAAGGCAATAGGGTCTGTCTACAATTGTACCCTGCAGGGAGGCTTCATTATCTCACAAGCTTGAGATATGAACCTTAGTTCAAATAGGAACTTTAGTTTAAAAAAAAAAAGTAAACATGTGGAAGAGGCAAACTGATGGGGAGAGTGGGAAGAGAAAGGTTTTTATCTTTTATCTTAGCTTTCTCTAGTTTGATGCTAGTTCTTTGCATAGGGGAGGAGAACTGTATGATTTTCATAAGTGAAAGAGTAGTTTTATCATTCTTAGCAGAAAGCAAGACTCTCTGCTGTCTTTTAAGGAATTTTTAGAGAAGTAAAAGTATACAATCTTCCAAATAATTCCTATAATCCTAATTTTTGCTAAATGTTCATGGTGTGTTTTGATCAATATTAAAATGTGATGAAATCGGGCAGGTATTCTAGGATTGGGAACAGTATTTAGAATCTTTATCAAGGTTTCACAGAAAAACATTTTACCTCCTCTCAGAAACTGTGACTCCCATGGGTGGCACCCTTTCAGCTATCAAATCACTATGTCCAGGAGAAATGACTGGCTGGATGACTGGGTGGACTGCCTGCCCACCTAGGTGGACCCATTGCAAGAATAAACCCTGAGGCACCCAGCAGGGGGAGAGACCCTTGCCAGCTCTCTGCCCTCTACCTAGTTCAAGAAAGGAAAAGCTTCCACTGAGCTCCCACCCTGAGTCTCTGCATGTGAGGCTTTAAAGACCTTTGGAACTTCCCTGGGACTCTGGAAAAACTGGAAGCAGCCAGAAAAAAAAAAGTAAATGAATAAAAAAGAAGTGCATATAATCATAACCAATGAACATAGACACTGGGGGGTTGGGGTATGCCTGGGAGGGAGGGGGGGCAATGGGGAGATATGTATAAAAAATAAATAAAGAAAGAAAGAAAGAAAGAAAGAAAGAAAGAAAGAAAGAAAGAAAGAAAGAAAGAAAAAGAAAAAGAGAACTTAGGGCTTAGAAGTCAGAAGACCTGGTTTGGGAGCTCAACCCTGCGATTTAAAAATTCAGTGACCATTGCCACATGATCCATCTGAACCTCAATTTGCAAAACAGGATGGCAATACCTATTTCACAAGGTTTCTTGGGAGGATTATATTGAAATT
The DNA here is from genome assembly GCA_011751065.1 of Lasiurus cinereus. Taxonomy (NCBI): domain Eukaryota; kingdom Metazoa; phylum Chordata; class Mammalia; order Chiroptera; family Vespertilionidae; genus Lasiurus; species Lasiurus cinereus. Next base: position 4,084,272 of record JAAGEH010000286.1, on the reverse strand, counting down.
ATAAATGAAAACATGACATTCTCCTTTATTAAAAGTATAAATGAAAAAAAAAAGAAGTGCATTTGGCTGTTTCTTCACAATCAAACAAACAAAAAAAAGCTCCTAACTCGGATCAGAGCATTATGACTTGCCTGCAGCAACTTAGATATACCCCAGTAGATAGGTTTCACAATATTAAACCAGAGGTTCTGCCTAATGTGCCTCGTGTCTGCTACACATCAGCATGCCTTGCAAGTACTGTATGTGCAGTGATGCATTCTACATGGATTTTGAAAACTCAAGATCAAGGGCACAGCACAGTGCCCGATGACTTCAAGGGAACCTTGATGGAATTGGGGTGTGGACACTCTGGGTTTGATTTATTTTTCAGGCTCTGCATTAAAGGTAAGTGTAACACATACTAGCAGGCTGAAATACGATGTGGACGCACATACAGAAAACAGCCAATATTTAGATGTATGTATACAATATCTTGGATAGCCCTCTTACAGATATCTCACATTAATTCCACTTCGTCCTGGCTGCTAAAATATAGAGCTGGAAGGAAGCCTTTGGGCTATTTAGAACATATTACTATTAGATGATTTTCAATTTGCCACCACTGGAGAGCATATCTGGGTGTGAAGTAATATTAAAACTTCTGAGAAAAACCTAAAAAGCAACCATCGCCCTAATCAGAAAGTAGATTTTGTTATACTCATCAGCCATGCCACGGCTAGTCAAAAACGGAGACTGAGATGGTGAGGTAACATGGTTGAAAACATTTGTTGAAATGAATTAAAAGACAGACGACTCCTATTGGTTACTGCTAAAACCATAATAATTCAAAACAAAACAGAAGGAAAATCTAAACCAAGATAAATATATTTGGAGTGGTCACATTTCCAGTTACCTGACTTTAGGCAGTCCCCTCACTGAGACTTATTCTCCTTAATCTAACATAGAAAAATAAGGACAATGATAATATTTGACCAACTTATTTCATAAAGTTATTAATATACTGGAACAAGAATATTAAACTCTTCCCACACTGTATAGTGGCATCAATCAGTGAGTGAATTATGAAGCATTGATTTACATGTGTAAGTATATGTACATTTGTGTTCCCTGGAAATGCAAGTTCTTGAAGGCGAGATTGACATTTTAGAGAAATGTAATTCAGGGCAGCTCTCTGAAGAGAAGGTATCCAAGTGTTTTTGTGGCCATTTGAGGGTTCCTCCACTTTCTGCATCCTCAGTGACAAACTCAGAATTTGTCAAAAATCACTTACTTTTACAAAATAAATAAAAATGCTCCCAGAGTTTCCCATTTGCTTTTCCCTGCAGTTGTTCTTTGTTAAAATACACAATCCATGCATTGTTAGCTGTTCAGTGGCTTCAAATTATTTTACAATGCAGCAGGGGGATAAACGTGGCTACATGGAATAAATAAATTAGATGAGTACAGCCTCACATGACAGAAGATCACACAACCATGCTTAACTGCTCTTTTCAACGTTGGTGTGAAACTATCCTGGCTCCCTGAGAGAGTTACATCCATTCTTGTAGTCTCAACTGCAGTGCTACCTTCTTCCTTGAACTTTTTCTGGTTTTTCCCAAATAAGAATTGATCTTACCATCTTCTGACTTTTCATATCACTTTGTCTTCAGTTCTCTTATGGCACTGAACTCAATGTAGTGTTTTATATCTTCTTTAGGCTATGCCACTTCAATATTCACTTCTGTCTCTTGTCTTGCCAACCTCAGTTTTACACATAGTAGTTGTTCAATAATTATCGATTAATAAGTGAGTGAATATGTGAATACAATTTAAAAGCATGCATGCTTTGCTTGTACTACTACATAGAAAACCGAGGTTGACTAGGTGTCAGAAGATAAGTGATCAAGAGCCCACCTTAGACTGGCTCTCAGCTGGGCTGTCACTGTGAGATCTCATTAAAGAGTCCAGGCCCTGAGAGCGGTGAGTGTCAAATCCCCCATACATCAAACTCCCAAGCTCCCCATAGGTGTGTTTTGAAGAGAAAAAAAGGTTAATATAGTTTATGTGTGGCATGAATTTCTGCTCCGCCAGGCTCTCTGGAATCTTGAAATTCAAATATTTAGGCATCTGACATCCTCATTCACTGGCCACATGACTTTTGAGCTTCTTCTGTCTTTTTCTCTTTCATTTAGCCCTAGTTCCATAAATGCTCCCTTTGTGTTCTGCTATAGCAGCTGCCTTCCTTAGAAATTTTTGCTTTGATTAATTATTAAGCTCCCAATGCAAAGGGTTTTCCACTCTGCAGTTCTCATTACTGAGGTCTTCCTTGTAGCCGCCTGCTCTGCTAACCCTGTAGCAGGGCTTGATGAATGCTAAATTCATAATCGGCTGTTTTTCTAGCATGCTTTTTGCATGAATATGAAAGAAAAAGGATTTTATAAACATTTCCTGATGTGTGCATGTATGTATGAACACACACACACACACACACACACACACACACACACACATAGCATGTTCCCCCCAAAATGTATGTACACTTTAACAGCTGATAGCTCAATTTTGAAAATGAAATGCATTTTAATTATTTGCTTTATAATTATTCAAAGTGTTTGAATACATCTAAGCACAGTAGATAGCAACTCTGGAGCTGGGATTTCTTTTGCTCAATTTTTTTTCTACTTCATTTTTACATGCCAAATTTCTGACCATTTGAACTCTGGAAGAGAAAGTGATTTTCATTTTTTTATTATTGGCATATTGCTTATCACTGACTGCTGAATCCACTGATATATTCTTTGGGATTTCCTTCAGCTACTTGCCGACCCCTTTCTGCCGCTCTCTGCAGCAAAATTCCCTTTCACGATTTTAAAATCACCTAATAGGATTCTTAGTCTTATTCACAGCCTTATATCCAATTTCCTTCCTTCCTCTCTCCCCTGACCCTGACAGGGAATGTCTGCGTACTGAAAAAGGTCTATTTCAGGAAGGATGGAAAGAATTTGGTGAGGCAATGATAAGCATGACAGTTCTGACACTCCCAGGACACTTTTCCACTTTATCAAACATGAAGCTGATGGGCTTGGGAAGGGTCTTTCCTGTGATATTTCTAAAAACTTCAAAAGATCCAACACTTGACAACATCACTTTATTCCAGTGAATCAGTCACGTGGTTACATGCTCTCCTTAGCATTGTTCCTGAAAAAAGGTTAATTTCCACCCCATCCCTACCCCCAATTTTCACCACCGCCTCCTTTATTTTGGCTGGGATCTTTTCATGCCTCTTTGGAAATCCTCCTGGAGAGGATTAGGAAGAATCATAGGCTACCAGTGCAGGAAGTGTGCTCTGTGACATGCCCCCTCCCAGAACAGGTCTTCCTCCAGCTTGACTCAAACCCCAGGAACTGCAGCAAAAATAAACCACAGTTTGGGGTTCCACTGCCAATGAATTACACAGACTGCAAAGAGGTCTTTTCACTTCTCTCAGTCTTAGAAAATAAGGATAATTAGTTTCCATTGTCCTCCCTCACAAGGATACCATGGAAATTAATAACCTAATATCTTTAATGTGCCTCATCCCCTGGCACAGAGGTATGGACAGAGTACAAAGAATCATGCTGACCATTTTGCTTCTGATGACTTGACTTTTTTCTTTTTAATTTCCCACAATAAAACCTAGTTAATTCTCCTGATGTGGAATAGAGTACTTCTATCTGCCATGGTCTGATTCATGTCAGAGACTTCCCAGTGAGAAGAAATTAACCACATACTCTTGCTCACACACCGTTCTCCCTGCCCCTCATAGTCAGCTTCCTATTATGGCTGTTATCAAAAAAACTGGAGAATTGCATCCCACTCAGCTGTCCAAACATATGTCTTTTCTCTCTGTTCTAGTCAAAGCCCATTGCTCCAGGGGGCATAGCTGACCAAGAGCAGGTCATGCGAGTAAGGGGCACATGCTCATGAGCTCCAGGGTAGCTGTGGTGAGTGACAGTTTGGATACAGTGGGCACATATTAATACAGAAGGAAAGACAGTGCTCAGGAGAATCATGTGAGCTAGCAGCCAAAAGCACTGAGGCTTATTCAGAGCAGCATAAAGATGCACCATTTCACAGGCTACATTGGTGGCTATCCTAATAATAATGCTCCTAGCATTTATCTTTTTCAGATTTAGAGGTACATTGCTAGAATAGTCTATTCAATTCAAATGTACTCACAAAACAAAATAAGTTCAAAATAAGTTATAAGAATATATTTAATGAAAAAAAGGTTAAAGAATTTTTAATATATGTATCTTAGCTTGGTGTTGGCTGGGTTGTATATTAGAGATAATTACACTTTCCCAATAATTGAAAGCATCTATGGAAATGGATGGATTTTTTTTTTTTTTGCCAAGAATGCCAGGAGTGGGTAGCATAAAATAGAGCAAAATAGTCAGAAATGGCAGCCACCTTGGGAGTATCAGTGAAATGCACATGGAACAATGTCTGAAATGATAACAAACAACACTGAATCAGAAATAAAATTAGAGCTTTTTGGCAATTAAATTGAAAATTAAGTAAATTAAAAATAACTGCTTTTCTCTTTGTTATTGTATCTCATTAATGCTTGTTATTTTGTCTCCCTTGACTTTTAATGGGTTCCATGGAACCTAAGCTATAACTAACAGACCTAAGAAATGTTTTATGCTTTTTCACACTCAAATGATTTAGCCATGTGAATAGAGACTTTGTCAGGGAATGAATGAAATCTCTTTGCTCAAATTTGACAGGCAGATTTATGGTTCGAAGTAATGTTTGTCAAGTGGTCAAGTGGCCTCTGAAATTTGCTTACCATGCTCCCACAAAATTTTTGAATGATTTTTTGACAAAACAAATGAGCCCACATTTATTTATACAACATCTTACTCATGCTACAGCATGGATGTACCAGTTCCCTTGTCCCCTAAGTTGTATGGGGACTCTGCGGAAACACCCCAGGCAAGTGCCTCACACTCAGGTATGTGTCACAGTATGGAAACACTGAGTTTAGGAAATGTCTAATCTTATAAGGGGCTGCTTGCAAATTCGCACATCTTCCCCTCTGGAGAGGAAGATTAGTTGTTGTTGTTGTCATTTTATTTTAACCCTAAAGGTAGGCAAATCTTAGTTGGTGAGGGGTGAGAGGCTTGACTATTTGTGAAAGTCTATCTGGATTTCTATCTCTAAAGAGATACTAACTCTTAACTTTCAAGATTTTTTGTAAAGCATATGCCATTCCAGAAGACATGCAGAAATGCCAGAAATGAAAAATTATCTCTCAACATCATGGAATGCACTTTGAAGGCGGAGACCTGGGTTCAAATCCTAACTCTATATAGTTGGCATAGATTATGTCAACCCTAAACCACTCATCAGTAAATACATGAATTGCTTCATTGCTATACAATTCTCTAAATATTGCAATAACGAACTTAGCACAAGACCGAGAATATATTAAATGCTCGTTAAACTTGATTACCTGCCTTCCTTTTGTCTCCCAAGTGCAGTAAGCTTTGTAAATGACTCACTGGCTATACACTTTGTATTGCTTTGTGTTGCAGAGTATGGATTAAAATAATTAACATGTGCAATATGTTTGTCCTAGAAAAATGAACAATTATGCATTGGCTTTCTGAGCTTTTGTAAGCCATCTGACCTATTTGGGTTACAATTCCTTCATTTTAACATAAGAAAATTCTTCTAAATGATCTCTAATTGCTCTTTTAAATTCTAAGTTATGTTTCTTTATAAATATTTCCATCAGGTAGAGCATAATGCTTTTTGATTTATTTGATATATTTTTCTTGGACTGTAAATTGACTGTTTACAAATACCACAGTTTTTAAAATTTCCTTCTACCAGCAACAAAGTGCAAAGACCCTTACAATCAAACAACCTATTTTGAATCCACACTTGTTTTCAAAGCAATCATAAGTATACACTTTAGGAATGTCTTCTTTTCATAAAGTTTCCTTGATATGTACATATTTATTGTAAGATTAAAAAGGTTTTACAAAAGAACCAATCTTCAAAGATTCACATGAATGGAAGGACAAAGTGATGAGTATAATCCAAAGTGACACAATTCATATAACTGCTATTTGACTAGGAAATGTCTTTATGTTTGCTTTTGCATACAGGTGTCCTTTGTGTCCTAGGATTGCATTTCAAACAAAAAGTGAATTCACACTGAGAGCTGGCCTAAGACACAGTATTGTTTTGCTGCTCAGAATGGTATTTAAAAACATTATTTATTCAAGACATATTATTATCAGTATGGATTCATCGATACTATTTAATCCCATAGGTTAATATCTAAAACTCTTATTTATTTATTTATTTTTACGTTTAAAATTAAATTTATTGGGGTGTCATTGATTAATAGTTATGTAGGTTTCAACTGTACAAGTCTATGATACATTATCTATATTGTGTGCCCACCACCACAGTCAAATCTTCAACATGATTTTTGTGCAGGACATTTTACCCTTGGGCAGAGGCCATACATCTCATTGTGATTTGCTTTGACAAACTCCAACTCCTCCTTTCCCCTCAGGACTGTACTATTGCTTTTTTTTTTTTTGGTTTGTATTTATTGATTTGAGAGAGAGAGAAAGGCCAGAAAGAAGGAGAGAGAGAGAGAGAGAGAGAGAGAGAGAGAGAGAGAGAGAGAGATCAATTGGTTTCCTCCCACATGCACCCCAAGTGGGGGGTCAAACCTGCAATCTGGGTATGTGACCTGACTGGGAATCAAAGTGGTAACTCTCCAGTGCATGGGATGACACTCGAACAAATGAACCACACCAGCCAGGGCTGCACTATTGCTTTTATGTACACATTTAAGATTTATCTTTTATCATGAATTTGAATGCAATTCTTAATCTATCTTGTATCCAGCACAAAGCTAGTTACTATACAAGGGCTGATCCACCAAAAAAGATGAAACAAGTCTTGAGACATATTTGGTAGGGAAGGAGAACAAAGAAGTTAAGTTGGGACTTAAAAGGAGACTAATTTCCTCTGACCTTTGGATCTGCTGGGAACCAGGAAATATCTGTGAGTCAGAGTGCCAGTTGAGGAGTCCCAGTACAGGATGAAAGTAGAAAGCACTTAGATTCAATGAACATACACACATGTCAAGACACAGAAAACAGTGCTCTAGGTCATAAATAAATAATACTCAAGGATAGAGCATATCCTATTAAAGTATTTAAGTAAAACATAATTCAACAAACATTCCTGAACTCTTAGGGTATACAAAAATGATATCCCATGTCTCTCTCAAACTGAAATCAGAGAGCTGAGAGAGCCAAAATTTTCACTCAGTTTGGCACAATACATACCTTATAACAAGCTTCACTGACATGTATTGAATTAGACCCGATACTCTTGTCCTTTTCTACTTATGCCTTCATATTGCATTATTTGTAGGGGGAAAATGTTGAAGCCATGAACACTAGCTTTAGAATATGTTAAGAGCCAGAGAACTTTTTGACATCAATGTTCTATGAACACTTTTAACTTTTTGTAGAGTATTTTCTGAATAAAATTCCATTTACCAATGTCATTCATTTTATATACTTTTAAACCTTTTCCATCTTTTTTTCATTTTCACTTTGCTATAATTGGCTTTATTGTGAGTAATGATTTTTTGTGTAAATTGTACAGTGAATAATTGAAAGATCAAGGTCTTCTGTTCATACTAAATTTTATCAATTATTCCTTCTGCATTTTACATGTAGGTTTTTAATATTTGTATATATGTGTTTAATAATTCTAACAAATCCATTTTTTCAGTAATTTCTGCATATCTGACATATCAGAATTTTTTTCTATCAACTTTTAGTCAATAACAGATGATATGTGTAGTTTTAGCAACTTTTAGTTATATTTTGTTTCATTTGTTTCTCAGATCTCTCAATTTATAGTTCTCAGTGTTTCCATGAGATATCACACACTCTACAATGTACAATTTTGATCTATATTATTTCTACAACTCTAATTTTTCTTGGGTCAGTTGCTACACTTCTTATATCTACCAAAAAACAATTGTAACATAACAAGCAAAGGATCTAGTCCTCTGTAGAATCAAATTATCCTTATAATCAAAGCAAAGACATCAAAACTTTCATTTTAGTTGAGGACATAATGGCAAATTGGATGAGAACAATCATTTAAAGATGGCCTACTTATAGCTCTGCACACAGTCCAGTATATATTTTTGAGGCCTAGTCCCAGAAATGTTGATCTATTTAAGGAAAAGGTAATCAGATATTTCTAATTATTCTGCAGCTTCTCATAGGCTGTCCATAGCTGGACAGTCAGGAATTGAATGCATTTTCAAAAACTCATATAACCAATCTCTCCCTGGGCATCACCAACATTCAGAGAGATTCATACTATAGTATAATCCTGTGGTCCCCAACAGAAGGTTGAAATTTAAGAGATATAAGCTAAAGAATTTCACACATTTAATTGAAGATGGCAACTTGAACACAGATATATTTCTGCTTCTTTACAAAACATTATTAATTGACAAGAAAACACGCAAATTTTAAGGACAACAGAAAAATGAAAGGCAATGAGTTTAATAAAACTTTGATACTGAAAAGTGGATCGGGTAGTGGTAATTGACATAAACTGAACTGAGAAAGCGAAGTAAAAACTAAAGAAACATAAATCTGAGACACTAAATTAGCCCTGCAGAAATCACTTTCTTCTTCAAGGACAGGTTTTTGTAGCACTTAAAACCACTAGTAGTCAGGTCAAAGCAGAGCTAAAATAAGAGGATTTTTTTTTAAGTCCTGTTCAAGAAATAGCTAGACCTTCCAATTCCTTCACCAATTATGTTTAGGGAATGCCTGCTTCTTCCCAGCCCCACCAACAGACAATGGGTTATCTATTTTTCAGGAGATGATAAAATAGGTCTTTATTGGGGAAAACTATACTGGCATAAGTCTATCAACCTTTCTGTGAGATGTGAGTAGGCATGTGTGCACTATTTTTAAATGATTTCATAAAGAGTCCAGGCATGGATATGTGTGCTATCTTCAGGTATGGTTAAGTGTGCTTACACAGACATGCTGACACAAAAACACAGGCTGACAACAGTGAACAAGTATAACCATGAATTCTGCCACACCCATCTTTCATCCTGAAAAATGCCATTTATTTTACATACAAATTGACAACCGACCCACAAAGATCTGTTGTTCCTGTGATACTAACACTGTAAATTATTTTCTGCATTTTAGATAATTTATCATAGAAATGAAGTTGGAGAGGGAAATGCACATGGAAACAAATATTGTCATACTTTAGGAAGCCACTGTTACACTTTGTCCTTCATTTTCAAATACAATCTGCAACAGGTTAAGAGCTATGCAATGAGGCATGAAAGCAAATACTGAACCCATTTCTAACACCAACAGTTTTTCATCTTTTCTGCACAAATATTTCAGAATGTAGTGTTCATTAGATACAGCTCAGAGCACAACTGAGCGTCTGAAAGTTTTCTGAATCTTTTAGAAACCTGCTGAGCTGGCCATAATTTGCTCACACCTGTTTTCCTGAGTTCACTACAGTTTGCACAATGTTACCTAAAGGGTTTTAGAGTTGTCCCCAGACACTTTTACTTATTGTCAATAATCGGTACAATACCTTCAGGTCAATACCTACAATAGGCTACTCTGATTTTGAATCTTGATAGAGCACCTAACACTTCTTCACTTTCCTTTTGTATCAGAAGCTTTATAAATTATTGGTATTAGCAATATCAAAAATTTTCAATGGAAGAGGTAGATTTGTAGTGCGATGAGAGTATATTTAAACTGTATATAGCAGCACACTAATTAGGAGACTCAATCTCTCTGTGAATCAACACAGGCACTAATATTTGGAATGTCCAGTTCTACAGTGTGATTCTCTCATGGGGCTTACATGACTAACTGATCTCTTATGTTAATTGATTTCTGGATGTGTAGTGTGGCCATAGTGTGATCAATACTTATCTCTACCGATAGTCATGTCCTGAAAGTAAGTGTTATCTGCTGGCAAAGATGACAGATTGCATGTGACATCATATGTGTTTGGGGTCACATTTAGAGCCCAGATCTAGCACTTATTAGATAAACCTTAAACAAGTTGCTTCATTTCCCTAAGCTTCAGTTTCTTCAGTTAGAAAAATGGAAAAAGGCAATGCTTATCTTATGAAGTTAGTGTGAAGAATAAATAGAAATCACATTGGGAGCATGTGACAACATGGGGATAGTATAAACATAACTGTTGCTGTAGTAGGGATACAAATATGGCACAATGCTTGTCATTGATATGGATTTAGATACAGCTATAGATACAAATTAGCCAACAAAATTGGTCCAGAGACACACAGTAGGTGTTCAAGATCTAATACCTAAAAGAAGGGGGGTATATGTAATACTTTCGGCAATAAAGATTTAATTTTAAAAGATCTAATACCTATTATTATCAGATAATAGCTTTGCTGTTATATCCCCTTATGTTGAGCTATTATTGCAGAATTACTATGGCAAGATGGTGCAGGATGGTTCCAAATAATAAAAACCTTCAAGTCCTTTATCTTTGAACTTAGGAAATGACAAAAAAGAGGTAGGTATCCAAAAGACTCTCCCTCCTCCTTTCTATCACCTTGGAGAGAGAGACCTGGCTCCCTAGGGAGCTGGCTCCCACTGGCCATGTTGTTGTATGAACCATTTTATCTGGACAGCTAGTATAGACAAAATTTATCCTCTAAATGTGTCCTCTCATCAGAAGCTGTGCCAACCCAGTGGCATCTCCCTGGCAAGAAAGTGTCTCACTAGCTCCATTTTCATCTTTCAGTGTCAAGTCAATGTCAAGTTCATTTTAAGAATCAACCTTTCGAGACTGTTCCAGGGCCACTTGCCATCTCCACTAAAGGCTGCCTTTGTAAAGTTTCTTTCTTTCTTTCTTTTAAATAGAGGATTCTTTTCATCTTTCCCTAGAGATATGGCACCTTTGAAATTGACCATAGGGAGTGAGAGATTCAATGTGATACAGAACTTCTTGTCCGCTGCTAACCTTTTGGCCTCTTGAGCTTTGACAAAAGAAACACAGCAAGGACATGAGGAAGATAAAAGGACCTCCCATTAGGAGTCAGGAATTGATTTTTTTTTGTCTCCTGGAAAGTCATTATGAAATGTGAGGGTAGGAAGGTTACCAACTTTTTTCATTCTGAGATGTTGCCCTCAGACTATATCACCAAGGGCAATGTTGGAAAATTCAGCACATTGTTGCCTAAAGCCAGAAACCATGGATATGAAAGTGGAAAATATTTTTATAGGTGAACATGCAAGAATTCATAATTTTTTCTGGAGAAAAATGGACTTAAAGAAATCAATTAATTGGGGGAAATAAAAGAAGGTCTGAGAAAACAGTTATTTCTAGGGATAGATCAGCTAAGTACAGAGAATCTATCACTAGTCAGAACATATGTGGATGATGTTTAACAGATAACATAAGAGAACACTCAGACATGAACTTGTTCAAAATACTCAGGACTGAAAGTGTCAAAAATGTGAGACAGACAATGTTCATTCATTGAGATTCAAATTAATGGTCAAAAGAAATGACAAAATGGAGTTCCCTACACATTCTTTTTTTTTTAAAGCAGAATCATAGTAAGATTTTGTGGATCATAAAATTTATACATCGGGGAAAGAGGTTCTTTGAGAAAGTGAGTTCAGTTTTTAGGGTTACAACATTACTAAGGTTCTTCTCAGGGGCTAAAAGGGGGCTCATGAAAATGAAGAGCTTAAGTGTTATAGGTCTGATAATAATCCACTTCTGGTTAAAGGTTATTTATGATGAACACACTTCACTCTTTGAATGTTTTCTTTGGCCACCATTCTTGTGATATCTTGCCATAACTTCTTTGGTTGACAAAAACAATAAAACAATATTGTCAAACCTAGATTAATAGATTTGCAATAGAAAATTTTATATGGGAGAAGGATTTTTTTCTAATTTATTTGCTATGTTAATTGACCTATTGAAAAAAGTAATTTTAATTATAATAACATAGTTACTAAATGTAAATTTAGAAAATAAATAGAAACAAAGAAAATTCATAAGAATCATCCTATATAATAAAAGCCTAGTATGCTAAGTGTCCAGTTGTCCATTCAACCAATCAAAGCATAATATGCTAATGATATGTAAGGCCTCTCAACTGCTCACTATGATGTGCACTGACCACCAGGGGGCAGACGCTCTGACCAGTAGGTTAGCTTGCTGCTGGGGTCCAGCTGATCAGGACTGAGCAAGATGGGCTGGACACACACCCTGGAGCCCTCTCGCAGTCCGCCCCAGGCTGACCAACTCCTGCATCCTTCCCAGGCCCTGATTGTGCATCGGTGGGTTCCCTCAGCATGGCCTGTGCCCTCTTGCAATTTGGGATTCCTCAGGGGATATCAGAGAGCTGGTTTTTGCCTGATCCCACAGGCCAGGACAGGGGACTTCACTGATGCATAAATTCATTTATTTATTTTTGGTGGCCTGGTAGAGACTTAATTCTATAATCAAGCTCTATGTTGAAGTTTTTGGCTTTAATATATAAATAATATACCTTTAGAATTTGGATCATCAAATTACTGTAGATGGAAGAATTATATTTACATGTCTATACTGAAAACCTTGGTTAAAATATCTCCCTTAAACCAGATTACTACAGAATCAAAACTTTCCAAAATGCCCAGAAAATTCCTGAATAAAGGATTGTCAGGTTTCTGGAAAATAGTCCTGATCTATAATTCCCGTTTCTGTCATTTATCATCTGTCATTTAGGGAGAGTATGGAGAGGGGCTGCCTTTTACATTAAAAAATAGATTTAATGTATCCAAACAAATACTGCAGAAATAGTAAAAGCTTTTTTGGGTGACTGCCATACTGCCATTCTTCACATAATATGTTTCAGAGATAATTTTCAGTCATTATTTTTTTAAATGTTTTCATTTGTATGGCAAGAAAAAAAAAAAAAATGACAGATTTTATCTTTTGTTATAATATGTGCATTCCATTGACTTTTCCTCTGATTTCTTTTTTAAAGTCCAAGAATCTCAGAGAACGAATATATATAGACACAGAATGGGGTGGCAAAGGGAGCACACATTACATGTGAGGAGCCTTTTATTCTTATCCTAATTCTCCATAACTAGGGTTCAGGTTTCTCATTTCCAATTGAGGCAGGTTATTTTTACATAATACTGAAATTCCTTCTGGTTTTAACATTCTATGAGTTTTTGATAAGGTTATTTTGTCACTCTTTTCTTGATGATTTAAAATTTTATCTTGGCAACTGTTGACTTATATTGATTCACTTTGTGTAATGACCACTCCTGAATTCAACATCTTTCATTCAGCTCTGCTGATGGTGTACTTACAGCGCAGTAGAGAACAACCATATCCTGTGTACTCTTTTTTTTTTTGGGGGGGTGGCCAACTGATTTTATTTTATTTTATTTTATTTATTTATTTATTTATTTATTTATTTATTTATTTATTTATTCTCCTTATTGCCCTTCCCCTACCCCCCCCACTATACATGTCCTCATCCATTCCTCCCACCCCGCCTTCCCCCATTGCCCTGTATCCACTGGCTATCCCCACACACACATGCATCTTTGCAGCTAAGCCAGTGAAACCCTCCTGCAGGAATTTTTTCTAGTCTCCAAAATCCTAAGCATGTCTTATGAAAATTCAGACCTGAGTTAAAGTCAATATCCATCTGCCCCTCACCACCACCCCTACACACACTTTTTAAAAACTTACTATATGCCAGAAACTATTGTAGGGACTAGGGAAGCAATTAGTGAACAACATAGTCAAATTTCCTCTTCTGAAATTTGCTAAGGTCCAATGAGAGAAGTAGATATGGATCAAATCATACAAATAAATGTAAAAAATGCAATAGTGACCAATGCCACCATGGTGTTATGAAAATCTATAATTATCAGTTGACCTGTTCAGGAATTTCCAAGGTCCTTCTCAAGAACGTAACATTTAACTCAAGATATAAATGGTGTCTTAGAATAAAGAATAAAGAGAAGGGAAGGAATGTAAGTAGAGGGCATGTCTCATGAAAATGTTTTGTAATGGCAGGAAGTAACATGAATACATGGGGCTAGAAATGGTGAATGTGACCAGTTATCAGAAAGCAAAGAACCTGTGGAAGATTAATTTGTAGAAATTAGTAGAGTCTTTACTATGTAAGACCCTGCCCCAGTTAAGAAGTTCCATCTTTATCCTAAAAGCAAAGGAAGACATGGGTGGAACACCAGCAGCAAAATTAGATTTACCTACTGATCTCCTTTCTCTTGAGAAATAAAGATATAAGATTAATTTATGTACAGTTAGACTGTGTAGAGAATTAAATAGTCTGGATTCTTCTCTGGATTGATAAACCTTGCTTTCCTTGAATATCTCATTTCTATAGAACAGACCACAGGACTAGCTGGGACAGTGCCAGGGAGACAATAGAAAGCTATTGTTCTATGGTTTATTCCTGCATTATTTATGCTACTGAAATGAATTTAGATATCTGAAAAACAGTCTTAGGTCCCAGAAATTCCCAGAAAGCAGACTTTCAGCCCTGCCAGGTGAGCAGAAACACAGCTGTCTTCTCCAGTTACATTCTTTGATGAGCACTGCCAAGTATTGTCCATAGCCCAACAGAGAGAATGGGAAACCTAAATTACTCTGGTAATTTATCCTGGCCTCTTGTGATAGTTCTATATTTTCTAACATTTTCAATTAAATGAACACGTTTTCTGTATTTCTCAGAAACTATGTAAATTCCAGAAGAGATTCCATTCCTGCTAACTAGCATCTCAGAACCACATAGCCATCATTTTAAAAATGATTCTTCACCATGTTAAGCACCAGAAAGCTTGTGGCAATTTGGCTTTGAATGCCCCACTGTTGCTGTGTGGTATTAGGACATCTTTTTCTACCTTGAGGCTGTGGTTATTATAGATCAATAAAATAAGGAAAGGCTGGATGGGATAGAGGTTGATACATATCTCTTTAATGCCTGTTTTCTAAGGCAACACCATCAGAACCTTCCAGAGGGAGATATGACATCACCACAATATTCTAGATAATAACATTCACCAGACTTTAACTTGCTCTGGCCCTGGTTAGTGGACAAAATACAGGTTTAAGACACATTTCCAAATAAATACCCCAAAGAAATTCTGTTTTTGTTCTAGGACTAAGACTATTTATTGACCTGTTGAGGTTGGTAATACTGGACTTGGTAGTAGGCAACAGGTCCAGGGACAAGAGATAAGATTGAGGGACAGGCCTGACTGGTGTGACCCAGTGGTTGAGCATTGACCCATGAAGTCATGATTTGATTCCTGGTCAGGGCACATGCTCAGGTTACAGGCTTGATCTCCCCAGTAGTGGATGTGCAGGAGGCAGCCAATCAATGATTCTCTCTCATCATTGATTTTTCTACCTTTCTCTCCCTCTCCCTTCCTCTCTGAAATCAATAAAAATTTTAAAAAGATTGAGGAACAATAAGATGGGGTGGGGAGCTTCTGATCCTTATAAAGCTGTACATTTTAGCCAGTAACAAGAGTTACAATTAATTCATTGTTCCTTTGTGTGCCCCATAAGATCAGAGTACCTCCCACTCTAAGTAAAATTGTTCCCTGACAAAATAAACAATTTGGTAATAAAAAGGAACATTGGGCTATTTGAGTAGCTATAGAAGGCTGTAGTAACTGTATCCTCATTAAAACACATTGCCACTGACAAAAATAGAGAAATTGCATGAGGATTTGATTACTCTGTAAAAGATACCCACTTTTGGATAAAAGGGATAAGACTATATGAGAGAAGATGAGTATAAATGGCAATGTCTCGCTGCTAATACCAGAAATTTGCTCGTTATTTTTCTGTTGTTCCTCCAAATAAGGTTAAATGGATTTTATTTGTTTACAGATCACCTAAATAGTACATTCATCACATTTTTCCTCTTATTATTCTTTCCTCTCTCTGCAATTTTTATTAAAATGAGAATAAAATGGTTAGTGACTGTGATCATTAGCTTGCAGAGGCTGCCTTATGAAACAGATTGTTAGTGCCATAAACATAAGCCTCAGAATTCTATCATCCGGTCCCTGATGTGGCATGTCAATTCTCAGGGAATGGCTTATCCTAAATAGTGTTTGCTGTTATTCATAAATATATAATGACAGTGATCCTTAAGTAAACTTCACCCAAATCACTCAATCCTGCACTAGTAATGATTGTACATCAGTTAAAAAAAAAAAAAACAGTGTGAGGCAGCTGCTTTATACTGTTTATAATATTAGCCATTATTCAAATACTGTGTCATACATCCTCCACAGCTAGAAGGCCAGTCTTCAAAATTTGAAAGAATTAATTTCCTTGCTGTGGAATTTTAAATTTTCCAAGGTTAAATGAAAAGAGAAGATAGAACAATGATATCAGGAAAATGGAATGAGTAATGAAAAACAAAACAAAACATGTTAGTATGAAATGATCACCATAGTTTTCTCTAAGAATTTATAGAGCTTATGAATAAAACTAAGAAAGGAATATGTTTAAAAGATACTCTACATAGTTGCTCCTTGGAATTAAAATTGAATAAATGAAAATATCTGCTTTTATGCTTGGCTGAAGATTCAATATTGTAACAATAGCATTTCCTCTCTAAATTACTCTATAAAATTAGCACAATTTAATTAAAGTGCCAAGCTGATGCCATTTTTTTTATGGGAACCAAAATCATGTAGAACTGTCACGATAATTATAAAATAATAACAACAACAATAGTAATAATTTATAATACTACATATTAAAACATTAATCTAAAAGAATTTGCATCAGCTCAGATTATCAGAACAATGAAAAAATTATATATTGAGATAAATACCAAAGGGGATTTAGTACATAATAAAGATGAATAAAGGTCAATTATGTAGCATATGATGTTGGGAAACTGGCTACTAGCTTAAAAAAATAGCTCACTTTCTTATATATTCTATGAAAATAAGTTTCAAAAAATCAAAGAGTTAATAGTCTTCTAAAAAGAAAAATATAGGAAAGAGGTTATATAAGGAAGAAAGAAACATTTGTGATTTTTTAAATTCCTGAGGTGGATAATTAAAACAAAAATAAAAATATACTAAAAATGTAATTGCCTTATGACCCAGTGATTCTACTTCATGGTATATATCAAAAGAAACTTGAAACACTAATTTGAAGGAATATATGACACCTATGTTCATTGCAGCATTATTTACAATAGCCAAGATTTGGAAGAAGTCCAAGTGCCCATAAGTAGATAAGTGGATAAAAAAGCTGTGGTATATTTACACAACAAAATACTGCTCAGCCATTTAAAAAAGAAAGAAAGAAAGAAAGAAAGAAAGAAAGAAAGAAAGAAAGAAAGAAAGAAAGAAAGAAAGAAAAAGAAGGAAAGAAATCTTACCTTTTGCAACAGTCTGGATAGAACTGGACAACACTTTGCTAAGTTAAATAAGCCAGTCAGAGAAATACAATACCATTTTAATTTACTAATATGTAGAATCTATGAACAAAATGCTAAACAAATTAAAGAGAAACAGATTCATAGATATAGAGAATAGACTGATAGCTGTCAGAGGGGAGGGACATACGAGGGCTAGGTGGAAAAGGTGAACAGATTAATCAGTAAAAACCAATAGTTGCAGAATAGCCACAGAGATACAGATTATAACATTCAGATTATGGTAAATAATGTTGACATAATTGACTATGGGGGCTAGGTGGGTACTTAGAATAGTAGGGGGACCATTCTGTAGAGGGCATAGTT
Organism: Lasiurus cinereus; assembly: GCA_011751065.1. Classification (NCBI taxonomy): domain Eukaryota; kingdom Metazoa; phylum Chordata; class Mammalia; order Chiroptera; family Vespertilionidae; genus Lasiurus; species Lasiurus cinereus. The sequence continues at coordinate 4,066,391 of JAAGEH010000286.1, read as the reverse complement.
TCTGAACACTTTGCTGTGCATCTGAAAATTGTATTGAATATAAACTGTGGCTGAAAAAATATATTAATAAACTTGTATTAAAATTAAAAACTTCTGCCCTGGCCAGTTTTGCTGAGTGTTTAGAGTGGTGGCCCATGACTGAAGGCCCGTGATCCCAGGTTTGATTTCTGGTCAAGGGCACTTATCTCAGTTATAGGTTCCATGTCAGACTCTGGTCCAGACACATGGGGGAGGCAACCAATCGATGTCTCTCTCTCACATTGATGTTTCTCTCTCTCTTTCCCTCTTACCCTTCTCCATCCCTTCCACTCTCTCTAAGAAAAAATCAATGGGAAAATTCCTTGAGTGAGGATTAACATCAACAACAACAAAGTTGCAAACTCCTGCCACTCAAAACCAAGTCAAAAGAGAAATGGTAATTGAGAAACCTATTTCTAAGCTATATGCTAGTCTCAAGACTAATCTATACTAATAAAAGGATAATATTCTAATTAGACTGAACATCTTCCAGATGACCTTCCAGATGTCCTTCCAGACATTCTTCCCATCAAAGCTATGTTGGCAGGGCCAAGGCAGAGGAGGTAAGAGGTGATCAAACAGGCAGGGAAGAGCAGTTAGGGGGATCAGGCTGGCAGGCAGGTGAGCAGATAAGAGCCAGGGGTCCTGAGGGATCCCAGATTGGAGAGAGTGCAGGCTGAGTTGAGGGGACCCCCTTCCCGTGCATGAATTTTGTGCACTGGCCCTCTAGTACTTTTTATATTAAACAACTGTATAGGTAACATTTTTGATAGGAAAATGATAAGAACAAACAATTCACACAAACACAAAACAGTAAACCTCAACTAACATTAGACAATGTTCAAACTCACTCTTAATTAAAGAAATTTAACATAAATTTTTGACTATTTATTACACATCAAAATGTTAAAAATATAAACTTTTATATTACCTATTTCTGAGGGAAATGTATTAGAACTCTAGGTGTATCTTGGTGGAGTTTGTTTAGTCTTTGATAATATCTATAAAATTGTAAAACCCACCTATGTTCTGACCTAAAAATTGGACTTCTAAAGATTTATTCTACAGAGATACTCATCAATTTGCATATATGTGCATAAAGAGTCTCACTGAAACATTCCTTGTAGTAACAAAGCAAAATAAAACAGGGAAAACCATGCATCAAAACCCAAAACTCTAGAAACAACCTAAATCCATAAAAGAAACTGATTAAATCACTATGCAGTGATGAAAATGAATGCAATCTATATATAATGTATATTTAATATTGTAGTTTCAGTGTTGTGTGAAAAAAAAGTGTTAATAGACCATTGCCAGTTCTGCTTTTTCTCATAAAATATAAATTATATATGGGCTTATATAGTTAAAGAAAAGCTATGCAACACTTTTAGCTCATACAACATCCCTGATAAATGTTTGGGAGCTTCCAATTTACAGTGTAAACTTTAAGGTTAACCAGTAATTCCTATTCCCATCTTTCCAATGCTAACTTATTCAGGTATAAGGACACCCAGTGGAAGTCTCTTAACTATCCATGTTTTTGCCTTCTTTAATGTTTCCATGGAGAAATGAGAATGCAACACTACAAGCAAGTATGCTGGATGAATTATTTATATTGAAAACCATGTGAGTGTTATAGATCGGTGGATGTTATATAATGGCAAAAATATCTACACAGCAATCTGTAAATAATTGTAGTTTTAAGCACCCAGGTAAATGGGTTAAAAAATAAAACCCATCAATTCTATCTCTATACTAATCCTGCTGAGTGTTTCTATACAACTCAATTTCTAGCAGGCAAAAGTGTTCAAAGGTGGAAAATTCCAAGAGGGACAGTACTTTCAAGCAGCATGTGCTTAAATGTCTTTTCCAAGGACACAAGAAAAGAATAAAATAAATTTTTGAATTGAAGGAATCATGGGTAAAGCTGTAGGAATGTCAGTCCATCCTGATATGCCTAGGTCAATCTAACCTCTAATTGATAAACTATGAAACCCATGCCCTACATTTGTTTGAAGGATTAAATAATAGAAAGAACGTAAGATGCTTAGCACTATACCTGGAACACACTAAATGCTCAGAATATGCTATATTTACAGTCTTTCTTTCCAATAATCTGTTTAAAAATGTCCATCCAATATAGGGTTTCTCTGATGTCTTTTATTGTATTCCTAGCACTTACAGAAACTCTGAAATATGATAACTGGAATAATCTTTGTTCATGCTATTAGATATCTTGGTTTTGCCTGTCTCCCATATTGTAATCGATACCTGTGTGCTGGCTGTACACACTCTTCCCTTGATTTTCTCTTACCATTGTCAGAAAGGCGCATGCAGAACAAATGCTTGATGAATGTTGTTGCCTTAGCTCTCTGACAGTCGGACAGATGCAGCACTTCTAGGTTATACTATTTACTGCCTGCGTCATACAACTGAGTAACTAGTTAACCAGCCATCCAAGGAAGAAAATAATAGGCTGATTAGAACTTATGGTAACAGTTTCTGTGGGTCGATTTCTGAATTCACCTTCTCCCTCAGTGTGTTTTGCTCTTCCTCGAGGAGAGACTCTCTCTGGCCACATGTCATAATTCCCCTTTGGTATATGGCTGCTGTACAAATGGAGGCAATAAGTAAGGGAGACACTGTTTACTTTCCCAGCTTGGTAACTATCACACCAGGAGTGCCATTCTTGCTGGGATATGAATAACAAAAGAGTCAGAATGTTTTCAGGATAAATAAAGGTCGCATTAGGGGAACATTAAAGAAATAAACTTGTACAGAGCCCATAAAGCAACAGAAAAAAAATCACTGTATTTGACCCATGCTTACTTTAATTTGTAATCAGTTAATTCAAGTTAAATAAATGAGGTACTATATCACTTCATGAATAAAAAATACAAGATGATTTTTAAAATAACTGAGACTCTTCCTAAATTACCATGTCAAGGGAGAAAATGGAATTACAAAACTAGTATTGAAAAGTACATCTCCAATTGCTGCTGCTGGTTTTTTGTTGGTTGGTTGGTTAATTGGTTGGTTGGTTAGTTGGTTAGTTGGTTGGTGGGTTGGCTGGTTGGTTTTGCTTTTCCCATTGGTGGCTCCAGAATGTCTTAATAGGGAGGGATTTTAACAGGGTTAGAAGAGAAAGACCGAGGACTTGCCTTGCAGTTGTCTGAGCAGAACAAGCACCCTTTTTGTGCTTTGGGGACTGACCTGTCAGGAAGCATTCTGGTGGAGAACCCACTTAGGACCCTGTGTTGGTACCTGCCAATTTCCCACACTAGTGAAAGTGAGAGGGATACTAACTTCCATAAGAAAAGCTTGTAACTGTTATTCTAATCTATCAAAGTAGCAGCAGATAATCCTTGAATTGGTTTGGGTAAAAGTTCTTTGCTATATAACAAAGTTTTCTCATTTATAAAATTAAATAGCTAGATGAAGTCAATTCAGATATCCTGCAATTCTTTTATTATTAAAAATTTATCAATGTCTAATGACTAGTAATATTTTATGAAACTCAATTTTCATTCTGGAAACTTTGTTTCCAGCACAGAGGATGTACAGCAAACCTTATGTTGAAGTGTAGGTAGTATGTAGGAAGTCAGTATAACATGGTGGAAAGGGACTGGTTTAGCAGGTGTACCTCTGACCTCCACACCTAGCTCTACCCCTCCAGTGTGTGCCCATGGGCAAGTCCTTCCTGTTTGTTGAGCTTCAGTTCCATCATCTGTAAAATGGAGACAATAGTCCCTAGCTCATGTGTTTTGGATCTGGCAGGTTCTAAAAACTGAATTTTAGTTTTTGTCATAATTAAGGAGCCAATAGACATAAAAGCAAAGACAATGGGAGAAGGGAAACATTCATACTTCATGAACCAGAAAAGACCTCTCTGAATCAGTATTATATTTTCACAGGACATTTCATCCAAGTATAACCAAATGCACATTTACATTTTATTCCTAATATTAAAATGTTCATTTCATTCTTAATAATTAAGTATTTAGTAATATAAATGTTATTGTAGTAACATTCCTCTAGAAGTTTCCTTCTCTCTTGTACTTCTGAAAAAACACACACACTCAGATAAACTGTGTGTCTGATTAAAAACTCTTATCACCTCCCCAACAGACACCCGTTTGATTTCTCCTTTTAACTACAGTGAGGTCACACTCCTGTGTTTGTGACATAGCAGTGGGTTGCCATGGAGATGATAGCTTTATCAGCAACTCTGCTTTGCAGTGACTTCACGGCAAGGTTACCAAGAAGCAGATGGGCTGTGAAGGAGACAAACCCCCTTGTCTAAACACAAATAGCATTGATAATTAATTAGCTGAAGCAGCAGGGAAAATTATGAAAATGTGTGAAAGGTAAAAGAATTTCTATTTATGACAGACTCAATAGTTCTATTCCTCTTGCCAGAGAAAAATTGCATCTCTTTTCACTTTAAAAAATTACATGGCATACTGTGTACATATTGCATTAATTGCTCTGAGTATGCGGGGGTTCATTTCTAGATTGGTTGATTTCTTGGTTAAAACAATGAAATAAGTTATCTTTTGCGACTGTGTTTTTAAGTTCCAATAAAGAGATTGTAAAACAGAACAAAACAAAACGTATCTCAGATTACTTAGATGATTAAAGAATCTCAGTGTCAACATATTTAGACCTTTAATGGCCCCATTTGAACATACCCATCCACCATTTGAAAATGCTTCTTTTGATAAAGTCCTTTGTATTAATTTTCTAGTCCTGGGATAACAAAATACCACAAACTGGGTGACTTCTCAAAGTTCTGAAGGAAAAAGTCCAAGGTCAAGGTTTGGTTTCTTCTGAGGTGGGGGATCGGGGGCTAATCAGGGGCCAGCCAGTCCCACCCATGATTGGTGTGGAGGGCAGAGCTGGCTGGGGGGAGGGGCCACAAGAATTTGGCTGTCCTGCCTTGTTCTTGATCAAGGTAGTGGGGGTCCATCAGTGGAGGGGATAGCTGGGGATATAGGCTGTGGGAGGTTGGCCACCGGCCCCACCACCCAATCAGGCTGGTTCACTCGCCCAGCACTAGTGTCAGAGCAATGGGCATTTTGGTCGCTGGCTTTATACATATATATACTAGAGACCCAGTGCATGAAATTTGTGGATGGGAGGGAGGTGTCCTTCAGCCCAGCCTGCTCTCTCTCAAATCTGGGACCCCTTGAGGGATGTTAGACTGCTCATTTAGGCCTGATTCAGGTAGGATTAGGCTTAAAGGGGCAGTTGGACATCCCTCTAATAATCTAGGACTGTTGGCTCCCAACTGCACACCTGCCTGCCTTCCTGATTACCCCTAACCACTTCTGCCTGCCAGCCTGTTTGCTCCTAACTGCCCTACCCTGTGGGCCTGGGCACTCCTAACTGCCCTCCCCCTGCAGGCTCGATCACCCCCAACTACCCTCCCTTGCAGGCCTGGCCTCTCCCAACTGCCTTCCCCTGTGGGCCTGATCACCCACAACTGCCCTCACTTACAGGCCTGGTCCCTGCCAACTGCCCTCTCTGGCTGGCCATCTTGTGTCCACATGGGGACAGGATCTTTTGACTACATGGGGGCAGCCATCTTGTGTGTTGGAGTGATGGTCACTCTGCATATTACTCTTTTATTAGATAGGATAGAGGCCTGGTACAGGGGTGGGAGCCAGCTGGTTTGCCCTGAAGGGTGTTCTGGATAAGGTGGGTGTTCCCTTGGGGCATGGGGTGGCCTAGGCGAGGGGCCTGTGATGGTTTGTAGGCTGGCCATGCCCCCCTGTGACCCAAGCAGAGTCCCTGGTATCTGGGATTTATTTATCTTCTATAACTAAAACTTTGTAGCTGGGAGCGAAGCCAAGCCTTCTGCTTGCACAGCCATTGAAACTTGCCTTAAACAGAGGCCTGCTGGCCAGAGTGTGCAGAAAGCTTGGCTTCCTCCATCGCCAGGGGCAACCCAAGCATCCTTCCTGATCTCTCTGTGGCTGTAGCCATCTTGGTTGGTTTAATTTGCGTACCCTCTATGATTGTCTGGTGGGTGTGGCTGGTGGTTATAGCGGAGGTATGGTCAATTTGCATATCACTCCTTTATTAGATAGGCTATAGATAACTGAAACTCTAATTGATAGTGCTACATATTTGAACAGTTAAAATTGGGAGAAAATTTTAACTATTATTTATTAATATTATACGCTTGATACGATAATATGCTTGCTATGTTCAAGTCACTGAGATGATCTCCCCACCACAAAAAAACCTCAATTTAAAGGAGGACAGAATTATTTTTTTTCTCACTCTACAGATGAAAAAGGATTAATATTTAGCCTGAAGAGGTTATACAGTGTTTTAGATTGCATGATAATCTAAATTATTCTAATTTTCCAGCTAATTGACTTACGTATCCACTGTTTATTTTTTCTTTTAGAACTGCCTTCTTAAAGATAGGAATATTATCGATCACATTTTTTCATATATAGTGCCTATTTGCTATGTAAGCTCTGATGAAAGCACTTTTTTTCCTTTTAAGTAAAGACCTCAAGACATAGCTTTTCTAACTAGGTGCCCTGGCCCCCTTTCACCACCACATCTAAAACAGCTTCCATCTCTGCATTCTTGTTAGAAGCATCAAGGAGATGATGTATAATTATTTATGTAGGGGGCTTTAAATTATATAAATAGCTGTCTATCTCCAAGAGGAGTGAGTGTAGCCATTCATTCTCTCCTCAGTCAGTGGATGATAAGAACTTTGGGAAGTGAGCAGAACTTTGAGATAATTTAAAATGAATGACCTAGAGATCAAATGATTTATGCCCCACTATCGGAGAAAATGACTAATTTCCCAAGTCTACAAACAAAAAGAAAGCCTAATATACAACAAATTTTAAAGATGAAGCTAAAAACATTATAAAATCATAAAAGGATTTGTTCAGTGTGAGGTGACTGGAACATCTTTAACCCTTCCATGTGTTTGTGTACATTAGAAAATGGAAGATAAAAACCCAAACTACATCTAGCCTATTAGTTGGGTAATTTTATTTTCATGGATTTGTGTGCTGGGGAAGCACGCTTGCCTCTCTCTGTGTGTAAGCATTGAGGCTAGCAATTAAGCTGTTTCCCTTAAGCAATCAAATGTGTTTGCTGGTTACTTCACTCAAAGCCACCTCAGATTGGGCCCTGTGCTAATGACCTTTGCTGAGACTTACATTGAAGAACACTAGGTATCTGTCAGAAAGATTTGCAGAAATACTAGTATATGTGTATAAATAATTGGAAATATTAGGGAAACAATGTTGTTGGTAAGATGATTGAAATTGTATTCAAGAAATTCTCTTGGTCTGAGATGCAAAGAGCTCTGGGTAAACAGAAACTTGGAGAAAGATAATAGACAACACATGGGAGATTGTAAAGATTATTATGGTTATAAATAAAGTCACCTGCATCTTCCAGGATGTATACTCAAATTGGATGTCTCTGGGGAAATCTGATATATCTTCTCAGAGCAACTCTCCCACAGATGTCATTCAGTTGATAACAATCTCTTTCTGTGTTTATGCTGAAATGCATTATAGACTTTCTGTGGCTGAAATCAAAGAGATGTTGAGGGTTCAGAGAATATAGATGCATTGTGCTATGTCCAGGCTGCTGGAGTGGTCTTTACTGAGTGGTGCCATTCCTGCCTCCCCATTCTGATTTGAGATGGGAGGGGAGACAGAGTTAGCAAGAATCTCTGCCATCTGAACCAATTTCTCCCTCTTGCATTCAAATAATATTCTTAACATTTCCCTTGCTTATGCCATGATTCTAAAATGTTAAAATATTATTTAAGAAATACATAATACAGGTTGTAAAAAAAACTGTATACAGACTTTAATAACTGATAGCTCAATTTTGAAAATGAAGTGTACTTTTATAAACACTACCTTTATAATTTAAAGTGTGTGTACACATTTCTTGGGACAGCCTATAGTCATGCTGAGGATTTTCTCCCTCCCCCCCCCCCCCCCCCCCCCAAAAAAGGAGAAGCTGAGGGCCAAAAGTTGTGCCCTTTTTTATTATTTTCACAAGATAATTTTCTTTCTCTTCTATTTCCTTGATAGTGTGATCATTAATAAAACAACAATATTAAAGTCATAAGTATCTGAGCCAAATGCTTTTTTTTATTTTGAATTCTTCATACAATTCTCTTGTGTATTATTGCTGAGTGTTTGTGTGTGTGTGGGTGTTGCATTCTCATCAAGGATATATCTATTGATCTAAGAAGAGAGGAAGAAAGAAAGAGAGAGAGAGAGAGAGAGAGAGAGAGAGAGAAGACTGCTTGACTGCCTCTGGTACTGGGGATTGAACCTGAAACACAGGTAGCCTCACTGGGAATTGAACCAGAAACATTTTGGTGTATGGAATGATGCTCCAACCAACTGAGCCACCTGGACAGGGCTGTGTGTTTGGAGTGGTGGGTGGTTTTTTAAGAGCATTATGGAGGTATAAATGATATATTAAAAAGACTGAGCATATTTAATGTGTACATTTTTAGGATTTAATATATATATATATATAAATGGATTTGGTGATATGTGTACACTTATGAAACCATTGCTTGGTTAAGGTAATAAGATATCTATTCCCTCCAAAAGTTTTATTCTGCTCCTTTTTTGTGGTTTGAATTTTTTGTGTGTATTATAAGAACATTTAAGATTAGTATATCTTTTTCTTTAAACCACACCTCCTGCACCTTATCCTAACTCTTCTGCTTGCCCCTATTCTAACAAATCAAGATGCAGATTAAATTCTATTATATAGATTAATTATCTATCAATGAAAATAACAGGTATCAGTTCAATAGCTGTCTCTTTTAAATAACACTCAGTATATTGGGATTTGATCATAGCTAAGAATGTTGATGGTTCATTACCATTCATTTATCCAGCCTTACATTCCACAAACATTTATTTGGCATCTATTTTGTGCCAAGAACCATGCTAGGTTCTGGGGACCCACAGATTAAGATGAACCTCTTGCCCTCACATATTTTACTGAAAAATAATTTATGTGTAGGAACATGTCATTCAAAATAGAAACTGATTTCTTTACCCTGATTACTTTTTTACCAGGCAAGTTATCAAATGAACCACAATCAAACCAAGCTCACAGTGCTCTTCTTTAACTCTTCTCTCCATCAGCTCTTTAGAATCTGCCTTTGATTCTGCTGCTCTAGGAATTTTTCCCAACTTCATATTCCTTGTTTCCATATTTTTCCTCTGAGTTACTCCTTCATATTTTTTTCAGTTAGAACTATAGAATTACTATCCCTGAATTTCTAAAACCTAATATTATATCCTTAATCCCTCCCTCTCATCACTCAAAGTGGTAATTTCAGTCTAAGTGGCACAATTTCTCTACCATTCCCATCTTTTTTCTCGTTTTTTTTCACAGTTCTTTAGCATGCCTTGCAAAGAAGAACATTAAGATAATAAATAAAATTATAAAAATAAAATTACAGGGCAGAACATATCACTCACATTCAAGTTTCCTGCAAGCTGGTAGTAAGGGTTCTGCAGGTGATTGCTTCTTAATAGGATAAGACAACATATGCCTTGAGATCTTTGACCAATATGATTTTTCAGGTGTGTGGGTTTACAGAATGTCAGGTCTTTAGAACTTAAACCCACTTTCACCAACCACCTTGGTTACTGGACTAATAAGATTCTGAATTATTCTCTGCCTCTATCCACTGGAAGTGAGCATACCTATAAGGCCAGAGAAGAAAGCTGGTGTCCTAGTCCATTATTGACTCCACTCCTGTTGTTAATAATTTATACTCAGCCATGCAGCTGCCCTTCTCTCTCCACTTTTGGTGGAGGCCAGGAGAGAGTGGAAGATTATATTTTTTAATCACCTTTAGCAAAGACAAAGTAAAACAGTTAAGTGGGCTGGTGTGTGTATATATGACTTATGAGAAGAAAAGACAGACAGACAGACATCCATGTAAACCTCCCTGCCTACAACGTTTTGGTCTACTCTGAATTTCAGCTGTTAGGAGTTACCCCCAATTGGCTGCTATGCATATCTGGGATCAGTATCTTACCTAAGATCTTCACAGACTCTCCTAAACAGCGGGAAAGTATTCATTAATTTCTTCTTTAACCTGAACATTAGCCTGTCATAATCAAATCCATTTGCCTAAGATAAAGAATATATAATACTCATAAAAATAATAGTTAAAGCCCATCATGAGAAAGATATATTTCTCACACTAATAACAAACATGATAATAATTATAATAACAATAATAAATACCCTTAAGGGTTATCATTCCAAATAAAATATTTGCTATTAATATTGTTGTTGTTATTGTATTACTGCTAATAATGACTATAGGTTACTTGCTAAGAGATTGGGCCTTCAGTGTAACTGAGTAAGCATACTTAGAAAGGGCTCCCCTGAAGGCATTTCTGCAATTAATAAAGGAGACTGACAGATCTTCTCACAGTCTACCTCCAGGTACCAATTGATTATCTCACTTTAATAACTATATAATTTGCTTTCCTGTACTAATCATGTCGTGCAAATTGTTGATCTCTGCCCTTGGTGACAAAGCAGATGGCATTTCAACAGGCTGAGTGGACCTGCCCACCAGCCCTACCTGTCTTCTGCCCTCCTCCCATTCTTAGTCTTTTCCATCCCTGCCTTGTTCTCCTCCTGCCTTTAACTCAGACACAAACCTGGATATTCATTTCTCTGGGAAGTCTTACAATGACAATGAGAGAGTAAATTGGCTAGACCTCTGGAGCAGCCACTGAAGAAGGAAAGAAACATCCCTTTGCCATGTCTTATGTCTAATGACCCTTCTATGTGCTTAAAGAAAATCTATAATCTCAAATGTATAATCATGATTTAGCATGGCCAAATATAGACACAGAATTAGGATTACATATGGTCAAAATGGGAAAAAGGTGATTAAAAAATAAAAGTACCCAAAGCAGAAGAAATTGTAGGAGGGAAACAGAAGGCTAAAAGGAATGGGCAATAAAGACAATGAAAATGCAAGAGTGGAAGTGACCATTGATATGTAAATGTTAGAGCCTAAGATTAGGCAGATCAGGGAACTCCAGGACAAGGTCACATTTGATGACTGAGGAGTAAATGTTGGCAGACACTACCCCATCCTGTTACAAGAAACTCCTCTGTCTGGCTTTTGGTTATGCTGAGATTTTTGGCTTCTTTCTTAGCCTTTGTCTTTTGGTCTCACAAAGGGAAAGACTTGAAATGAATCAAGCATAGAGCAGCATACATGGTGGTGGAAACCATTTATTTTAAAATTCCCATATGTATCTGGTCATTCACAGGTCCATGTCTGTAGTCACAATTCTGCCATCTGGGTGGAATGCCCTTCATACTCTACTTGAAAGATCAAGGATCATCACAAAGACCCCACCTCTCATGCCAAGCTTCTTATTCCTAACCAGAGGATATAGAAATTGCTTCTCCATAATGATGCTTTTCCACTTTGCACCTGTCGTTCAACCAAGAAGAAACAGACCCGTCAGTCCTGCACCCAAGTCCCATAACCTAAACATAGTCTTCTATTTCATGCCCTATGACTTTTTCACACTGAATCTTTGGTCACCTCTTCCTGAACTTCGTGCTTCCTTCCCCTTTGTGCCATATCTTTGCCTTTCCTTCTGTCAAACATTCCTTTTACACCGTGTTCACTAATCAAAACCCCATCCTTTTAACACAGCACTAAAACCATTTCCTTCATTAAAATGCTACAGAATATGATCTCTCTTCCTGTTAAACTTCATATAATTTATATCATATGCATAGATATTTAATTTTTTTGGAGAGTTTATAAATTGAGGAGGGATGCTCTCATGACTCTGCTATTTTTTCCTGATGGCACTAAGTTTTTCCAACTGCTTCTGTGGACATTGTATACTAGATTTACATAGGAACCTCATGGTAAACTGAAAGTGGAAATCTTGGTCAGCTTAAGCTTGAAACAGGAAGTAACTTCTCACTACAAAGAGTTTAAAATTTCTTTCTCCTTCTCAGGGAGAACAGAGAATGTTGATTTCATTAGTGAGAATAAGCCAGCAAAGAGAAGAAATGCAAGATGTTAAGCCTGTGGAGAGGTGTCATGCCACTCAATCATTTCTGTAACTAGTAAGCAGACAATATTGGAGGAAAGCAAGGCCTGAAGAAGAGTTTTGTAAATATAGATTTGAAACTTAAAAATCATAGTATAAGCAGGTAATTTTGAGCCACAGCTCAATACTAAGCTTATACTGATTATCTAAAAGATACATGTGGAAAGGGGAATGTTTGTATAATTAAAGAGTAAATACTTCAGAATGATGCTTTGTTACTAAAACATAACTAATCTTTTGAGTGTCTACTGGGTACCTGATTCTGATGGCAGGACCAAGCAAGCACATTTTAGAGGAAGGAAACTCTTTAGGGGAAAAAAAGAAAAAAAGGTATATATAAACATTTGAGAATTCTGCAAAAAACAAACAAACAAACAAAAAAACCTGACCCACCAACCAAACAAGCAAGCAAACAAAAATCAAAAGCAAAAAATATATAAACATATAAAGACTACATAGAGACTGCAAAAAAGTGTTCTTAATCCCAACTGGAAAAAAAAATCACCAATTTATTACAATATTAGAGACCCCGTGCATGGATTCATGTACCAGTCTGTGGTCTGTGGGGATAGGGCCAAAATCAGCTCTCCAACATCCCCAGATTGCTAGAAGGCATAGGGCAGGACTGCACCAGTGCACAAATCCATGCACCAAGACTCCAGTGTGCATATAAGATCTTTGGTTAATTTTTTTTCTGCCTCCCCCTTTACATCCTTCCTTCTGAGATTCATCAGTCTGTCCCATGTTTCCATGCCTGTGGTTTCCACTCCTACATTAAGCATCTTCCCCCTGGTGGTCAGTGTGCATCATAGCTACCTGTTGGTCAGACAGTCAAACAGTTGGACAGTCAAACAGTTTGGCCAGTCACTTAGGATTTTATATATATGTAGATCATATTTTCTTGATTGGATTAATACAATGCTCTACTAACAAGCTTGCTCCCTGTGAATACATGCTTCACACAGCCAGAGCACTTTTTCTGAAGGAAAAACCATTTCACATCCTCATCACCACCACCCACACCGTCACCTACTATCACACACCCAGCTTATTCACCCACTCCCCGTGCATTCACTTACTCAGCCTTTACTAGGCACTAAGGATACTGAAATCATGCAGGACAGGCTGGATCCCTGAACCAAAGGAGGAGCTTATCCCACAATCAGGTACCAAGTTCAAATTTCTTGATGTGGCGTACCAAGCTCACACCTTCTGGAATTTGCTCATCTCTCCAGCCTCCTGTACCTTTCCCCTTTGATTTCTACATTCCATTCTTACATTCATACATACTAATATTACTCTATTAACATTTTCCATACTCTCCTTTGCTTCTCTTTTTTTTTTCATATGATGCTTTTTGTGTTGAAATACTTGCCCCCTCACACTCCCTGACATTCCCAGCTAACTGCTGCTATTACTTTTCTGTACATATAACCTTTATCACCCTGTGTTCTCTTTGTGTGTCTACTGCATCCGCTAGATCAGTGGTTCTCAACCCTCCTAATGCCAAGACCCTTTAATACAGTTCCTCACGTTGTGGTGACCCCCAACCATAAAATTATTGTCGCCACCCACAGGTTGAGAACCGCTAGCAGGGTAGCCTAAGACCATCAGAAAACATATATATTTACATTATGATTCATTAACAGTAGCACAATTACAGTTAAGAAGTAGCAACAGCCGAGACCGGTTTGGCTCAGTGGATAGAGTGTCAGCTTGTGGCCTGAAAGGTCCCAGGTTCTATTCCGGTCAGGGGCATGCACCTTGCTTGCGGGCACATCTCCACTGTGGGTTGTGCAGGAGGCGGCTGATCGATGTCTCTCCCTCATCGATGTTTCTGACTTTCTATCTCTCTCCCTTCCTCTCTGTAAAAACTCAATAAAATATATTTAAAAAAAAAGAAGTAGCAACAAAAATAATCTTATCGTTGGGGATCACCACAACATGAAGAACTATATTTCATGGCATTAGAAAGGTTGGGAATCACTGGAATATACAGTTCCCTGAGAGAGACCCCGTGTTATTCATTGGTAGATAACTCCAGTTCTCAGGCAGTACCTGATTTATGAAGGTGCACAATTATTATCACTTGGGTGAACTAATTGCAATTTGACCTTGCATTGCTGGTTTTTACTAGACTGAGAGAAATAGATTTTACATTGTACCTGAGAGCAAGGACACTGGTTGATAACTATCTCTGGCATGGTGAATACCAGGTACATATTATTGAATGAATTAATTAATAAATGAAAGGATAAATTCAACCCAAAAAACACAGTATTAAAACTATGTCCATATAACCACAAGCATGATCAGAAATAAAACTGGACATTAAGGATCCTTTTACCTAAGTAAAAATCTGGAATAGTGTAACAGCTATTTATTTCTCTTAAGACAAATATTAATTTTCTAATCCTTTCTTAGAATCCAACTTTCCTTTTCCTTACATGGGAAGAGTAAAGGCACTAGAGTTGATTGTATAAGGCCTTTTTTACATTTACATATGAATTATGAGATACCACATCCACCAGCCTCTGCCAGAAGTAAGGCAGCATTAATATTAATGCTTGGAAGGGCCTGCCACATGGCAGTGGGATGATTTAAAGAGGAGAATAATCAGGGACTGCATCTTAGTAAATAAATCTAAGGTCTAATTTGTTTAGTCTTTCACCCACATTTTAAAAGGGAAATTAATATTCTTTTTAAAAGCAAATCAATAGTCTCTGAACTGCTGACTTGATAACTTTAAAATGGAAATGCTTCTCTTGTCCCCAGTAGTTTCCTAGCTAATCTCCCTTTTTCCAGTATCTTCCTACTGCATTCCAGTATCCAGAGCTACAGGGATGCCCTCAAAATATCACTCATGAAGTGTTGCTTTTGCCACCATATACCTGGTACCACCTGGCTATTGTTGGGGAGCAGACTATAGAAAGGACTGCCTTTGACATCAATGTGTTTATCACTCAGACAGGGAGAGAAAACTCTTAGATTAGGTGTCCAAAGAATAATAATAACAAATGTATTCTAAGACAGTGTAATAAAATAAAAATAAAAATAATTTTGAACATGTAATTTCTACCCTTGGGAATCTCCCGTGATTTTCCCTTAAGCACCTCCTCCCTTTGACCCCTAGTGTAGAGGCTTTAGGCTTCATCTCACTTAATCATCACAATAACTTTAAGAAGTTTTTAATAGTATAAACATTTTATAGATTGAAAGACCTGAGATGCAGTTTATATTATTGTTGAAGATCCTCCATTGAAGAAGCAGCATTTAAAGTTCATTTCTGCCTAATAATAAATTTCTATTCTTTCCACCATGCTCTCTCTTTCTCCATTAGTTACCATCCACTTTGTATGTCATAACCCTATCAGTTCTCCTTATTTCCTAACATCTCTGTTCTACTGAGGCCATGTTGATCTACTCAGCATCTCTGGAACAAATTATACCAAAATATGTTTTCATGTCTTGGCTTGCCTAGCTCGTCACCATGAAAAACTCAGAAAGTGTCAATACAGCTTATAGATTCAAAGTGTAGTATCTGAAAGTAAACAGTGTTATATTGAAATGCTGGCTTCACCTCCTTACAGGTGTATGACTTTTTGTAAGTTATTTGACCTATTTTTTCCCTATCTGTAAAATAGAAAAATCATAATAGTTTTCAAAAATTCATTAACTATCTTTGATAACTAATACTAGTTACTATATTTGTAATTTAGGAATAGTCATCTATTGGGTCCTAGATATTTGTTAGGTTGAAGACAGCTGTGAGCCACTCATTTGCCCCATTTTCAGCTATCTCTCCACTGGTAAAAATGCCGGTCCTTGTAAGGACCAACTGAGATATTTTTGGCTGGGTCTTAAGATTTATTCTGCCTTTAAATTTTTCAACAGTTATTAGTAGAAACACAGGAATTTCCCGCCCTATAAAATAAAAGTTTTAACTGTGGGTGAAAACTCTAGTTCAACTCATTTCAACAAACATGGTTCTGGCAACATATGCTTGATACTGGGGATAATAGGTTTCACATGCACCTCACCTTTAAGTCAAAGTAAATATTTACTCCTGGAATATAAATACATTATTTTGACTAATTTAGGGATAAATAAAGAATAAGGCAAGAGTTCAGCAATTTAAGTGTTCCATGTTTCTAGAAGCCTCTTTGGAAATGTCATTTATTTAATAAATTTAAACCTTCCCTTTTTCCTGTCATATTTCTTCTCAGGTAAAATCATTGCATGGAATATTAACCAAGGTTGTAAGACTTTGTCAGCTTCTATAGACTATAGAAAACACACACACACACACACACACACACACACACACACACACACTCACACACTCACACACACACACACACACACTATAAAGTAGATTATTTATGTCTTAGAATATGTTTTCTATATATAATGAGATATTGCAACATTTGTAGAATTTAGGATCTGATTCTAGGTGTTCAATATTCTTTAGTGTAGATACCATAATAATAATGTGTTACCATTATTGTGTTGTTGTTTTTTAATTTTAGCTTTTGGCTTTCTCTTTTAGTCCTTAGAGATCATGCTAAAGACTTTATGCATTATCTTGTGCCATCCTTACACATGAGTAGGAATCATCATCCTCCTTTTACAGATGAGTCAATTGAGGCTTAGTTAATGTAAACTTGATCAAAGCCAGGTGGTTTGTACATGGTAGAATTTGATCCCAGCATCTACCTGACCAGGTTTTGTGCATCTTTCTAATCCTGAGAAGCTTTTTTTTCCCTTGTACACAAAGTAGGCTTCAAAAAGTTGTTGTTGTTGAACTGCCAAATGCTGAGATAGTAGAAAAGCAACAAAAATGCTACATTGTGAAAACCAACTCCTAGGAAAGCTCAGCAATTAGACTCTGACAGAGCTGTTAAAGCAGAATACTTGTGAATGGGCTGATACAGGTTTGTAAAAACCCTGGAGCAGCTTTGCAGAGACTGAACCCAATGTGCTTCAGTGAATTCTGAAGTTTTCAATGCATTCTTATTGTTAAAGAAAAGGAAATTGAATTTTTAGTCATAATTCATCTAATAATGCAATCCAAGTTTTGGCTCTTCTGAGATACTGTATTAGGGAGACTGGGGGAGGAAAGGACAATAAAAGTGTCACAGATCCCCCCATACAAAACTTGTAAGCTTTGACCAAAATAAGATGCATTTTTTTTAAATATGAAGACCTGAGATAACAAATACTATAGACTCCATGTACAGTTCTCCTAAGCCAGTTGAAGCTTTCAGATAAAATCTGGCCTGACAAATTTAGTACTTCCATTACCATAATTATCTTAATATATGAACGCGTGCACGCACACACACACACACACACACACACACACACACCACATGCACACACACACCACATACATACATAGTTTTGATAAGGAGATGTTCACAGCTACATAATGGAATTCACTGGTTGTCCTGTGCTTTTGCTCTCCACAGTGTGATCCATTGATCAGTACTGTCAGCATCACATGTGAGCATATTAGAATGCAGGTGTGCAGGCCCTTTTCCAAATCCAGTGAACCAAAACTCACATTTTAATATGATCCCCCAGTAATTCACAGTCAAGATTAGGAAGCAATAGTCCACAGGGTGACTGGCAAGTTTCCTTTCTGTAGGTCCTAAAGCAGATAGTGATAAATAATTGACAGGAACATCTACCATAATTTCAACCACTTGTTGGTTTTGCTGGTGCTCAGCATGCAGTCAGCTGGGTGTGGGACTGACCTGGAGCCCTGCAGTCTTCTTTCAGGCCCTGCCTTTGGAAAAGCAAGGTCCAAGCTCCGCTTCCGTGTCAGTGAGTGTGGGTTCACTTATGATGCTTAGTTCCTCCTAGTGCATCATTAAAACGTATCCATGGCATTCTTTAAGATGTTCACATTTACAGAGGTCTTTCTAGTTCATCCCCCCATTCTAAAGACTGTGTGTGTGCATCTAACACTAATTTATTCAAGTATGCTTACTTGGTTTCTATGGCCTTGTATTTCAACATTATTAGAACCGTTTGGAGCCAGGTACATTGCAATCAATCCTTATTTAATTGCAAAACAGAAGGGACGGGGTCTGATGAAAAATAACTATTGAAATGAAATTTAAAACCAAGCCTACTTTGACCTTTATTTCTTTGTTGCTTTTTCATTTTTATTTTCCTGAAGCGCAATGATCCATGGATTTTGTTCTAATTCCCTCATTACATGAGGATTCCTAATCTTTGTTGCCCATGAAAAATCAAACTGAAGTGTAGTCCTGTTTGAGAATGAAATGGAGCCGAGCTGGTGGAGCAGAATGGAGACCACTGCTTCTATCAGGGCTTAAGCCTGGTCTGTGGACACACCACAGCTGAGCAAACCTGGCATGGCAAGGGGACTAAGAACTCTGCGTTTGCCTCCCACGGCTTTTGTTTCATTTACATCCCATTTTAAGAGCTTCACTTTGCAATGCTGCAGGTAGGGGTAGGACATTCAAAGTGAAATTCTCTCCAAACCACAGCATTTCTCCTCAATTTTAGGTCACAACTGGAATTGGGTTTTAATGTGAAATTGCCTCAGGCTCAGCAGATGGTTCCCAAACACCAAGAACATCCGTTTGCCTTCTGTACGGTGATGTGGTTATAACGAAGTATAAAACTGCAAGGAAACTCATATCCTGCTAGATCTGCTCTCCCTCCCTCTCCCCTGTGCCCCCTTTTTTTTCTATTTATATCATTTGGTGCTAAAACACACACCTCCACTGCATTCAGCTTATGCCAGTCAAATATGTGATGATGCGCAGTGAGTGTGGATGGGAAGAGAAAAGGACATTTCTCTGCTAGACTTAGTGAGCCCAGATGATATGTCAATTTTTCTCTTTTTTAAAAAAAAAAGTCCCCGTAAAATTTGAGGTGAAAAGGTAAGTAAATTGGTTACTGGATTTATTTACTCTGATGTTCTCCCTGGTAATTCTCATCTTTCAATCATCCTGCAATCACACTTGCCACCATTTTGGATATCAGTTATGTCCCCAGCTTCTGGCGGTAACTGGTAGTGATAGCATTTCGTTCATCAGATGTAAAAATTAAAAACCAAGTGCTAGAGGGTGTTCACAATAGCAGAACAGATCCATCCACGTGTTGATTGAAAGCATTTCAGAAAGCTAGCCTTTCCCGGCCCCCCCTTTGCAAGGCATTACAATGGAACAGGTAAATAGTGGTGGCCCACAAATTCACTCCCCCTCCTCACTTAAAAAAAAAGAGGAGGGGGCAAGGAAGTGGACTATAAAAGGCATGGGATGGTTCCAGAAATATTATCATGTTGATGATCTTCAATCAGATTCTTAATCGGTACACAAGGAGAGAGCTCTGGCAAACCCCACTCAAGATGATGCTTGACCAATAGATGTATCTGAGTTAAGGGCAGTCTAGACAGCAGGGAGCTGACATCAGGTATCCAAGCAATTTGCATCTCATTTTCATTGATAGAGAACTCCATGGAGAATGGTCACATGATCCCATATATTCCTTACTCATCTGTGCCAGGATGTTATTCTATTTTTGTCAAAAGCTATCCTCCCAGGGTTTCCTTTCATGTTTTTATTTTGTAGGGAACCTAGACTCTTAGGTCTCTACAGAAAGACTTGTTCATCATTAGTCTCTTCATGTTATTATTTTCTTCCAACCAATAAACAAATAGGCCACCAAATTTGAAAGATATGGGCACTTGGAGAAAGTTTAAAATGATCTCAAGGGTAGTAGAGTAAGTAGATATAGCACAAAAATGCATCCAGGAACAAAGTTGTATTACAACTAAAATACAGGTAAACTTCTGAATAATCAACGGAAAACTCACAGGAGAGAATTATGATACCTGAGTACCAAAAGTGGAGACTGCATTGAGACTTGTAGGAGGGTTAAAGGCACAGAAAAAGGGCTGGCCAGGTACCCACAGATAGCAACTGAAATCCTGGAGAAATATCTCATTTGGGGGGGATAGGGGTTATCATTGAGATCTCTGGGATCTAATCCCCTAGTTAGGCCCACCAGCAGAGAGCACCAAACTTGAGGAAGGTACCCACATAACATCTGGCTGTGAAAACCAGTGGGGTGCTCTCTGCCAGGAGGAAACAACTGAAAATTCAGGTACCCTTTTTAAGGACCAACACACAAAATTCTCTGTGGAGCTACCCACCTTGTGTTCCAGCAGAGGGAGGGTAAAGTGGACTGGAGCTGTGAGAGCAGAAGCCAGGACTGGGAACTCAGGGGATAGAGCTCAGAAGGCAGACACTACAAGTTTCCTGGGCTGAGTCATTCCCTCACACAGTGGATGGCATCTTCCCCACATAGACATTAGCCTTCCCTGGGGGGAAGACAGTTGGCTCACTCTAAAACACCTTGCCCTGAGACCATTTAAGAGATTAAAAGTAAGAATTTGCCTTCAGGCAGAAGCAACTGCCCCACTCTGTTGAAAAAAATCTCCCCACATCAGCTATGTCCCAGTTCCTGGCAGTAAATGGTAGTGATGACATTTTGTACATCAGATATAAAATCAAAAACCAAATTCTAGAGGGTGTTCACAATAGTAGAACAGATCCATCCACTTAAATTCAAGTTGGAATCGTATCAGTCTGAGGAGGTGGCAGTCTCTAGAGTATTTGAGTCTTTTCCTTATCTAATTAGTCAGAAACAGCCTTTAACACTGTCCTGCACTAGAGATTGAGAGGTGTAGAAGAATAGTCATAAACCCAAACAGAAAGCCAAAATGAAGAGGCAAAGAAGAATGATCTCAAATAATTATAGATTCAAATGAATTATAATTAGTATAAAATAAGTAAAACAGACACTTCACCATAAATTCAATACTGTAAGTTCATCTATTCAAAAGAAGAAACTATTCCCACTTTGCCACCATGTCTTTTTAGAAATGTCTTCTGCCAGCTATCTGATATAATTTTAGAACTGGAATAAAATGAAAACAGAAAAGAAAGTTATTCTCTATAAATTTTTCTTCTCTCTTCCAATGGTTTGTTTGTTTGTTTCCTGTTATTTGTTTTTGTTTTGTTTTTAATACTGTCAATCTGTGTTAAAGGAGAGAAAATGGAATTTTTAAAAAATTCTGGCCAAGATTGTGTTTTCTTGGCTACTTCTTTTCATGAGTTAAGATGGTGTACCTAAAAGTCACAGGTAGTTTCTGTAGAAATTCTGAGCCAGTGTCTATATCCAAATAATTATTAGAGAATTGACTTGTGAGAAACTTTGTAATTTATAAACCTCAATTTTACATAAGATATCTTTTTCTTAAAAGAATATGCCATGCCAGATGTTTCCACAATGTTTTTTTAAAATATATTTTTATTGATTTTTTACAGAGAGGAAGGGAGATGGATAGAAAGTCAGAAACATCGATGAGAGAGAGACATCGATCAGCCGCCTCCTGCACGCCCCACATTGGAGATGTGCCCGCAAGCAAGGTATATGCCCCCAACTGGAATTGAACCTGGGACCCTTCAGTCCGCAGGCTGACACTCTATCCACTGAGCCAAACCGGTCTCAGCACACAATGTTGTTTTTTTTTATATATGTGTTTTTAGTTTTGTTTGTTTGTTCTTATTTCTCTCACCATGGATCCTAAAATTAGGTAAGTACCTCTTGCTTGCAATTCAGTTTCTTCTGGTAATTTCTGTCCTAATCATGGCTAAAGTGATTTTTCTGAAGAACCAAAGTATACATTTTTTCTTAAAAGTATAATATTTCTTTTTTTGTCTTTTGTTTTATTTTCTTCTTTAAAACATGTCAAGCCCTATCCAGTTTGGCTCAATGGACAGAGCATCAGCCAGTGGAATAGAAGGTCCCAGATTCAATTCTGATCCAGGGCACATGTCTGGATTGTGGGCTCAATCCTCAGTAGGGAGCCTCCTGCAGGAGGCAGCTGATCAATGATTCTCTCTCATCATTGATGTTTAATCTCTCCCTCCCTCTCCCTTCCACTCTTTAGAATATATATATATTATTTAAGTGGTTTTACTCCCAGTAACTCCTGGGCTTTAAGCCATTTGTTTGTTAGACCCTAATAGGGATAGAGTAAAGATTAATTTTCAAAAGTTGCAACAGTATCACAACCTGAAAATTTAAAAATAAAGTGAAACAAAAATAGGTTGCCTATTATCCTTTTGCATAGCTGTATAAAAAAATGCCATTATATTTTTGCTGCTCTTTTAGCTTAGCTAGTCTCATTTAAAGGAATGCTTTCTAATGTGTCTTTTAGCTTGTCATGGATTAGAAGTCAGGGACCCAGGAAGCTTACTATAGCTCTAAGCAGTGTTGTGCTAATCAAAGCCAGGCAAGAAGTCAATTCCCATGAAGCATTGCAAATATTTGTGTGGTTCAAAGGAGGCAGGAGGATGTCCCAGTTAAGAAGCAAATCTATATAACAAGAGGGACTAGAGATTTTATAATTGTTAACAAAGTAAAATAGAAGATGGTAGGGGGAAAGGAAGGCAAAAAGAGTTTTGAATTCAAATTTGGACTTAGATTTTATGGGAGGACACCTCAGTATGCTTGCAGAGATGAAGGCTTTTGACTCTTTTGGCAATGAACAATAAAAACTCCAGACTTCAAACATCCCCCTGAGCCATCTCAGATTTTGAAAGATGCAACTATGGCACCTCCCACCATTTACACATGCCCCTACCTGATGCAGGTCCTCAGCCCGAGGACACCCCAGCAGATTGCTCACCATCATGTACTCTTCAGTATGCAAGGACAAGGGAGAAAAATCTTGGTGATTATTGGAGAGATGGGTGAGGGCAAAAAGTAACAAAGCCTCTTCCTGAAATTATCTTGTACACTCTGTTCTTGTAGTTTCTTTTGTTTTCTTTGATGGCTTTGTGAGTGTGATACTTCTACATAATGCGAAAGGCAACATCCTCATTATTTGATTAGTTCGATAAACTTTGCCCCAATTTCAAGATATTAAGTATCAACATGGTATCTGAAAGGCAGCATCTAGTTTTGTTTGGCTCCAGCAGGCACATTTTCCTTCTCCAATGAAGTAAGGGTCTGGAAATGTACTAGTCTCTGAGTTCACTGGTTTCATTAATGCTCACTCCACCCTTCCATGCAGGCATCGAAGAACACAATGACAGCTGTCACTCTAGGGACTTCTTTAGCATTGCTACCATTTTTTCCTCGGCGGGCACAACCATCTGCCCCTCAGCCTCCCGAGGGCACCCTCACCACCATCACAGTCTTGCTGCAACAGTTGTTAATGCATTTTCCATGTATCAGTACAGTTTAGGAGCAGTTCCATCATCCATGGAAACAGCATAGAGACTTGTAGGAACATGCTTTGGATTTCTTGCCTATAAAGGGATTAGATGAAAGGAAATCCCAGCTGAGTCTTCAAAATAATGAGCATCATGTCCTTTGTCAAACAGTCTAATTTCAAGGTCCATAAAAAAGATGTGTCAGAATTTTTATGAAAACCCAGTGGAAACAGTTCTGGGTTCTAGATAAAGAGTGTGCAATGTCAGAGAGATATATGGTAAGCAATTGGCTTACCAAGATCTAAGTCTTTCCCCCTGGTTGAAATAATCTAGAATAAGGTTTTATTGTAATAAAGAACTAGAAGAGCTTTTTGAATGGGCTGGGTTTTGCTTTCACTGTTGATTGGCATAACTGTAATTGTAAGCATGGTTCAAGTCAAAATAGAGTGCTGTATTATTCACAAATTATGCATTAGCCCAGCAAGAAGACTACAGGAGCATAGGCTTCCAGAACCACAAACATGATCTCAAATTCCAGCCTCAACATTTTCAAACTTGGTGACTTTGAACATGTTACTTAGCTGCTCTTAGTTTTTCTCTTCTGTAAATAGGGATAATAATTATAATTCCTGTTAAGGGTATTATGAGAATTAAACCACATAATGCCTAACAAGCCTCTGCATGGTTCTTTGACATTTAGAAACTGCTCAATAAGTAGTTGAAATTAGCTAGAGGATGTCTCATATTTTCCAGCATTCAGCTAACATTCCTAAATATTATAGCTAAATATCTGTTTTAAATCCTATTGCATTATTCCAATATTAAATAATAAAAGGACAGAAAACCATGTCAATTATAATATACACTAATAAAAGAAAAGCATGCAAATTAACCATCACTCTGCTATGCCCACCAGCCAATCAGGAGAAATATGCAGATTAGAAGGAAGGGTAGCAGGGGGAAAAGGAGGGGGCAGGCAAAGGGATCTACAGGAGCAGAATGCCGCAGGGAAGAAGAAGACTGCAGTCTCTGGGGTCTACAGTGAAGAGAAAGATGATAGACTCAGGCTGGAGCGAAGGCCTGGGTTCCAGGTGCCAGAGGAAAACCGGTGCTGGAAGCCAAGGGAAGGGAAGCCTATTGCATGAAACTCTTCATGCAATGGGCCTCTACTTTTCTTATAAAGATATTTATTTCCTGTTAAACTTGATGCTTGTTTTTCATCATAGAACATTGAGTCTGACCTCAACCATCCATCCAACAAATGTATTCTAAGAACTTCCCATGAACAGACAAACCGATAAGATACCTTCTCTTGTGTGTGAACCCAGTTTCAGTGTCAAGCACATCACATAAAATATAGGACCCACATCCTAAAAATCTCCTATGTACCAGACAGCAGCCATCTCACTTTGACCCCTGGAATCTGAAGAAAAAAAAATATTTTTATTAAGTGAACAACCTTGGAAATATAAAAGACTTATGCTGGTGAAATGACACACATTTATATAATTCAAATTTCTACACAACACTTTCCAACTGGTTCACTGCATATGGGGAAGTATGAGACTTGGTTGGAAAGTTTGTAAGGAGGACATACTGAGAAAAGGGAAGTGTGCAGAAGGCCATCTGCCATGTTTATCAGAATTCTGACTTAGGGGAGTGCTGAAGGCAGTGCCCCTAATTATTCCTTGGTCTTTGCAAACAGGACTATGCAGGAGTAGAGCTCTGAGTGTTTACTGGAATACTTATGCTTCATCTTTTGGGTGTCTTTGCTTAAAATACATTACAAACACATATGTCCTCCCAATACTACTTATCCTGCTGATCATATCTGAAAGATAAACTTTATCTCAAACTGCTGCTACAATAAAAGCCTAAGGAGGCAGGCAAACAAGGCTGTCTGGTTCCCTCAGCCAGGCAGTCCCTTAGCCCTCGCTTTCACAGCAAACATTCTGTTGGAATAATCCATTCATCTGTCACTCAGGGTCTGCTGGTCAGCCCCAGAAGCTGTAGTTTAAAGAATTCTGAGGGGCCCTCACTAGTTTGGCTCAGTAGATAGAGCATTGGCTGGTGGACTGAAGGGTCCCAGGTTCGATTCTGGTCAAGGGCATATATCTTGATTGCAGGCAAATCCACAGTAGTGTGTGTGCAGGAGGCAGTTGATCAATGTTTCTCTCTCATTAATGTTTCTAACTCTCTATCCTTCTCCCTTCCTCTCTGTAAAAAAGATCAATAAAATATATTTAAAAAAAAAGAATTCTGAGGAAGGGTACAATCATTAACATAGCTGTTTTTATATTAGGCTTTCCAGGGCATTCGGATTCAGTGGGGACTGGAACTGATAGAAGAGGCCAGATTCTCTATTTCCTTCAAAGCAGCTCCTTCTCTTTTATCTGTTTCATATATGAGCTTCTGTTTAAACTGTCTAAAAAGGGGGTAGCTCCACTACTAAAAATCGATCAAATAAACAGTTTGAAAAACACAGTGCTAAGACATTTCAATCTAGTGCCTTTTTTCTTTAACATCTCCAAAGCTCACCTGTCTCACAAAATTCACAGCAGCTTAGTGTTTCAAGAGTGTATCAAGAACTACTCCAAAGTTAATGCTAAATTCTACTCACTTTATAGCATAGATTTTTCTTTTTCCTCTACCCTAAAAATGTTCGTATTTGTGTACTCTTAGTAAAAGCAAGGAATTGACTATATAGCAGAGGCATGCACCATACTCCAAGACAAATCACTAACCGTATCAGTGTGTGTGTGTGTTTGTGTGTGTGTGTGTGTTTCCAAGGAGGAGAAAGGTAAAATCCAGCTATAAAAATTACTTGTAACCCTAGCCAGTTTGACTTAGTGAATAGAGCATCGGCCTGTGGACCAAAGGCTCCCAGGTTCAATACTGGTCAAGGGCATGTGCTTCAGTTGCCTGTTCCTTCCCAGCTCCGGGCCCTGGTAGAGTCACATGCTGGAGGCAACCAGTCAATGGGTTTCTTTCACATTGATATTTCTCTCTGTCTTTCCCACTCCCTTCCACTTTCTAAAAACCAATGGAAAAATATCCTTGGGTGAGGATTAAAAAAAAAAATACTTCTTGCTGGAGGCAAAGACCAACAGAAGTTAGCATAATAAATGCAAGAAATCCATCAGAAGACTGATGGACTTTGATAATCAGCAGGGCTAAAAATCTGCAGAGTATTACCTGCTGCATGGTATTACCTGGCTGAACAGCTGAAGGCAATTCCCCTAAACTAATTATCCTTTATTGTTTACCAGACCTTACCATTGATATGTGTTTGCTTTGCTAAAGGGTATATATATATATATATATATATATATATATATATATATATATATATATATATATATATATATATATATATAGTAAATAAAAGCAAAGGGGTTGGAAAAGTCAGAGAGTCCATTTCACTAAAGAAGGGTTTCCATCTGGCTCCCCCAGGGCCTTCCAAATTTATATTTCTAGTCTAGTGTATTCATTTATGTCACAGCCTTTTCTTCAGATTCCTGAATTTTTGCTGCAAAAGAATATAGCAACTTCTAACAAAATATATGCATTAAAAATAGCTCTTTCTTTTGCTTTTTATCACTTTTAGCTTATTAACTCTTCATCATAACTTCTGTTTTTAAAAATATTTTTATTGATATCAGAGGAGAAAGGAGAGGGGGAGAGAGAGAGAAACATCAATGATGAAAGAGAATCATTATGTCTCACACTGGGGATCTAGTTTACAACCCAGGAATGTGTCCCCACTGAGAATCAAACCATGACTTCCTGAGTCATGCTGGCTGAGTCATAATGACTTTTTTTAAATATCAATGTTCCCAGATGCCATTGTGAAGATCCAAGCACAAGCTGTTTATTACCTCTCCCTATGCTTCAAGAATTCATTTCTTTCTTCGTGCATCTATTCATTCAATGAATATTTCTGTATTTCCAAAAATTGTGAAATTAGTGAACTAAATAGTCTTATGTTAATCCACCTGTACATGTTAAGCAAGTACATGGAGGCAGCATGTAGAAGTAGAATGAGCATAGACTCTGGGATCTGACCAGTGTGGTCTGGGTCCCATTGCAGCAGTTATAAATCAGTGAACTTGAGTAAGTGGCTTATTCTCACTTAATCTCAGTTTTTTCACGTGTCAAGCGTTTCATAGTATCTTCCTCATATGGTTGTGATGATGAGATACAGAAATACATATTCAGAAACATTCCCATCACCTAACACAAAATAATACTCAGCAACTAGGAAGAATTATTTTCTTTGAAGGGCAGCTCAAGGCGTGAAATCTCAGCACATCCCTGCTTTGAGCCTATGGTGAAGCACTCAGGGGCAGTGCATTAGTGAAACTACATGCTTGTCAAAGGCCCTAAAGCAGTCTCCATTACTCATTTCTTAATTCTCAGTAAAAACTGTATTGTGTCCAAGCACTTACTAAACTTGGTGTAGAAACATACTTAGTTTAAGTTGACCCTTTATTATGGATGTGAACACATGAACTTGGGTATAAAAAAGAGAGGTTCCAAAATACTCTCCAAACATACTTTCTAAAAATGATGATATAAAAGACTAATCTAAATGAGTACTTTTCCTAGTAAAGAAGCAATTCCCTGGGAGTGACTAAGGAGATTTAGGCCATCATCATCAAGGTAACAGCTAACACACTGAAGCAATAGTGACTAAATGGTGCCCTGAGTTATTAATGTAATTTCTAAAAGAGCCCAGCTCATAATGAAGAAATGGCTATCAAACAAAGCAAATTTGGCTCCATATTACTTTGCACACACTGCATATGTTTAATGTTTGAGGCTTAAAAAGCTGTGAATATATTTGGTTTATTATTTGGGCTTTTCTGGTGTATTAGCTTTCTATTGTTGCTTTAACAAATCATTATAATCTCAGTGGTTTATATAAACACATTAATTTTCTTGAAATTCTATAAATGAGAAATCTCACATGGGCCTCATTGGAATAAAAACACATTGTTGGTAGAGCTACATTCCTTTACAGAATCTCTAGCAGGAGAATCTGTTTCCTTGCCCTTTCCAACTTCTAGATATTGTCCTCACTCCTTGACATTTGGCCCCTTGCTTTACCTTCAAAGCCATCAATGTTTTGTATCTCTGATGCTTCTCCATTTACCAATCTTCCTCTGACAGTTAAGAATGGTGTTCTTCTTTTAGAGACTCATGTGATTTATTTGGCACACCTGGAAAAATCCAGGATGATCTTTCCATCTGAAGATTTTTAGAATCATAGTCTTTATCTGCAAAATTCCTTTTACCATGTTAGGAGATATATTCACAAATACTAAGGTCGAGAACAGAAACATCTTTAAAGTGTTATTATTCTGCCTATCACACATGACATCGCAGGGAGTGGGCTGTTTTAGATAGTATTAGAAGACACATTGTTGCACATCTTTTGAATGCTCCATAGTGTACAGCCATTAAGGAATATGTGAACATTTTAGAAATCTCTCCTGCTCTGTTCATCCTGTAAAATGAAGCAGTTGAACTAAATGATCTCTAGTTACCTTTCTATTTTCAAAGGCTGGAATGCTTTATGTCTATATAGACTAAAGGTATGCCCTGCTGCATGACAAATTTGAATGATTCAAATTTCAAGGCAAATTAAAGACTCAGAAAGGGATAAATAGGAAAAGGACAGAAAAGATACTACCTAGACCACTTGGTTTAGGCAATATCATGATCTTTTCACTGGCCAGTCCCCAAGTTCAGTGCTGTGTTCCTTTGGCACTGCTGCTCTGAAGGGAGTGATCACACTGCAGTGAATCTAGAAGATAGTAATCACCAATGTGAGAAGTCTCCCCAGTTCCTAATACAGTGGAAAGAAGAACATCAGTTTACTTTAGAGAAGAGAAAATTGGAGAATGAGGTGGAAGGAGGGTATGATAACTATCTTTAAATATGCATCCCTATTGAAGAAAAGTGGATCTTATTATGAGTAGCTCTAGAAAGCCAAGGGCAGATCAATGAATAGAAGACACAGAAAGGTCCAATATGAGATGAAAGTTCCCACGGGAAGGCCTGGAGCAGAGTGGAAGCAGCTCCTGAGGGACAACAAGTACTGTGTGATCAGATGATGACACTGTGAACTGAAGAGGCACTTTCCCCATGTTGGGAGGATTGGGTGGGGTCTTCGAGATGCTTCCCACCACCAAACCTTTAGAAATAAGAATATGATTATTTCAGGGATAATAGTTCCATTTTTAATAAACTAGATTAAGAAAATAATGACACAGAATGTTTACAACTAAAAGAAGAATTTTCATTAAGCAAGGGTAGATGGATTTAAGAATGCACAAGCAAAGATTTTGGAATCTTATAAACAAAAGAAAAGTTGGCATTACATCATTCTCAGGATTACAAGGTAGACTAGATACTTGTAACTGCATCAGTGGGTCCTAGGCTCCTCCTGATTGAGCTAGTTGCTGCTAGAAGTGGGAAGATAAAATAGAAGAGAAAGACTAAGAAAGGAGGGGAATCCATCCACTTGCAACCACAGAGATTCCTTTTATGTCAGCTCATGAAGTTCCCTTTACAGAGGAAAAATGCTGAAATGCTTTAAAGAAAGGGAACTACTGGTCTAGAGGAATATTAGGAATATTTGGGAATACAAAAGTGGAGGGTTTGAGATGAAACAAATCTAAAATCCTTTCTTCCATAGTTCAGAGGTTTATTTTCAAGATTAGTAGTTTATCAACTCATATAAATTTCCACATATCTTTCTGTCTTGATATTACACCATTGGGTATAACCATGTGGCATGGCCTGATGAAGTCCAGACACACGCATTACTTATATTTAAACTGTTACCAGACTGTATTACTAGAAACTCCACAGACATGACTTTTAGAACCCTGAGGTTTCTTGCAACTTAGATAAAAATCAGCTGTTCCAGAATATAATGCCTTTAGCTAAATTCATCTAATAGTTCTTCAATGTGTGGTTGCACATAACAACCAACTTTTGCAACTTTTTAAAATAAATACAAAAACACATAACACTTCTCAAAGATAAACTAGGGGAAAATGCTTACAACTCATCATAAAAAGCAAGTCTCTTTAATAATAAAGGAATCCAAGACATTGATAAGAAAAATACTCATAATCCTACAGGAAAAATGGGCAACAGTCATGTACAATTAGTAAAACAGAAAATACAAATTCCACTTACATATATAAAAAGATGCCTAATTCCAATTTTTAAAAAGCCTACCAACCTGGAAAAATCCAAAAGTTTGATAATAGTAGCCTGGTGAGTTTGCAGATGTAGACATTCTTATATATCTTGTAGCTTTTTCATTGAAGGCTTGTTGGTAATATTTATCAAAATTATAAATAAATATACTATTTGACACAAAGAACTAATTCAGAGGATTTATCCTACAGATATACATGTATGTACAGATTTATGTATGTGGTTATTCACTATATGGATGTTTATAATAACACAAAATTGTAATCAGCCTAACTAGACTGGCTAAATAAATTATGAAAATCCATAGTGTGAAATAATGTGTAGCTGTGAAGATGAATGCAATAGCTTTGCATGCACCACTATAAAGTCTCTAGAAAGTTTTTCAGAGTAAAAAAATAACAACATGTAAGTTATTATGCAGAATATTCCACTTTTTACCTAAATGTATCACATGATATGCATTCTTGCTTGTCTTTATGCACGTCAAGAAAACTTGAAGATATGTATACACATACTAATTAAATTCTTATTTGTGATAGGGTAGGTAAACTATGAAGATAGGAACAAGGATACAAAGAAGTTATTTTATGGTATTACACTTCAATTTTTTCTATACACATATTTCATCTCTAATCATCTTCTTAAAAAATGAGTTTAAAAATTAATAAAATGACCATTTCTGACAGGTTAAGATTCAACTCAATAATTCAATTTGTAGTCTATTTCTTCTAAAAAATGTTTAGACAAATGAAAACAAGTTGTTATATTGAAAATAATATGCCCTAGCTGGTTGGGCTCCATGGATAGAGCATTGACCTGTGGACTAAAGGGTCTTAGGTTTGATCCTGGTCAAGGGCACATGTCTGAATTGCAGGCTCTCAAACCTCAGTTTGGGGCATACAGAAGACAGCCAATCAGTGATTCTCTCTCATCATTGATGTTTCTATCTCTTTCTCTCTCTCTTCCTTCCTCTCTGAAACCAATCAAAATATATTTAAAAATAATGTAACCATAAATTTATGTTGATGAATGAGAAGTATAATAATCTTCTCATGTAAGGTGAATAAAGAGAGTGATTATAAATTTAATTCAAGCAAGCAAAGTAAAAATAAATAAAGTTATATAATTGTTTCATCTGGTAAAACATAGCCTACCATATTTTTCATAATTATTATAAACTACAATTTTCTGGAAAGGGAAACATTATTATTTTTATAAAATTTTAAGAAAGTCCTTCCTTACCTTTTAAAAATTATCATACAGTAATTTTAGCAATCATCTATAGAATATTGCAAAGCAGAATTTATATTAAATAAAGATTAGCTGTTTTTATTATGTAAAATCATCATAAGGCTATTTCAGGTAATAAAAATAGCTAACATTTAATTTTCACCATGAGCCATACAAAGTTAAGTGATTTTTGTAAATTGTATTTGCATAATAAACAGACACATAGTATACTCCCTTTATAAAAATGAAGAAACAGCTTTTAAAGTTGGGTAACTTGACCAAGGGTACCAGCTACTAATTAAGGAGATGGATGTTGAGCTGACAGTTGGAGTCAGTGTCCCTGACCACCATACAATGCTGCCACCACCAGTCCAGCAATACAAACCTGAGGACAGCACATTTATAAAACAACTCAGGAAAGTGTGAATTACAAAGTTCAAGGTGAAAAACTTTCTCCTGAGCCAATACTGGCACTAAATTCGTATTTTAAAAAGTTATCTTCTTTAAATATTATGATATAGCTGGAAAAATGTTTACCAGGAATGATTGCCTTAGACTTTCCTCTGTGAATGTGATATCACTCAACTGGAGAGTTGAAAAAATCCAATTAGCAGTCACTTCAAGGACACTCTCACTAGAACCTGGAATGCTGCTATTCTCTCTTGCATCTTGACAACAAGGCCAGGTGACTGCTAACAAATCCAGGTGGATTATTAACTTGTTTCTGAAGAATAGGAAAATAAATCTTAAGTGGGTCAAAAACAAAGCATGAGTTTTAAATACTTTGAAATTATCTGGCAAAAGGAAGGCTGATACCATACTCAATTTCAAATGATCTAAAGCTTAGAGAAAAGCCACTGTGGGGAAAACACACACACACACACACACACACACACACAAAAGACACAAAAAACAAAACAAAACAAAAAAACTCTCATCTCTTCTTTTTTTAAAAAAACACACATATATTTTTATTGATTTTTAGAGAGAATAAGAAAGAGGAATAGAGAGATACATTGATGGTAGAGAAACATCATCAATTAGCTGTTTCCAGTACACCCCACACTGGGGATTAAACATGCAACCCGGGCATGTGCTCTGACTGGGAATAGAATTAGTGACCTCTTAGTTCCTAGGTCAAAGCTCAATGGCTGAGCAGCTCCACCAGGCCCTCTCCTCTTTTTGACCCAAGACCCAGAGAAGCTGCTTCAATACAAATAAAGACCAGTGGCAATACAGCATTAATTCTCTTACTAACTTAGTTAATGGAGAATATTCAAAGTCATCATGTTGAGCTGGGGTAGGGGTGGTGGGCATGGTCATGGTAGGAAGCACAGGATAAAGAAAGTCCTGAGAATTGTTCCAAATCTACTATCGAGGCCTAGACAAATGGATGTGGAGCTAAAGTCTATATACCTTGGTCAAATAGAAGCTTCTGTGCATGTAGAAGTGTGACTCGTTGTGCCAGGTCACAGCCAGCAGTGCCATTCTGTACAGAGTTCAAGAATTAAAAGAGCTAGTCTCTGGAAACATGTCTGCTTCTTTATCTTTTTTTTCTTTCTTTCTTTCTTTCTTTCTTTCACTTGGGGCTTTGTTTTGTTTTCCTTTTACTTTCCTAGTAAACTTCCCCTTGAAAAATTTCCACCTTGTGATTAGAAAGCTGGCGGGCACAGGCGAGGTGGTGGCAGCTGCCATCTCAGCTGGATAACACTCCCGCCCCCATCTTTTCCTCCCTGTCAGCTGATGAGGCTGCAGCTGAATCAGACAGAGGTGAAATCCCTGAAGGCGGGACAAGACAGCTGTGATCACTAGTTCCTTCCAGCCTGGAGTGTTCTCTCACTGTGAGGCTGGGGCACCTTTTAAATATATGAATGTATATATTTACAAATATGCAAAAATGGGAAAGTCATCAATGGCTACTGCACAGTTTCTTAGTCTGTACAAGAAAACAATGATTGCTTTTGAACTTAAGTATACAAATAAGTTGCATTTAAAAGTCTGAGATATTACATGTAAATTGCATATAAATGATAATGATAGAATAATGTGTTCTAACAATACACTTTGCCTTTAAGCATACTGCATCCCAACATATTCATTTCTGCTTTTATATTGTGCTGAGAAGGAATAAATCTCCCTGGGCACTTTATAACCCAAAGTACAAACAATACTGAGAGACCACTGAAAATAGTATTCTCCTGCCTTTCTTCACCTGTTGTTCAGAGCTGGTGTGTTTTTATCCAATTCAGAAGTAACTGGATTTCCATATTCAGGCTCAGATTACAGTAGAATTATTCCTACATGCTGGTTGGATTGCATTTTACTCTCTTCAACCGAGCCAACCCCCCACTGATTTCAGTGAGAGTGTTGCCTAAGACAAGGTGGTAAAATTAAGACTCATAGTTTATAAAGTACCACAGTCATTTAAAAAATATTCATATTCTATTTTAGAGTGTTGCACTAAACTCTTCATGACTTGGGAGTTAATGTGGGACATGGAAAAGATGGGGAAAATCCAAGGCAAGTAGAGGCTCTCACCAATATTATTATCCGTGAAGGATCAAATGCTAATGTCCTTTTCAAAGAGCAGTGACTAATACATGTTTTGACTACTTGCTCTGCAGAGAAATTGAATATTGAGAAATTAATCTTGTAGCTTTCCATAAATTGAAGTTTATGGAATGCAACTAAGTCAAGCTGATATCGCCAGATTTATTTTGCATATAACCTTTTAATCCTACAAGTATAAAATGTAACAATAAAAGTATCCGCTATGCAATAAAGACTGTCTATTGCTTAGAGAAATAGTCAATAAACAGAATATTCTTTCTGAGCCCTAGATCATATTACTAACTCCCCTTGAGATTCATGCTTCCCACACAACCTTTTGTCACAGCTTAATAAAATAATCACAAAATCCCTTACTAATAAAAATCAGACTATATATCAATACAATCAATAGAAATGCCATGCCATCTTCTATGCCATTCTCTTGCTGGAGAAGGAGATGTAAGCATGATTTTTAGAATGGTACAAAGTGATAAAAGAGAGTCAAAGGAAGAATATAAGAATATGTTATCTAAAAATGAAATCAGTCTTTGTTGGTATTCAATATATGAAATGAGATTTTGTGATACTATTTATGTCCTTCTCAAGAAAAAAACATCATAAAAATACCAAAGGGCTTGAGAATTTTGAGGGATAGCTCTGTTATTCAGAAAACTGATAGCAGCCCCCTAAAAATATAAATAACTAATAAACATGACTCTCCACTGGGAGCTTCAAGTCTAATGAAAGACTTAGTAAAACTATACATCCACATAAAATATTTCCATGGCTTTCAATGCATTGAGATATAATGGGCTAAGTCAAACTCCATAGACATACAATAAAATTTTTATAATTACTGAAGAAATTTCTATTAACTGGGAAATTTTTGTGAAGGCCTTGAGTTCAGGGTAGAGTTTTGAATAAAAAGAACCATAACACACAAAAAATGTCAGTCTAGAAGAATCACACAGGTCAAAGGTCAAAGTCAAGAATAATATATTCAGATTTGGAGGTCAGCTAATAAATTTCAAAAACCAAGAGTTAAGAAGAAGGGGAATTTGGTAAAGTTCCATTAGGCTAATACTTTCACTAAGAATAGACACTGAGCATACTTGTTGACTATATTATTAAATATACATTTTATTCTATAAATGCAATAGATTAACAGCTTGGTAAATGTTCAGAGATGTACAGTTAGTGGTAAAAAAAGAGCAAGTGAACGAAAGAAATGCAAAAAGGGATGCTAATAAAACATGAAAAAATGTAGGGAAGTACACATATTCCAGGTTAAGGAAAGAAGGAAGAAGTAGAAGAATCTAATAAAATGAAAGGCAGTGATGTGTCAGAAACCAAATATTGTTCTCACTAAATGGATGTAAACAGGAGGCCAGAAGGCTGGTCAACCTTAACTGCTCAGAGCTAATTACTCACTGTTTATTTGAAACATTATTGGTTGAAGAAACCTCTATCTGTTTGTTTCATGTTAATTTCTGTTTTGTTATTTCCTGCCTAAAGGCTAGGGGTGTGTCCCAAAGCCTTAATAAAAGGGAGAAAAAGGCCAGAGCAAGTGGCAGTCCTTTCCACTAGAGGAAGGCTCCCGCCTGGCCCCCCAATATCGCCAAATTAATATTTTCTAGTCTCTCATTTCCTTTGCGTGCGGCCTCCTTCAGAACCCGAAACCTGAACCGGGAACCCTGAACCACGCGGGACGTGGAAAGTGGTTCCCACAGTGATGCCCATAAATATAGAAGAAAGTTCTGGGTATGACCAGGATGACAATATTAGAGATATGAGAAAATGAAGCCACAGGGCAATGAGAAGAAGAATTCAGGAATTCAAAATGCAAGGCATTCTATAGATGCTAACTAAAAATGATATGTTGACTCTCCAGGAATGTATTATGTGATTTTAAATGCTAAAAAAGATGAAAAGTTCCTTTTTACAAGACCAAACTATATTTTCAACAAAATTAGAGTATAACAAAGGAAGGGTGCTATAATACAAGAAACGTCTTCAGTTGCTTTAGTCGTCAAGATGTGCAAACTCCCTCAAACATCTTGTCCTAACGTAGCCAAATTGTTTATGGAAGGTTCCAGTTTCAAATATGAATAGATTAATTAAATATGACATAGTATTTATAAATACAAATGTTTTATTAGCACAGTTGGAATGGCTCTTTATGGGTATAGAGTAATACATTGCTAGTAGTTCACATATAATGTGCAATATTGACCTATGAGCTTTAAAATATTTACCAAAATAGAAAAATATAAAAGAGCAGTTAAAATCACTATAGTACTTTTTATTAATATTTTTGTATATCCTATAATCCTTTGAGAGGGTTTTAGAGGGAAACTGGTTAGAAAAAATCTAGGTCTACAGGAGATAAAAATTTAATTGTAGAGAAATGAAGAGTAGATAAAGTAACAGAAAGAAAAGATATTTGTTGGAAATGAGGAGCACAGGACATGTGATAAATCACTAGATAATGAGGAACAGACAAGGCCCACCTTGGTGTCTAGGACACTCATTGTGCAGTCAAGGCCTTGCAACCGGCCTCAGCTTGGTAGTACCTAGTGGAAGAGCAGCCGCTGCTGAAGGCGTCCACTGCTGTGGAGGAGGGTGCAATAACTGGAACCAAACCATGTTATTACTAGTATCAGTGTTAGAAAACAGACATGTTTGAGATTGCCTCATCTGAAGCATTCATTTCACAGACAGAAAAGGGAAATCCAGAGAAGGAAAATGATTTGATGTTGTCATTAGACCATCTTGTGGGAAAACTGGAGCTAAACTCAGGACTCCAGACACCTAGTTCTGAGTAAAGATTCAGTAGAGAGGACTCTCTTTAACCCTAGTCAATGCCCCCAATTTTCCAGCGACTACCCTGAAGCTTCTTGAATTCAGTAAAAACTCTCAGTCACAAATGTAATGGCTCACATGTTCTTTCCTATAGAACCTGGAAAGAACTTGCAGACTCAGAGAAGGAGCCTTTCATATATTACAGAAAACAGAAATCTAGCAAGTTGTTATTTGCCAACACTTAGTTGCCTAATGGTAAAATTAACAAATTATGTCTCCCCTGGGTCATTATCCAATTACCCAGATTTATTTCTCAAAGCTGATATGTGATAGGAATTATATATATAAAATATAAAATATAGTATATAGAATATAGGATATAGGCACAGGTATGTACAAGGGTGAGCAAAATTAGGTTTAGAGTTGTGAGTATACAAAACAGTTTGTATTACTTACCATATGAACAACTGTAAACCTTTTTTCCCAACCCTGTATATATTCATGTATGCTCATTTTAATCGTATATCTATGTATATCTATCTCTCTATTTAATGATATATAGATGTATGCAGACATATATATTGATATGCAATCATATGCCACCTGACATTTCTATTTAGTTGTTCCAGATAAACAACTTTAGTCTCCTCAATTACTTACACACTCCCAGGAGTCAGGAACCTTGACTTATATAATGCTTTGTCATCTTGTCCCAGCAATATCTCAGGCTTGCAGTCATCAGGTAAACTGTACCTGTTTAAGGCTTTGCAGACAGCTGGCTGCTTATCTCAATCCTTTCTGGAGCATGAATCTAAATGAAAATTAAACTGTATTTCAAATGGCCTCATGATACTCTTCTCTGGAGATACTAATGCCATTTCTACACTTAGACGGCTCATTGACCAATTAGATGCTCACTTTGAGAAATGCCATTTGATAAGTTGTTTTTATACTAATTCATAATCTACTTTTCTATCACTCTCTTTTCATGCATTTGCTGTCAGTTTAAGGTGGCTCAAGAGAAGTGACTTTTAGTATTTGCAGTTTCTCTGTTGTTTAATCAAACAGTGGGTGGAATCAAGGTTGGCTGCTCTCAACTTCATCCAAGCAGTGATTCTTAGAGGGTGGAAATGTCAGCCTGCCTATTGGGAGCTATTCTAAAGCCAGCTGGAGCTGCCTCAAACACTCTTAATTACCATTTTGTATTTTAAATGTCTCAGCCAATGTGGTCTCTTAAAACAAAACAAGAAAAGTAAAGTAAATAAGTTCAGATAAAGGAAACAGGTTAAACTTGATAGAGGAAACAGGTTAAACTTTCCAAGGTGTGCCATTCAAAGATTGCAGTCAACTGGTCACTTGCACAAATCACTTTTTCTGGTGATTTCTTCTTTTGAAGATTATCATAACTAATTGCTGAGCCTTTATCCTAACTTGGATTGCCAAGAGAGACAGTTATTTGGGAGAGACACCAAATTATTTTGAAATCACTGCAAATAAAACCTCATAATTTTAATTGTTGCCAATCACTTCATCGAGGAAATAAGCTTATTTGAAAAGAGTGAAGAACTTCGTGAGACGGTAAACAACTTTCCCATTAGTCCTCAATTTCCAGCTTCTTCCTTCTAATTTTTTTGTCTTTGACCCCATCCTTTTAACTCACTTTGTTTTGCTCAGCTTTGGAACCCCCCTAGTCAATAACATTATAAACATAGCTGTCAACGGAATGCAATTGAACCAATGGGGTTATGCATTTATACCACAAAAATGTTCAT
Organism: Lasiurus cinereus; assembly: GCA_011751065.1. Classification (NCBI taxonomy): domain Eukaryota; kingdom Metazoa; phylum Chordata; class Mammalia; order Chiroptera; family Vespertilionidae; genus Lasiurus; species Lasiurus cinereus. The sequence goes on along the minus strand of JAAGEH010000286.1, from coordinate 4,027,376 downwards.
GACACATACAACACAAAATATGCAAGGAGAGTCTCCAGACTTACTGTTGACTTTTTTTTTCTTTCAGTTTATGGTAGCCATCTTAAAAATATGAATTATAATACTAATGACACACTATCACAGGAATTCACTGTTAAAAACTTTAAAAATTATATGTATATTTGTATTGGTTATTGTCACTAGAATTTACTATTTTGTTAAGTCCTTAAATATAATTAATTTAAGGCCAAAGTTTGCATTTTAACATAAAATTCCTATTATAACAACATGGTAGAAAATCCATTGCGTTAGGAAACTGCACAGGACCAGCAGAAGGGTGGGAGAGGCTAATTGTAATGCTGCTAAATTAGTATGGAACATATTAACTGAGGGAGATTTACAGTCCTCATAATACTCCTTAGAAGGACCTATAGAAAATTAATTTTATATGGAATTTTTATCAGGCATGACTTTAAAGAAATGCAATTTTCAGCAGAGGCAGAGAGGGATTGTTGGTGCTGTTGTTCATATGTGTGTGTGTGTATGTGTGCCTATGTGTGTGTATTTGTGTTTGTTTATATATCTGTCTGTGTGTATCTGTGTCTGTGTGTTCCTGTTTCACAACTTACCAAATACTCACTCCAAAGAACATTCACTTTTACAATACATAATTTGAGGGATCATAGAGTCTGTCCTTAATTATTGGTCACAGAAGAAAAAAAGTTTTATTAATGCTTCATCAAACTTTGTTTCAAATGAAAAATAAAACAAACTGCTTAATTTGCCACAGTTGATTCCTAATAGCATTTATTGTTTTCCAAAATAGAACCTGCTCTTAAAAGATAGATTCATCTCTTTTGATGACATGGGCACAATGGGTATCAGGCTTTTATGCTATGACCTTAAGAGACCTTCAACATTCATCTGAGGATGCTGAAAATACATATATAGCTTGCAAACATAACTGCTTTGAAAAGGGTATAATTTATTTGAATATATAAATTCTATTTGTGCAAAAAAGAAAAAGAACTCAGTCATTCTAATTTATATTCTTATCATGTATACAAGGAAAAAGAATTATCATTCACTTATCATATTCACTTTTTGATAAACATTTTTGCACATGAACTATGTGTCAGACATTATAGTAAATACTGGGTATATAAAAGATGTGTAACTTAGGACCATTGTCACAAAGTTTACAGAGAGCAAATCATCACAACAATGATTGAATGAAGAAATTATAATAAAGTGTTGAGATATAAATACAGTGCACTCTGAAAGCAGAAGATAGGGGTACCTAACACATTTGGCGGGTCATCGGGGAGAGCTCCCTGAAGAAGGCAGCCTTTGGGACCAGCCCTGAAATTAACTACTTTCGGTACATTATTTGATTTGATTTTCACATTAGTCTTGACAATCCCATATTACTATTCTCCTTTCTTTTGTATGCCAAAATTGAGGCCGAGAAGGTTAAGTAATTTGTCCAAATGTGCACTGCTTACATGAGGCATAATTAATATTTCAATCCATGTCCATCAGATTCTTAAATTAGACTCCTCTACCACACTACTCTGATTCTAAGAATGCCTGAGTCTGACAAACCATGCTGCGCTTACGTGCTTAACCTGCAAGGATCCTAAGCATGTTAAGTGTCACTCAGTTGACGTTATCTAATGAAGACTATTGGTACCAAGGGAATTTTGAAGATAATCCAATACAAATCAGTATTATTTTGGATAACTACAGATTGTTAAACTGATCCAAATCTTTCTTTTTCATTTCAGAAGACAATTTCCATGGAAGATATAATCCCATGGGTGTAATAAGAAGCAGAGATCTGGGGCATGGTGAATTGTATCACTGACTTTGAACAGATTCTTTGGACGACTTTGCTTCATTTCTCACAGGAAGAGATTCCTATCATTATTTGATCCCCCGAAAATTTGACATGCTCATTCAGATGAATGTACCTTCCAACAATCCAAGGGATTTCTGTAAAATACTTTGTATGTTCACTTTAACTTTACAAATATATATATTGAGCCCCTTCTGTACACAAATCATTGTGCTAAGTTTTAACTCTTTCCTCCAAAAATAAACCTAGCAGACAACTTAATAATTAAAGGAAAATAACAAAGTGTCTGAAGGGTTGAATGGGGGAAAGAAAGCATTTTTGGTCTCTAAAGGTAGGAACATTTTCGGAAGAGTGGGCTGCGGGAAAGAAGACACCCTTTAAAAAGTTAATAGTACATATAAACAAGTGGCTGTAGGGTATTTTGGAGCACACTTGTGCAAAGTAGCTGCATCTGATGGGAATATAGGGTAGCTGAGTTGTGGGGGAAGGAGTTGGTAATGTTGTGGAGCTATTATTTGAAGGAAACCGGGAACATAGACTAGAATGCTCAGAAATGTACTTTACAAAGATAAATGGAATGAAAATGTGTAGAATTATTTTGATTGGAGGGAGAAGAGACAATAAATGATGAGAAAATGTGGAAATTACTAAATGCCAACAATGTGAATGAAAGGACAATGCTGATAACAGGTATTGAATATAATTTGTGCTGATTATTAGTGAGAAACTAGATTTTTCATATCCTGATTATGGTAGTTTAAATTGGTAAAACCATTTAAAAAAAACACTTTTTAGTAGTATCTGATATATTTGAGTATATTTACACCTATGATGCAAAAATGTCACTCCTAAGCATGTCCCAAATAAATGTATACATAAAGTGAAAACATGTGAAAAAGAATGTTCATAGCATTTATAATAGTCTCAATGTTTTATTGTTTCCATGCAACACAATTGTCCAAATTTAGCATGGGTAAATAGGTTTTGATATAATCCACAATGACTACTATATAGCAATGAAAAAGAATGAATTGCCACTCACACAATAATATTGACCAAAAGAAGTCAGATACAAAAGAATACACAGAGTATTATGCCATTCATATAAAGTTCAAAAAAAAGGTCAAACTAATTATTGTGTCAGAAATTAGAATAATATTAGCTTATGGAGAGATGACTAATGATAATTGGGAAGGTTCAAGAAGGACTAGTTAAGTACTTTTTCTTGGTCTGAGTGGCAGTTACATGGGTGTGCTGCTTTTTGTGAAAATTTAACAAGGTGTCTACTCATGATTCATATACATTTGTTATGTATGTCATACTCTAATTTTTAGTTTAAAAAAAGAAGGGAAACAAAACAATTAATTCCCTTAGTATTGAAAGGTGAAAATGAGGAAGGTAACACATCTTGGGTAGGTTTTCTGCTTCATATTAAGAAGAGAGATAACAGGGATTAAAGAATTAGCAAGAATTTGGGCAATTTGTTTCTGCTTTTCCAGGTCAGACCTTTCCCCTGAAGAACTGTGTGTTGTGAGTGTTTACATATGTTATGAGTTAGCAAAATATCAAATACGCCAAAATTCTAAGTATATCAATACACTTAGGTCACACTGGAGCTGGATTTTGGTGGCTAGGCACTCAGGAAAGTGTCTCAATAGATTGCTCTTTACGTGCACTAGTATCAGAACTTTCAGCAGGTAAAGCCATTGTTGATATGAACTGGAAATGAAGCCATCAAGAGGTTTAATCATTACAAGTTCCATTATTTCATTCAAGAGAGTACAATACAGCCAAACATCTAACACTTCAACCTTCTCAGAACTAGAAATCACTCTGAAAGATAGCTAAGATAAAGAGGAAATACAGAATTCTCTTCTGCTCTCTCATACATACCCATTTTCTTACGTGGTAATTGGTAACACAGCAGGAAGATTGGACGTTGAATTAGTTTTCCCAGCAATTTTAGCAAGTATTTGTTTCTGTGTGTTTTTCTCTGCTATAGGGGATCTCAAAAACTATCTCAAAACCAATGGTCCAGTGGCATACAGTATAAATATTTGCAGAGTCAAATTTTATATGCTGTCATGTTCTGGCATCCTCATTTTTAATACAGATAAATATAATAGTTATTAATGTGTTCATACTCATTATTTAAACAATCTACAGAGGACTTACTTAATGGTTGATGATTCAAAGTGTTAAGTCTGGTCTAACCTTGTTTATAGACCAATTATAACTGCAATCACATGATAATAATCAATATGTATTTTAACTTTAAATAAAATAAAAAATGTTAATAAAACATTTTGTGCTGGCTCTGAATTGTCATTTGCAAGCTATTTAAAATCATTGTTAATGAACTGTCAACCTTGAGCTAGATTTTGGTGGCTAGGAGCTCAGGAAAGTGTCTCAATAGATTTCCCTTTAAGTGCACTAGTATCAGAACTTTCAGCAGAAACCAAAGACTAACAGTCACAGAAAGGAGTTAAGTGCCCTCTCATTACAATAGATAATGTCCTCAAAGGCAGGTCCTTGAGCACCAGGAGGACAGACTGGCGGCCAGTTTTCCCTCCAGGGAGCAATAGCCTACCTTTATTGTGGATAGATGATGCCTTTCTTCTGGGTTAGCTGCTAACTCATTTTCCCTATATTGAATCCACTTTCACTATTTGAATGCAAAAACCATTAATATAACAGGCTTGGCATCCAGGGTATGATTAAAGTGTTATGCACTAATCTATTTTTTTTTTCTAGAATGGGAAGGCAATTTCTGCTGAATCAGAAGGTTCACTCACTATGTATCACTAACCAGGCTCATAACATTTTCAATTCAATACAATGTTCATTTCAGTGCATATATCCATACCAGTGGAGGGGAGTAATGGTACAGACAAATCTACATTTATACAACCTAAGTGTATTGATATACTTAGAATTTTGGTGTATTTGATATTTTGCTAACTCATAACATATATAAACACTCACAACACACAAGCCTTCAGGGGAAAGGTCTGACCAGGAAAAGCAGAAACAAATTGCCCAATCAAATTCTTGATAATTCTTTAATCCCTGTTATATCTCTTCTCAGTATGAAGCAGAAAACGTACCCAAGATGTGCTTGCCTTCTTCATTTTCACCTTTCCAATACTAAGGGAACTAATTGATAGTTTTGTTTTAAAAGGCTTCCTGCAGGGCTTTAGACAAGCTGGGTAAATAAAAATAAGTATGAGAGAGTAAACTGTGTCTTTAAATGATATTATAGCTGCTTAATTATGTTAATAGAGACTCTAAAATAATTATAAGATGACTGTTCCTATTTATGCTACTCTATTGGCATAAAATGTACTCTTCTCGGCTATACGGAATCTGCATCATAGGCTCTATTTTCCCTCTGTTTTCTTCCTTTTGACCATTTAATTTCTTTAGTAATAGATTATCAGAAGAAAAGTAAAATAAAGAAGGAGACCCAGACTAGTCAGTGGAATATTGCTTAGAATGTTAAGAAAAATTTTAAATGTCAGACACCTGTATTAGTTTCTCTATTATAATTAAAGTTTGAGAGATAGAAATCATTTGTCCCTGGTCCTTTTGGTGAAGTTAGAGATAGGGGGAAATATGATAGAAAAAGATGGTGTTAAACCTGAATTATTCTGTTTTTCTTTTCAGCCTGCAAATGTGTTTTTCTACAGATCACCCTGGAATCCACTGGGCCTCTTTCTAATTCCCAGCCATTCACCTCAGCTATATTATCCTGTGTACTCAAAAGTTTAGCAAGAGGAAGTGATACAAGGGAAAGGAAAAGTGTATGTATTCCATTAAGGGTATGCTGTATCCCAAAAACTATGTCAGGTGTGATCTGTTTTCTTCATGTACATTTCAGGAAAAGCTTATTTTTATTGAGGTTCAGATAAGTTAAATAATGTGTCCAATTTTACATTGTCAATAGGTAGCTAAGTTAGAGCTGCAACCATACTGTCTTAACCAAAACCCATGACTTTTCTAGTACGATACTAAAAGGTATATGTGCATTGCTATATACTAGTATTATCACCCAGTTTTAATCTGTGTTGTCATGAAAATCATTAAACTTACCTTAACATAAGATGAATATTTTATTTTAAAAACTTGGAAAACGCAGTTATTTCAGCAGAATTTCTAATTTCTTCATTTCTAATGCAAACTACTTCAGATGAGTGGCTTTACTGCTGTGGTGATCCTATTTCCAATGTAGTGTATTGAAGAGGAAAGGTTACAATGGTGGTCATGGAGAGATCAGTACACGTGCCAGTCTGGGACAGAAGATCAATTGTAAGCATTGTAAGTTCTCCTTGCCCAGAACCCCAGGGACTCCACTGCAATCCCATTTTGCTTTCAATGCCTCCTTTCTCTCTGCTTCTGAATAGCCGTGTTTAAAATAGTTGTCCAAAGTTCACACAGGACTGGCTCTAGCTCAGAGAGTTCAAACATTTCATTGAGCTAAGAACCTGGAAGGGCAGAGTATTGTTATTTTTTTCTCAGTCATGGAAACCCACTTATGACTTCTAAATGAATATGGGAAGATTTCAGATATAGTATTTCCTGCTTCCAGTCAAGTCAGTTAATTCTGTAATTTACCATGTTAATGGTATCATTTGTCCCTTCTGCTCTCATCCCACATGCAGAGGGAGCAGTTTAAAAAGGGTTGCATAAACTCTGCTTCAACTAAGGGGGAGAAGGGTTGAAATTATAAATAATTCACTTTGCAAAATATAAATCAGCATCCTCAGATATCAACTCTGAAGATATTTTGGCAACCTCAATGGCATTACCATAAGGACTATGAAGAACATGGATAAAGTATTTAATGTTATATTTCATATCACATGTTACATAACTTCAGGTGAATTTTCACATTACTAAAATAACAGATCAGAATATAATCTGGTCATTAATTATCAGGAGTACCTACAGAAATAAAATTGCTAGCAAACTGTGTATGTTTTTAGTCTAAACAATTTCAGCAAGGAAAGTTTTCAACCTTGAACTGCCAAAAGCTAAGGTTACTCTAATCATCAGCCATCCTCTGTAGTTTTCTTTTCTTTTAAAATCTGCCTTTATTTGCCAGCTAATCAGAAATCACAAATTGCAATTTCGAGAAGACACAAAGAGACAATGTAAACTTTGATCCCCAGTGTTTCTTCTTGTAGAACTCCAAAAAGCAGTCTCAAGTCTTATAAGTTCTCTTTGCCGGCAATGATTAGAAGCCCAATGGCTGCCACAGTAATTGCTCCATAATCATATCTGTAAGACTGACCTGGTTTATGCACACAATCTATATTCTAATAGCAGTCAACAGGTCACAAGTTAATAAAAATACCATTAGCGTCCCCCTGTGACTAAGGAAGAGAGATATTCATCTTCCTAGGCCACAGCGGGCCAATATAATTTCCTGGCTGTTAGTGTAATTAACTGTGCTGGCCTGCGGGTTTCCCTGGAGGATAGTGTGGGCACAGGATGACCTTGAAGGTGGCTCTGCATGGTACTCTGCCAGAAGGGACAGTTTCTCAAGGGTCCAGGTTAGCTGAGTTGGCTTCCGCAGAAGATAATATGCTTATTATCTGTGCTGGACACCACAAGCATTTACAAAGAGTTTCTGTTTTTCCAGGTACAGTGCATATAAACAGAGTAATCGGCAAATTTGTGAGGTTGATTGTTTTTCTTTGATGCCTCTGGCCTCCCTAATTTGCTTTCTTTTTCAAGATCAAGACTTTCCTGTAGACACAGCTTTCCAAAGTTCTCCCTTACCCGATCATAAAACAAAAGCATTGCTATCAATTAAACTTTGAGCAATGTACCATCCCACTAAAGTATAAAGCCTCCTATGGTTTTCCATTCTGAAAATGGCTATTTTAAAAAATAAATAGAAAATGTTTTTATTTCTCATTTAAAGATTCAAGATCTGAGGAAAGCCAAAGAGTGTTGCCTCTGATCTCTGAGATTCTTTCTACTGACCCTTAGAGTAAATGGATCAGGAAAGCCAGTGAGGAGTCCTTTCCCCTTTTCCCATCAATCATGGCTCTACTGCTTCCATTGTACAACTTCCAGTTATGGAAAACATACCAAAATGCAAACAATATTATAAATACATCTGTTGTCAATCGCTTGGCTTTACATATCTTACTCTTTTACCATGTTAGCTCCTGATCTTATTCTTACAAATACAGATGGCCTTTCTTTTTCTCCCATTACTTGCGTAACTCACATCCTAAAGCTTTGTTAATGTTAGAGCTCTTTTACTGGTAAACAACCTGTAGATTAGTTCTTCATGGTTTTAAAGTTTATGTGATATCACCCTAGTTTCAGAGTGTATTGTGCCCCCTCCAAATTCAAATGTGGAAGTCCTAATCCCTATGACTTTAGAATATGACTATATCAGGATATAACTTACTGTTCATTTCAGACTAAATATATGAAGTTGAGCTTGTGGGGTTTTGTTTGTTTCTGTTACCTGGGCTGTATAAGAAGTAAAACTGTACACTTTGTTAAAAACCACTGGTTAATTCAAAGTCATTCTCCTTAATAGTCTTCTACGAAACAGGGTTCTTACAAATATTTCTTAAAATAATTTCATAGTTTTACCAATTCAGCATTAAATAAATGACTTTTCTGCCAAATATCCCTGAATTCTGAAAGTACTTTCTTATCTCCTAAAACATTACTCCTAGGTACTTCCCACTGAACACACCCCAGCAATCACAGTCACCAGGAAAAAAAAAAAACAAAAAAACTCTTGATAATGTAACAGCTGTTCAATTGTTAAGGAGGAGGCAGATTTGAAAGCTATTTCCTGGGTGGATCAACTCCAGGACTGAGGTGCTTCAGAGTCAATATTTTGTAGCAGAGCAGTGCACTAAAGCATTTTTGAGGCATCAGGGAGTTGTGAGCCAGCAAAATTCCTACAGTGCACAACCACATCCATTCCCTTTGAGCCATGCTGTTTAATTCCTAATGTCTGCTATTTAGGTAATGTCACAACACTGGGGAAATAACTGAAAAGCTGTAATAGTTTTTTTTGAAAAAGTATACATGTATATGTTGAGCATGGGAAAAATGAGGGGTTTTATGTATAGTGTGTCAATTTTCAGTAGTTCCTTCATTTGGTTGCTAATAAGTACTACGAAGACATATATAAAAATGCATGCAATAACTCATAAAAATACATAAAGTAGCACCTAGGAAATAGTGGAGGGACCATTGTGTACACTTACTAGCTAATCCTTTAAGACCAAGGCACTCACTATCCTAGGGTATCAGAGTTTTGGGTTGCTGATGGCCCATAGTTGGGTCCATCCCTTTCTAGTAATTATCATTAATTAAAGTGCATTACCCAAGGTTACACTCCTTTCCAGGGGGCAACCTCCACCTAATATTTGGTCAAAGTAGTGATATAAGGGCCTGGGCTCTTTGCTTTAGTTGGGACAAAGGAGCCTCCTAGCTCCAGAGCTCTTAGTAGTATTGACTGTGGCTTCTGTCATAACTGCACCACGGATCAAGTTCAACCTCTGCTCATCCTACATCTTCACCCCTCACAGGTGTTGTTTGCAAGGGCCCTTTTTCAAATCTCTACAAAAAATTCTCTATGTCAGTGTCTTTTTTAGGAAACCTGACATTAGACTGTTGATACCAGAATTGAGCCTAGGGAAGAGTTTATTTAAAACAGGATCTGGGAGCTAGATTATTCACTAACTTGCTGACACTGAGAGCACCCAATGAGTAGAGGGACTGAGCCAGTCATTTGACATTTGCCATTCTCTGCCATGGGTCAGTGCTGGCACAATATGTACATGGTTGGGTAGCCATGGTGATAGGAATGGGGCTGTGTGAGAGCCCAAACACCATGGGCTCCCACTCACCAAATCTGACATAGCTATTGCTGCTGCCAAATGACCCCCTCCCCTCATGGCAGAAGGAACGATGATAGGCCCTGGAATTCCATTAGGGCAGCTGCACTACCTCAGGTGTTTGAGAGGTTTATGAAAATACGAATTATAAGGACTATGGAATCAGATAACTGCAGTGCTTTTGAGAAAGACCACAAAAGGCTAACAGTGATTAATCATCAACATAAGGCTAAGTGTGAGTGCCAGAAAGCCTTGGTAACATGTGGACTCTTCTCTGACAAGAGGACAGAAAAAGTTGAGGATCAAACCCAAGACCTAATTATAAGAATACCAATGTTCCAAAAAAAGTGAATTTCTAATGCTAGCAAGTGTTCTATCAAGTTAAGGAGTGGGACTCTGAGTCTGAGGTTAGGGACATCTAGCTGGTTTGGCTCGTTGGATAGACTGACCACAGTAGGTAGTGTGCAGGAGGCAGTTGATCAATGATTCTCTCATCATTGATGTTTCCATTTCTCTCTCTCTCTCTCTCCCTTTCTCTCTGTAATCAATAAAAAAGACTGAATTCTCAGGACACCCTAAGCACTCTATGCTTCTAATGCAAAGGCATGTATATTGCAAGACAAGCTCACTAAGTTACCACCATCTTTCCTTCGAAAGATCAGGCAAATAACTGGTAGGAGAAGAATATAGACACCTAGAGTTCTAGAACAAGGCTATGCTATCTACAGCAAAGGATAATACATTCACTGACAAGCAACTTCTGATCCCTGATAGAAATGTACTGCACGGTTCTTAATATCAACTGGCCATGAGGCCAGAGCTGCTGTCAAAAGCTGATTTCTGTCATAATATCCAAATCCTAAGGTAGGGTTGGCCCAGCAGTAATTCATTATAAGATGGATGTGTAGAATTTAAGATCACGTGAAAACAAGGACAAAGAGTACAAAAATATCTCATGTTTTATACTTCTTCCTCAGTTTACACCAATAAGTACATCTGGTATGTCTGTGTGTGTGGTGGGGCTGAAGGTAGAAGGAGAGTCTCTTATGACCAACTTGATAAAGAATTAAAAAGTCTGAGCTTAGATGATGAAGGGGACATAGTATTATTTTAATTCAAGCTGAAGATCCATTACAGTCCTATCCAGAGGTGAGGGAAAATTCTCTCATTGGGCAAATATTTGAGTGGTAGATCTAATTATACATTTTGTATGACAGTAGATTTGACATAAGATAAACACATAGTGGTGATCAAAGGAAGTAGGGAATGGCTTTGGTGATTGGTCCAGAGCCTTCATGGAGAATGATGAAAAGATTGAGTCCAAGGACACCTGGAGAAGACTGTGGATTGGCTTCTGGAAGCCACCAAGCATGAAGAACTCTGAATCACACAGTGACACTCACCAAAGAGCAGCTACCAAGGAAGAGGCACTAATAAAATCAAGTACAGCAGTGGTTCTCAATGGCCATGGCCATTTAATAAGTTCCTCAGGTTGTGGTGACTCCAACCATAAAATTATTTTCTTTGCTACTTCATAACTGTAATTTTGCTACTGTTATGAATTGTAATGTAAATATCTGTGTTTTCCGATGGTCTTAGGCGGCACTGCTAGAAGTTCTCAACCTGTGGGTCATGTCCCATAGCAGCAAAATTACAGTTATGAAGTAGCAAGAAAAATAATTTTATGGTTGGGGGGTCTCCACAACATGAGAAACTGTATTAAAGGGTCATGGCATTAAAAAGGTTGAGAACCACTGAAGTAGAAGAACTGAGCCACTCACTTGACATTTGCCATTATCTGCCATGGGTCAGTGCTGGCACAATATGTACATGATGGAGTAGCCATGGTGATAGGAATAGGGGCTGTGTGGGCTCCCACTAACCAAATCTGACATAGCTATTGCTGCTGCCAAATGTCTAAACTGTTAGCCACAGGGATGGATGCTGAGTTGTTAACATGGCACCGAAGAGCAACAAGTCACCTGGTAAAAGTTAGTTACAGTGGCCGCCTTCTATCCTTTGGCTCAATGGGACAAGTTCAATGTGCCATCTCAGAATCTGAGATGTTACAGATTTATCCAACCCCACTTCTCTCATTCCACACAGGTGTTCTGAGAGTGCTCCACTATAAATCTCCTGCAAGCAAATTTCTGTCTCATATCTGTTTCCCAGGTGATCTAACCTAAGACAGATGATAAGGACCAGGACTTCCCTGCTGATGGAAGTAATTACCTTCAGAAAAGAATATTAATTAATAACTATGGTCATTATTCCACATCTGCAAATTCATAAAAATAGTATCACTTCTTATTTGAAAAAGGAATTTTCTTTGTGCTCAAGGGTGAGCTGGCAGTAATAATTTGGATAAAGAAATTATTTTATTCACATTCTATTGAAATGATGCATTGTCTCTCTGTCCTGAAGTCACAAAAGTGGGTCTTAATATGGATTTCACATACATATACCATCTATCAGATTGCTTCAAGCAAGTGATTTTGTGCATTACAAATGTAAAGTTGAGAGAGATTAGTTTTCTTGCCAAGGCTGCAGAACCAGGTTGGTGCTAAAAGGGAAGTCAGAAAATATATTTGGCAATACTGAGTGTTTCTTTCCATCAATATGCTACCTTTTTTACTCGTCTAAGTAAAACAAATCATTTTAATGGGGACATTCCACCTATTTCTAAAGAGCTATTTGCTAAGTATTGTGCCCACTTTTTGGAATACTTTATATGATGCTGATATTTCCCCACGAGAAAAGGAGGATTATAACTAGGCTAACTTTTGTTGGAGAGAAATGCAAACAAATTGCCTTGAAGTCCACCTTAAATAAAACTAATCTTAAAAAATGGAAGAGCTTATGTGCCCTCAATTTCTATGGAAAAAAATATTTTTTTAGAGTCAAGAAAATCTTTAATTTAGATTTCAAAGCATTTTTGATACTAATATATTTCAATAGTCACAACCTTCACCATCAGGTTAATATTCTCCAATAAATCCAAATCTCTTGATATTAGATTTTTCTTCATTACAACATTTTTTTCTAATTTTAGCAGCAATGAAAATTAAACCTGAGATGTTATCAGTATGTTCTTTGAACTCCAGTTACAAAATTGATATTCTATGTGACATATTTATAACTAAATCACCTACTAATAACATATAAAGTTGTATCTCTTTATATTCCAAAGAGCTAACTAGACTTAGCTGATAAATAACCCAGGTGGAACTCACTTTCATAGTCTATCGCATCTGTCTTTATCATAAATTGAAAAACATATAGGTAGTATGCAAAATGTGCAGAGTATAAAATCATATCTTGGCACCCAAAAGAGTAAAAACTGGCCAGGATTTTTTTTAATAAGAACATTACATAAATGAGAAAAATCCAGGTAACTTTATCTAATGGTAGAAATACTAACACTACATTTTTAAAGAAAGAAAAGAAGGCAGTAGTATTTTAAGAGCCATAATAAGTTTGCCTTTCCTAGAATAAGGATGACATTTTTATTAATTTCAGAGATGAAGGCATAGAGTTAGAAACATCAATGATGAGAGATAATAATATATTGGCTGCCTCCTGCACGCTCTCTATTGGGGATGAGCCTACAAATTGGGCATGTGCACTTAACCTTTAGTCCGCAGGCCGATGCTCTATCCATAAAGTCAAACCAGCCAAGGTAAGGATGACTTTTTAATAGTTGAAGTACTTGACTTATGAAAATGATGAAAGTGAAGATATGCTCTTCCATATGAAAACTTATGTGGCTGTGCCTGGAAGAAATGAATTGATGACACAGGTTCTATTTCTCAGCTGGGTGACATGAGAAAACTTACTTAGCTTCTCTGTGACTTTTTATTTTATTAGACCAAAATTTATGGGAGACAGATGATTGCAGTCCTTCTAGTCCTACAATTCTATGGCAATTCTTATTTTCCCAAGCTTGTAACTTAAGGAAATATAAAATATTTAGCAATTTTAGAAATACTAATTTGGTAAAAATTACATTAATAATGATTTCCATTTACATGGAACTTTGCAAGTGTTTTTTTACAATCTTTATCTCAATTAATACCCACAATAAAGTTATGAGATGGGTAATTGTATCTCCATTTTATAAATGAGGGAACCTATGCTTGAAGAAGGTAACAGAGGATCAAAAGGCAAATAGGATTCAGAACTGGATGTCTCCCTCCAAGGCTGCTATCTAAGATATCCACCATGGAGTTTCTTTGTAGGAGATTTCAGTTGGCTCTAAGAAATAATCATCACTCCAAAATGATTTCAGGATTTTCTTAACTGGGTAGTGAAGGACTAGGACAGACTAGAATACTGAAAACTCAAGACTACTTGCATGCATATGTAGTTAATCCCATCATGTAGACCTATATTTTTATTATATTTCCATATGTAATTTAGATTTTAGAAAACTGGAAAAATTATTTAAATCTACGTTTTAAACAGTATGATGTCTATTTTACCTAATACCTATTCTCTTAAAGACTAAGATGTATTTTGTATTTCTGAACCTCACTTACCCTGCTCTAAATTAAAAAAAAAGTTTTTATGGTTCAAAAATATTAGGGACTGCTGACCTTAATTAATTAATGCTAATATTAATGCTAAAGTTAATCAGGCTGTCTTTTGTAGAAGGTATTTCAAAGCCTTTATTATGTTGCTATGCCATAATATTTAGTATATCTCAAATTTATTGGACCAATAACTTTCTTTAAAGAAAGCAAAATATCTTGTCAAACTTATATTCCTTAGAATATAGTTTGAAATTTATATTTCAAATTCTACATGTTGTTGATGAGTAAAATGAAAACCAGAGAGGTCTAAAAAACTAAAGTGTTATTTTCATTTCACAAATATATTTCTGTAAATTAATATGAACATTTTAAAAAATTTGCCATCTGATACATTAATACCTATTAGGCACAGCCAAAGTCAATATGCATCAATCTAAGTAATGTATAATAAAATGTCTTTCCAAAGAGAGATAGTCATTTACTAGAGCATGCTTCACCATAAATTCAAAATATTTCTATATACTGTTGATTTTTATCAGGGCGATTGAACTTTATAAAATAATTTAGTGTTTTATTTTATTTTACAATTGCTAGAATCTTTCTAAAACAAGACATATTTTAATAGAAAAGAGAAACAAAGTCATATCAATCAAGTGCCATAGTGTGCTCAGCACTTATCATACAATGCTTTTATTTTGTTCTCAAGGTTAAAACATATACATGATTAGCTCTGTTTTTCATAGGAGATGAAAATAAGGCTTAGAATGTCAAGTAAGATATCCTATCACATGATCAACTAGTAGAGAAGTCAAAAAAAATTTTAGGTGCATGTTATTCATTTTTTTTACAGAGAGGGAAGGAGAGGAATAGAGAGTTAGAAACATGGATGAGAGAGAAACATCTATCAGCTGTCTCCTGCATAACCCTTACTGGGGATGTGCCAGCAACCAAGGTACGTACCCTTGACCAGAATCAAACCTGTGATCCTTCAGTCCACATGCAGATGCTCTATCCACTGAGCCAAACCAATTAGGGTAGGAGTCAAAATTTTAATGCAGTTCTGCGTCCAATTTATTTTTTATGAAGTGGGAGCAATATTAAATTATGTCAAATATTATATAAATTAGAATATTTTATGCAGCATAAAGTGCTCATATAGATATAAATTACTATTACTATTTTCAGAGAAGATCAAATATATCTTTTCACTGTTCTTAATTTTCAAGTCTTCTGATAACACTTAAAGACAAATACCCCCTTCAAGAAAAAACAACAACAAAAGTTCAAGAATTTTCCATTTGTTGTTTTGTTCTAAAGTGTCCACATAACTTTTAAAATTGTACTGCAGGCCTTGATCATATTTGTTGATCAAGCATGTGTAAAATTGAACATCTTTAATAAGAAATATAAGATAAATGGGATTAAAAATTGGTGTAGAAAATGAAAAGAAAATTTCATTTAGTAGTGGTCACCAATGGCCTACAATCAAGGTAGCAACTTCAAGACAAATAAATAAATAATTCCCTGGTTTTATTTGACTGTAAGCAGAAAATAATCAAGAATTTTTCATTATTCTTTCTGCTGGCCCTTTTACCTCTCAACTCCATAATGGAAAAACTGGATATAAATAAGCAGAATGTGTTTATATTACAGTACATTTTAAATAGCCTAGATCAGTTTGTGCTTACTTTCTAATTTAAACTGTTTATATCTACTATATATATATATTTACATTCTGTGCTTCCATATCATAGACATTAATGGATTAAAATACAATAACTCTCCACTTATTCAGAAGGGCCATCTTGTCATAAGGCATCAAAGAAGCCAGACCCCAACACCCTGCATTAAAGCTCTTAGAGATATATGTGAAACTATTGACTTTTTAAATTTATAATTATTTTAAGGTCTAATTCTCTCACTTCTCAGCTTCTGATAGATTAGTAGAAGCAAAGGTCAGAAGCTGTCAGAGTAAGGTAAAGCATGAGCAGAGGTGATGGTTGGCCGCCTTTTACCATAGTGTCCAAAAAAATGTGGTCCATAATGATTGTCCTGGATCATGAAGAAAGGGCTAAATGATGTTAATGATGCTTGGAATTTTCTGGTTAAGTCATGCATTTCAGAACAATTGCCCTCAACTGTGGTTAAGTTCAGGTCACTGTAAAATTGAGATGTGTGTGATTGTGTGTGTGTTGTGTGTGTGTGTGTGTGTGTGTGTGTGTGTGTGTGATTGTCAATGCTTTGTTAAAGTAAGCAGAATTTGAAAAGGATCATAGTAAAGTAAACGAAAATCATCAGGAAGATAAAAGTAAGGCATATATTTTGAGAAGAAGGGATAACATAATCCAGTTTTTTTGTTTGTTTGTTTGTTTTTGTTTTGTGACTTGAAAGAGGGGTGAATGGTGAGTTGCCTATTATAGATAGAATAAGTGAGAGGGTTACCAGAAGCCTGGCTCCATCTTTCTTTTGTCTTTAATTATTGTTAAAGCATCCTTCTTCCCTAAAAACTAAAGGACTCTACAATGGGGTATCACTACTTACATATACACTAGAGGCTCAGTGCATGGATATGTGCACCAGTGAGGTACTTCAGCCTGGGCTTTGCCCTCTTACAATCTGGGATGCCTTGGGGGATGTCAGACTGCCAGTTTTGGCCTGATCTCTGCAATCAGTCCAAGGGATCCCACTGATACATGTATCCATTCACTGGGCTGGTTTCAGCTCAATCCCCCAGGCTAGGCCCCACCAGTACATGAATCTGTGCACTGGGCCTCTAGTATGCATATAAGTCTCTTCACACTTTTCCCCCTCCCCTCTCCATCCTTCCCTCTGAGATTCATCAGTCTGTTCCATGTTTCTATGCCTATGCATTGAACATCTGCCTTCTGGTGGTCAGTGTGTGTCCAGTCTACTGGTTGAGGAGTTGAATGTTCAGATGGTTGGGTGGTTGCTTAGGCTTTCATATAAATACTAGAGGCCCAGTTCACAAAATTTGTGCATGGGCGTGGGCAGCGGGGGGGGGGGTCGCTTAGCTCAGCCTGCACCTGCTCCAGTCTGGGACCCATCTCACAATCCAGGACTGCTGGCTCCCAACTGCTCACCTGCCTGCCTTCCTGATTGCCCCCAAACCAGTCCCCTGCCAGCCTGATTGATGCTTAACTGCTCCCCTGCTAGCCTATTTGCACCTAACTGCCCTCCCCTGTAGGTCTGGTCACCCTTAACTGCCCTCCCCTGTAGGCCTGATCCCCCCTACAAATGCTCTTCCCTGCAGGCCTGGGTCTCCCTCAACTGCCCTTCCCCGCAAGCCTCGTCTCCCTCAACTTTCCTCCTCTGCTGGCCTGGTCACCCCTAACTGCCCTCCCATGTAGGCTTGATCACCCCCAACTGCCCTCCCTTGCAGGCCTGGTCTCTGCCAACTGCCCTCCCCTGCTGGCCATCTTGTGGTGGCCATCTTGTGTCCACATGAGGGCAGGATCTTTGACCACATGGGGGCAGCCATCTTGTGTATTGGAGTGATGGTCAATCTGCATACTACTATTTTATTAGATAGGATAGAGCCTGGTGCATGGGTGGGGGTCAGCTGGTTTGCCCTGGTGGGTGTCCCAGACCAGGGTAGGGTTCCCTTGGGGCATGGGGTGGCTACACCCTCTAATGACCTAAGTGGAGGCCCTATATCTTAGATTTATTTATTCTCTACAACTGAAACTTTGTAGCCTGGAGGGGAGCCAAGCTTCCTACTCGCTCCTTGTCTGCTGCCATTTTTGTTGGGATTTGTTTATCTTCTATAATTGAAACTTTATAGCCTTGAGTGGAGGCCTGGGCCTGCCAGGGTGTGCGGAAAGCTTGGCTTCTTCCATCACTGGAGAAACTGAAGCCTCCCTCTTGCATGCTCCCTGGCAGCAGCCATCTTGGTTGAGGTTGATTTGCATATTGGCTCCTGATTGGTTTGTGGGTGTGGCTTGTGGGCATGGCTTATGAGTGTAACAGAGTGATGGTTAATTTGCATATTGCTCTTTTATTAGATAGGATTGTTGTGATTAAAGAGCCTGTGATATGGTCACTTAGAAACATAAAGGAATATAATATGCCCAAATATTCAAAAAGATAAAAAAGAAGTCATCCAGTTATGCAGAAACAATCTATCATAAGCTATGGATTATGCCATTTATTTTTTTACATCTCATTTCATCTAATTTTTATAAGAGTCATAAATTACCACCATCATTGTTATTCTTATTTGGGGTACAAAAATTAATTATTTTAATAGCAGACATAGAGCAATTTAGTGCCAAAATCAAATCTCATACTCAGATATGTCTGTCTCCATATTTTGTGTTTTTCATCACACCTTATTAGCAGCTTTGGAGAAGGAACTCTGCAAAAGGGAAAGGAGTACACAATAAAAGAAATATGGCTTCTAAACTTTACCTACTGCAAAATAATAGTGGTTTGAAATCCTGAGTATATTATTACAAATGAATTAATGAATAAATGTTGGAGAAAATTATGTGCCAGTGATAATAATCACATGAACTCTTAATTAATAACTTATTATATGGAAAGCAACATATTTTACATACCCTTCTACACAGACACTGGGGTGTTGGGGGCTTGCCTGGGGTGGGAATGGTTGTGGTGGGGGGGCAATTGGGGAAAAAGGGAACATATGTAAAACTTAAGACAATAATAAAAAGTAGCACAATAAAAAAAAGAAAAGAAAAGAAAAAGACTATTTATATATATATGGTAAAGGAAAAGTAAGTTTACAGTTGTTCATATGGAAAATAGTAAAATAAATAATAATAAAATAACAAACTTTGTTTTGCATACTCACAACTGTAAACCCTGGGGTAAACTTTTGCTCCACCCTGTATTAAAAATGCGGGAGTGTTGGCTAAGATATTTTAAATAATTTTGCAACCATGACATAATTTTAAGTGATGAAGCTGGATGAACTAGTCTGTGCTTCCCCCAACCTTGGTATGGTGTTTCTCTAATAACCCAAAAAGAATTAAGTTTAGTTGAAAAAAATAGGAAGTTATATGAGATTAGAAAGTGAATATTTAATGATGTTTCCAGGAAACCACAGATTTCTCATCACTATATATAATCACCTGTTTGTGTAGACATTTATCTTTGAAAATAGAAGCTTTGTGATGTCCCTACAATGATGTAATTAGCTGTAAGAAAGCAGTCACTTTAAAAGTCTCTACAGTAAAATCATCTGTTATTGTTCTAATTTTTATAATGATTTAGAACTGCCAGCTTTCTACTTTACCCAAACCCAATGTGACATTGTGGCAGTTTGAAACCTATTCAAGATTACTAACAATGAAAAACAAAAACAAAAACAAAAAAAAAAACTACCACAAAATTTGCTTAAGATTTTCAAATGATGTTGTAAAGGAAAAAACTGGAATAGCTTCTTAGAGATCTAGTATTGGGTCTTCTAGGAATTCGTCATATGACTATGTATGCATTACTTACATGACCCGCTTCATATGTTACAATGTTGGTTCTACCATTATACATTTCAATAGTCTGAAAGAACTGTAGGCTGGGATAAAAAAAAAAATTGCTTTTTAATTGTGAACCATTGATCAACTTAGATCCTTTGAGTATTATTTTTTCATCTATAAAGTTTTGCTATCTGGCTGGCCTACCTAATAAAATTGTGTCGAGAATTAACATGAAATAAAGTCATAAAAAATTCACACAAATGTCTTATACACTGTAGACATATTAAATATCTATGGCATGGATAGCAGTCAAGGGGCCAGTATTGAATAAGGTTTAAGAGTGTAGCCCTTGAGTCTGACTGCTTGGGTTTAAACACTGATTTAGAAGTTAGTTTTCTAGGTGACAAATTAACCTCTCTGTGTCTCAGTTTTCTCGTGTGTAAAACAGAAAGTAGTATATTCCTTGTGGGCAGTTATTGAGGAATAAATAAGACAACTATGCAAGGAGTATATGTAAGTGTGCTATTAAATAGAAAAAGTTATGAATGTTATTATTTTCCTGAGGTTCAAATGAAACCAGTAAAAAGAAGGGAGAGATTTAGGAGGCCTCCTTAGTTTCTCCTGCCCTCCAAGAGCTTGTAAGTGTGTACATGGAGGATGGTTAATTTGTATTGACAGAAATTATTTGAATTCACAGCTTCTGTTCCAGCCCTAGTATTTCTGAAACAATTAAAAAACTGAACACTAGCCGAGACCGGTTTGGCTCAGTGGATAGAGCGTCGGCTTGAGGACTGAAAGGTCCCAGGTTCGATTCGGGTTGGGGGCATGTACCTTGCTTGCGGGCACATATCCACTGTGGGGTGTGCAGGAGACGGCTGATCGATGTCTCTCTTTCATTGATGTTTCTGACTTTCTATCTCTCTCCCTTCCTCTCTGTAAAAAAACAATAAAATATATATTTAAAAAAAAACTGAACACTATCAAGATTATCCAAGACCATAGCAAACCACTAAAACCTTTCCCATTGCTCTGTTTTTTCCTTAACCCCAAAATGAAAACTGAAAGTCAAGGACAATAAGAGAAGTAGAGATGATAAAAAAAAAAAGGTAGGGTAGAATATGCCAGTAATTTTATGGATTGTGCTTATGACAGCATAATTGTACAATTAAATACATGTTCTTTTTCTCTTCTGAGAACATGTTTTACTCCTTTTCCTGCCTATGAACCTTAGAACTTCTTCTAACATCCATGGGGATACCTTACTCTGGCTGTATTTTATCCAATACTAAAACTATTTGTTTACATATTGGTGAAGCCTTTCCATAATATAAGTTCCTCAAAGACAAAGACTATAGTCATCTATGTCCCAGGGGGTACATGGCATACATTAGGAACTCAATAAATTTTTAATTTATCTTTTTCTTTATTGATTAAGGAATTACATATGTGTCCTTATCACCCCATTGCCTGTCCACACCCCACTCATGCCCTCACCTCCCTTTTGTCTGTGTCCATTCATTAGCCTTATATATATGCAGTTAAGTCCTTTGCTTGATTTCTCCCTCTTACCCCCACCCACACCTACCTTCCCTCTGAGGTTTGATGGTCTGATCAGTGCTTCTCTGTCTCTGGATTTGTTTCTGGAACTCAATAAATTTTTATTAAATTAGACTAAATTGTTATTCTACTGATCATCTAGTATATCTTAAATTTTAAATCACTTTTGAGAGAATTTCAAAATCTACTCTGTAGTTCTCTTGACTAAATTTGGTATTCAAAACATTTTATAGATCATTTCTATAGGCACAAAACAAACATCTGTTAACATTCAGAGTAAAAAAAAAAGTATTAATTCTACACAATACTCCACAAAAGCTCTTAACTTCCTACTATTTTTTAATAAACAAAAGATCCAAGATGTTGATCTAGATTTATAACACAACTTAAAAGGATTAGCTTCTGCTGGTTAACTTTCAGTAAGGTACTCTGATAGATGCCCATAGCTTTTCTAACTGCCTGCTATTACAATTGTCCTGAAGCTAAGTTCCTTAAGGCATAAAACTGGTTATTTATTAACTAATTATGTTCATTGCTGAGAATGAGTTCTACTTACTAAAAAGGAAAAAGATGTATACTCTTCCTGTTTGATTACAGTGAAGTATAAAACAACTATTTCTGTTTTTCTATTTTTTTAACCTAACCCTTAGATTCAATCAAGAAAGCTTTCTACAATGGCAAGAAAAATTTTTACCTATGGAACTCTTTTCCAGGGCTTTGTGTAGGCTTCCTGAGGAACAAATAATGCTTGGCTTCCTCTACAGGATGATTGCCACTTTAATTATTTGTAAATGCATAGACAATTTTTAAAATATGTTTTTATTGATTTCAGAGAAGAAGGGAAAGGAAGAAAGAGATAGAAACATCAATAATGAGAATCACTGATCCTCTGCCTCCTGCATCTCCCCCCACCTGCTGGAGAACAAGCCACAACCCAGGCATGTGCCCTTGACCGGAATCAAACCTGGGACCCTGCAGTCACAGGCTGACACTCTATCCATTGAGCCAAATGAGCTAAGGCTAAATGCACACACACACACACACACACACACACACACACACACACACACTGAATGGCCAGATTATTATGATCTCTGAGTGCATTATAATCTGGCCACTCTGTGTGTGTGTGTGTGTGTGTGTGTGTGTGTGTGTGTGTGTGTGTAGTAGAGGCCAGGGGGAGGGGACATGGACAATTGGCCAGCCTGCCTGCTGGTCAGAATCCTGGTTGAGGGGACGGGGACAATCACATATTAGCCTTTTATTATATAGAATATACACTGAGTGGCCAGATTATTATTATGCATTCAGAGATCATAATAATCTGGCCACTCAGTGTGTGTGTGTGTGTGTGTGTGTATCATATTGATTTGTATTTCCATAAAAAGCATAACTACCAGTTATAAAGCTATACAACAAAAATTAAACAGTTTATAATTAATTTATACTGTAAAGAGATGGTATTAGGACTGAATTTTGGAAAATATTATTCAATTTTTCTGGCCATTGTCTTTTACTAAAATTCTATTATTGACTGACATGTCATTTGACAAAATGTACATTTTTATGTCCCAATTCTCATATGGCACAACATTAAGAATTTTTTTAAAAGTACTATGTTTTTCTCATTGACATTTGCATAGGCCACACATAAAGCAATGGCAGATATTTAGTAGTTTACATATGCAATGCTCTTTAATATATGATGTTTACGCGAGCATATATATTCTTGGTTATAAAGAAAACCGTTTAAACTTAAGATAAAAATCTATCATATACACAACTGAAATAGGCATTTCAGTTAAGTATATGATAAGAAATAGAAATAAGGAAAAGATTAGAAATAGTAAGAAACCAAAATTCAATAATGATAGGGGAAAAAATTGAGTAAGGTTATAATATGAAGTATAGGATTATCTTCATCCTTGTTTGAGTGAAGATAATGGTATATGTGGATGCATATACCCTCTTTACCAAAGCATTATGGTTTCCTCTGGATATATTTAAATATTTTACATTCATACTCTTGTGCACACTTAAGTTATTGATGGTTACACAAAATAGGACACCCATTCTCTCGCTGAATAATACAATCATGATTTCATTAAATGTGTCATTATTGAAAATTGTACTGTAGAAAATACACCAGCCAATCACTTTCAGAACCATTCAATTTGCTCATGTCCATCTAGAATGAAAGGCTTGCTGCACAGCTGTGTTTAAGACTGTATAATGACTTTATCTAGGACATAGACTCTTTTTGCATGGCCAATCAATTTGTTAGAAATCTGATCCTGTTCTAATAGGGCTGCATGCATTAAAATTCATTCTTTGAAAATTATATCTGAACTGGATGCTGCATACAGCCTTTGAACTCTATCAACTTGATTTTGCCTTTTATTCACTTTGCAGAAGAGGTTATTTTTTTTTCTTTGAGAAGGAGACTATTGTTTACAGAGGCATAAACTGAAGACTAGAAAATGTTCACATACTGTTGCTATGGAACTCTTAAGTTAGTAGGTGTTGATGGTAAAGTAGCCAGATTCAAATACATGAAATATATTGCCCCAATTTTTATGGAAGTCCATGTGGTCTTGAAACAATGCTTTCTTACTAATTTTAGAATCACAACTACATGCAATAAGTTCTGAAAGCACTCCTACGCTAACACAAGAAGTGCTTGAAACAAAGCTATTAGACTAAGCATACATAAAAAATAAGTTAGAGTATATATAAGGACATCAGAAATTTTTAGTAACAAAAGAAAAGCAAGATAATGCAGTTCTCTATTTTATATATTCAGTTAAAGAAATCCCTTTTTCTTACATTTTTTCTATTAGTATACTCATTGAAAACTCAAAGTATAACTAATTTGTGACAACTGTCATCCAATAATATGACTTTCTTAGTAATCTCCTATGATAATTACACTCTCTTTTTTAAGATGGCTTAGTAATAACCAATATATGATTCTAACATTCTGAACTCTGCATGCAGTCATGTCATTCTATCTTGTTTTCATAATACCATTGCACAGTATTAAAACTCTGTAAATCAGTGTCTGGCATAATGTTCAAATCATAACAGTGAATGAGGCATAAAAATGTCATAAGATGATTATCATACCTCATGAAACAAGTACTATAATTATCACATCCTGATTATCCAAGCTATTGAAGAGGCCAAAATATCATATACAACTATGCTAATAATAAAAAATCTCATGTGAGCAGTTCAGTCAAAGCTAGTTTCACCTGACCTTTAAGGAAGGCCCTTGTGCTTAAGGAGTGAGTGACCTTTCTTTCCTGTTCTGTGAAAGAGGTATGAAATGTGATTGTCAATGATGTGTCCAAGTGGTAACTACGGCTATAAGTTAAGTGACTAAAGATTAAACCACAAGACATCACACAAAAGTAGCCAGTAAGGAGTCCAAGTTACAACATCCTTTAAGATAGGGGTTATATTTTAATATCTTACCTTTATGCTCAACATAGCATTGTGCACATGGCTTTGTAAGCAATGCAAATACTTTAATTGAATTTATTTATTGGATTATGTCACTGATCACCCAGAACTAAGAAAATTTAAAATTTGAGGCATGTCTGGACTTTAAATTAGAGTTGGGAAGTGAACAGAAATAGAGATAGATAGAGATAGAGATAGAGATAGAGATAGAGATAGAGATAGAGATAGATAGATAGATAGAGAGATTCTTAATGAGCTAAAATTTCAGACTCTTCTCTCTTCTGCATCTATGGATTTTCCCCATGATTCTCCCTTCCTTCCTCCAATTCACACAGTTTCTACATGAGCCAACCTCTAGGAACAATCATGAGGAAGAGATATCCCTAAGATTCACTCACTGGTGCTTCCCACAGCTCACTTTTATGAAAGTAACAGGCACTCATTAAGGTAGAGGGACTCAAGCACACCAGAGCAGGTGGACAGGGACAGGTGCTTATATTACTTGCTGCACTAAGCTCACACCTCACCACAGAAGGATTTACTTTTGTAGCTGTGGTTCATGTTATCTAATTTGACATAGATTAACAAAATAATTTGCTAAATTATATATTTTCCCACATGAATTATAATAAAAAAATTAAATACTCTATAATTGAGTTTTTGTTACTTTCCTACAGGACAAAACTATCTTAACAACTGGATATAATCCCACTCCATTTTTTCCTATTTATTTACTTATTTATTATTTTTATTGTTTTCTATCTATAACTTAAAACATTTTCATATAGTGATGGATGCAACTTTTTCTTAGAAGAAAAGAGGTGAATAAATTAAAAGAACTAAAAAATACCACTTCAGAGCTTATCAAACTTTAAGGATAGATTAGGACTTCATTTTTTATACATATTCCTGTGTTTAAAAATTATAATACTTTTAAAATTATTTCATTATAAAGTTATTCAATATTTGTTTGGTTTTGCCTTTTCCTAAAATGCTGAACTCATTTCCTATTAGCTATGATTATATTTATCTCTATGTTATTACTAATAGGTTTTAGATACCTATTTGATGACAGGTGACTTAATTTTCATTGTTCTGATCAGCATGTAGAAACTTGACCATCAATTAGAATATTACTAATACTGAATATTATATTGGTAACTCTGCAGTAAGCTTTAAGACATATTTCAATTTTTCATAAGAAGCTGTAAATATTAAGAAAATGAGTGATTTATTTTTGATAGAAAACAAAAAGTTTATTTAAAAACAAATTTTTAGGAGAAATCTCCTAACAACTCATTACAAAAATTTTATGACTGAAAAGAGAAAAAAAAAAACACAAAACTCCTTAGTTTTGGGTTATATATTGAGTCTTTGAACCAAATTTGCTATAATAATTTCATCTAAATCTATCACTTACTATTAAGGTGTATCTGATTCCCTCCCTTGCTTCTGTTCTCATGCGATGTGTTTTTAGAACTTACACTACAAAATGGAGTGGTCTATATGTTGAGGTAAATAAAGTTTTGTAAGTCAAAAAAATTTTTTTTGTCAGTCACCAGTTCTCAAGAAACTAGTTTGGTAACCTAGATTGCATCACCAATAAAACTTTTAATACATTCTGTCTAATCAAACAGATTGGAAGTCTAACAGGGTATAAGTATATTTTAAACAGATAACATTTGAAATAAGGTACTTCATAATCAAAAGGAAGAGACTTATGAAAACAATCACAAATATATATTTACTCATGTATTTGCCTCATACTACTTAAACTGAATTGTGTATCTGTTAATTAAAATCTATTGAAAATGACATTTCAATTTGAAGCAATTCATATATAATGAGCTTCTGCTGAGGATGGGCAGCAGAAGCTTTGGATTAGGAAGTGAGTGGACTCAAATGCAGATACATAAAAACACACAATTCTTGTTAACCTTGAGGTTTAAGCCATATCAATTCACAGTGAAATAAACAGGTGTAACCACACCAGATAAAACAATAGCCTTGTTGGCTGGCCATGAGAGAGGCTTCTTTTGTGTATGGAAAAGCTGAAATATTACCATTTCAAGGATCCCTGCCTTCCTTTTTCTTCTAAGAGAACTCTGCCACCTGCACAGTTTCTGTGGAACACTTCAGAAGATATTTTTCACTTACCTAAAAGACAGAAGAAAAACAAATAAAACATTTTAACATCATTTCATGGTGCATTTTTTTCCAATTTTGATATTAAAAACTTTCATTCTATAATAGATGTTTCTAAAATGTTGTGTACATATTAAGTTTTATAAATCAAACCCTACTTTTCTCTTTTTCTTGATATTACATAATTAGATTATTTTTTTAATATTTATAGTTCATTGATTACCATCCTCAATAAAATCATTTAAATGTCTTGTATAAACCAGAGTATCTTGTACTCAAGAAAATAATATATCAATATAATGTAGAGAAAGGTCGGTCCTCTGGCATACTAAGACATTCCATAGTTCCAATGCTTAACTGAACTTTAACTCCCCTTTCTTCCACATGAGAATGCTCATCTCCCAGCATTGTTGATGTTCTTAAGCTAGTTCTTAAGCCTTTTAGTCTACAAAACAGATAAGCCCAACAGTCCCTAGACTAAAAAAAATAAATAAAAAACTAAATCACTTTCTGCTTTAGATGAAAACTGTATTGGTCTCCTTGGGGATTTACGCTCCCACATTTCCTATCTGCCTCTGGATGTTGCTGATTTATATTGTATCTTAACATCCACATCCACAATGCACATTGGAAGCTCTTGGCTTTCATCCCACCCAATCTGAGTACAAGGAATAAGATACTTTCAGTGGGCATGTGACAAATGAAGCTGTTATCAGACATACAATAGAAGCTACTAGAGCTATCACAGAGGGTTGTGAGGGCCCCTGTGTCACAGCCTCTGCAAGTAGCTGCTGTTTTGTAGGAGCTGACAAACCTTTTAAATGAAAATGATTAGATGGAAACTGCTGAGTGAGGAGACTGCTCGAGTGACTGCATTTGGAATGGCACCTAAGACAACAAGGGACAGCTTTCTCACATGCTTGAAGCCTACTTGATTTGGGTGGAAGATCTGTGACTTCTTTCAAGGAGTTTATTTGACTGATTTAATTTTTAATAGGCAAGCTCCTGAAAGGTATCTATAGTAAGATTTCTTTTTAACACTTCTGGTTATTAAATAAAATAGTGGCCCAGTGCATGAAATTCATGCATTGGGGATGGGGTTGTCCCTCAGCCCAACCTGTACCCTCTCCAATCTGGGACCCAACAAATGATGTTCTACTGACGGTTTACAGGGATTGGGCCTAAACTGGCAGTTGGACAGCCCTCACATAATCTGAGACTACTGGCTCCTACTCGCTCACCTGTCTGCCTGCCTGATTGCCCCTAACTACTCTGCCTGCCAGCCTGCTTGCTCCCAACTGCCCCCCCCCCCGCTGGCAGCCTGGTCACCCCCAACTACCCCCTGTGCCTGTATGCTCACCCCCAATTGCCACTCCTGCTGGCCTGCTTGCCCCCAACTGCCACCCCCCCTGCTGGCCTACTCACCTTCCCTTCCCACAGGCCTGCTCACCCCCAACTGCCCCCGGCTGGCCTGCTCACTCCAAACTCCCCACTGCTTTCCTGATCACCTCCAACCAACCCCATGACAGCCTGCTCACCCCCAACTGGCTCCCCTGCTGGTTTGCTTACCCCCAATGGATAATCACCCACAACTGCCATCCCATCCTGGCTTGATCACCTATAACTGCCTTCTCCTCTTGGCCTCTAACTGCCTCTACCTTGGCCCCACCACCATGCCTTTTTCCAGAGAACATATAGAAGGTCTCCCAGTCTAATTACATATTAACCTTTTATTAGTATAAATTTATGCCTGGTGCACGGATGGATGGGGGCCTGCTGGTTTGCCCTGAAGGGTATCCTGGATTAGGGTGGGAGTTCCCTTGGGGCATGGGGTATCCTCGGTGAGGGGACTATGGTAGTTTGTAGGCCAGTGTACTAATAGTAAAACAGGATTACATTACATTATTAATTTCTACACTCATACCTGTGAGGAAGAAAAATGAGATGATGAAGGTTATGTGGATACTCATGTCTTTGAATACTGGATTTTCTTAGTTAAAAATCTTGAGATTAAGTAGAGCAATCTGTGATTTATACTCTGTGATATCCAAACCTAATCCACCATAATTGTATTTCTTGTCCAAAATACTAATTCTCTAATGTAATGTGAACTAGAGGCTAGTATATTTTAATTTAGTCTGTAAAGGGACCATAATGAAGCTAGGAAAATAATAATAATGGAAGGTGATAATTATTTTCACACTTGCAGTTTCAAGTTCTCCTGGGTCAGTAGTAGTAGGCTGAAGCTATTGAGGGGGGGGAGGGGTGATTTGATAGCATGAGAAGGAGAAACAATCTGATATTCTGGAGGCAGTATTGCAGAGTTTTTAAATGCATACACTCTAGAGTGAGAATTCTTGCGTTTGAAAAGTTACTTAATCTACCTGAACCTCAGTGTCTTCATTTCTGATATGGTAATGACCATGTACATACATTATGACATCATGTATCTGCCCACTGGAGCCTGGTACATGTTAGCTATTACTCTTTTTTGACTCTTGTGTAATCTCAGCTGCATCACCTTTGCTTTGCTGTGGGAAAGGTGAGGTGGGCTTCAAGTAGGAAAAAGAAGAGGGGACTACCTATACAAAAGTTTTACTTTATGGCTAGATACAGATTAGCTGATTGCCCATCTTTTTGGCAATGGCTTAGGGAATTTTCTGAGTAAAGAAGGTGATACTGAAAGATTGGAATAATGATGCTGCTTTCCAATTGTGTGACCTGTACTGCTTACAAAATATTTCAAGATTTGCTTTTGTTGAATTCCTATGCTCAGCTAGGGAAAGGGATGCATTGAGGAAAGTATGGGGAGAAGTTTAGGTAGAGTCTCTTAGTTCACAGGTCAGGGACAGTATTCTGAGTCTCAACGCTGCTGGGAAGGATTATTAGTAAAACTTTGAATACAGTACCTTGGCTAGGAAGTAAACTGAAAAAAAATATTTTTTCTCATTGGCATTGTCATGAAATGATAAAATTTTAATAGTGTTGTGGTGCCTGGATTATTTTCAAGGAAAAGAGAAAAAAATGGCAGGAGAAAGTGTGACCACAATGCAGGCCAGCCATGTTTTCCAGAACCTGGGGCAAGAATACACATGTAAATATTTTATCATTATACATTAAGATAATAAACTGATAATAAGACATGTTTTATCCTCCCACCTAGACAATCTATTTTCATAATGACCTTACAAGGCCAGGTAAACATTTTAAATTCTAAGGCATATTGGAGTTCTATACCCAAACATAATGTCATAAGAAGAATTGGCTCCAACGCCAAACCTGAGCTGTGGGCTTCCTCCTGTTCCTTCCCACCCACCCCTGGCTCAGTCAGCACTGTAAGGAAACATATTCATGTGGAGACCTTCATACCCCATGCTGACAGCTTCAATGTTGGCCACCTCTTTAGTCCAGACATGTGGACAATAAGTGGTATAGTTTGACCTTAAAAGAACAGACCAGGGAAGAGTTCCTTCCAGACCCTGGAAGCTGGCTCAGGGCCACTTGTGAAAGGAAATTTGGAGTTCTATGAACCTGACTATAGACAAGAAGGGGTGATAGAGGCCCTTTTTGGGCTTAGCTCTTAAATTGCCAAATATCCCTCACCTCCTGAGGAGGATTGTAGCTGGTCGGGTGGATGCTCTAAACCGTTCGTCTCCTGGAGGGATCCTTTGTACCCAGAGATAAAAGTCATACTGCCCCATGGAGTCTTGAATAACACCCATAAGGAGGAAGAAAATAAGATTTCCTAAAAATAACTGAGGTCATTATTACCTCCAAAGTTTCTATTGAACATCAACTCTAAAAAACTCACACACACACTCTAATTGCATCCCTATTGCCTCTCTCTTAATTGTCATTGTTTGGTGTCATGCCCCCTTCTGATATTATAATTCTTACTCAGATTTCAATAGGTATATACCACATGGAGAGCATAATGAGGCAGCTGCTTAACAGCTGCAGCTAAACAAAAACAAGACAATTTAACCCAAAGAGTCTTTTCCAAAGAACCCTAGGAATAAGAAGAATGTTGCCAAAATTGAAATTTGTCCAGGCTTTGAAACTATCCCTGCCATTTTCTTAGATGTGTCATCCTCAATTATTGCCCTTGGTAAGCTGTGGATTTTAGGTCTCCTATAAAGGATGTGACTATAAGAGTTCAGTGCTCAATCATGATTACTATCCCTGCAAGGATGGTTTTCACAGCAGAGCTCCCATTGGAAATTCCACATAAATCAAAATCATAAATAAGTAATATTATGTAAGTACTAAATGGACCTAGTCTGAGATAAGTTAATCAAAGCTTCAGATATTCTGAAATCAGATTTGTTTGATTTTTCTATAGGCTCTCTTTTTTTTCTTCATGATGATTCAAAACCTTTTTTAAAAACAAACAAAAATGAATCACTATTACTTTGGGTAAGTGCCATTCACATTTCCTGAAAAAGTCATTTTGTAATTTAATGTAATCCAAACAATAACTAGAAAGTTCTAAACTCTTGGTAAGTAACCATTAACTATTACTCTTTATCCAAAGAGTTCTTTGTTTAAGTAGATATAATTATTTGCATTGGATAAAAAACAGCAACAATAAAATTTTATCTGTTGAGGCAAAATTGAATTTTTTCATCAAAGGAAATTTATAGAAATAAGAATAAAGTTACTTGACCTATGTTGTCTACGTGAATGTTATTAGCTTAAGTGATAATACAGCTATTGCAACTCTACTCTCTATCAGCATCTATATTGGTAGTAGAAATATGTATAACTAAAACTTGAGGAAGGAAGGAAAGGAAGAAGGAAAATTAGTATACTTAAATGCTACAGGAGACTACATAAAAGAATAGTCTTATACTTAAATGACACTATATAATTTAAATTATTTTTTATGTACCCATTTGATCCACAAGATAACCATGTGCAATAATGCGTCTAGGAAACATAGTCATCCATCATCTGCCTTTTAGTTTTCTGTTCCATCTCTAAATCACAAATGGAGAATCACTTCCTTTGATAAAGGCAGGAGTAGACAGAATTAGGACTTGACCCCTGTTTTCCCATTAAGCTTCATTTTCTCTAATAACAACCTATGGAATTTACATATAGAAGTAAGTATTTTGTATGCACTAAATTACATTTCTTCACCTGAAAAAACTTACTCACAAAGTTAAAAGATGAGACTGGGGAAGAAGCATTTGTTGGGTCAGTTATGAAAAACTCAGGATACCTTCCCTTCTATTTATTTCACCTTCTGTATTACCTTCATTTTCATATTTTTCTGTAAGTTTCTCTAATGGACTTAATCACATTATTCCTTTGTTCTATCTCCGTCATTTTTACTTATTTATTTACTAGAGGCCTGGTGCATAGTGGGCTTTGTGCACCAGTGGGGTCCCTTAGCCTGGCCTGTGGGGATCAGTGGACCTCCACGCCGCAGCAGCTCAGCCTCACCCAGCCGCTCTCTGCATTGATCCCACACAGCATGAAGTGCACAAAGTGGCAAGCAGCCAGGGAGAAGCCCAAGCCTGGTCTGGGAGGCTGGGCAACATACTGCTCCAGCTCATCCCCATCTGCTGTGCTGCTGCTGCTACTGCTGCCACTCACTCGAGCATGCAGGGGAAGTGTACGTGGGAGAGGCTTATGCAGCTACAGTTGCGTTCACAAGCCATCAGCCTAGCATCTGGCGCCTGTCTTTCAGCTGAGTGAGGCTCCCAATGTGGGAACGCACTGACCACCAGGGGACAGCTCCTGCATTGTTTGCCCTCCAGTGGTCAGTGCATGTCATAGGGACCAGCTGGTGGTCCAGTCATCTGGTTGTCCGGTCACTTAGGGTTTTATATATATAGATTTATTTCCATGAAGTTCCCCAAAGATTCAGGTGACAAATTCCTTATCTTTTACTATTATATTATACATATATTTTAGTCCTGTTTCTCTGGCTCAAACTAAAATGTGCACAAAAGTTAGTTGTTTCTATTTGTACTAGTATATCATACTTACTAACAAGATTTATATCCAAATTTATTTAATTTTGAATGTTTTTTATAAATTTTGTTATCCTCTCTTCACTGAATTCACATCATGTTTACTTTCTTTGACAACCACCCCCTCAGTGGCAATTGAATTTGTTTCTGTTCTTTTCCTGTCATCATTGACAATCCTCCTTTTCTTCAGATGCAGCTAAAAGAAATTAGGGAACTTTACAAAGTTCATACACTTGTCAACCACTCTGTAATTCTGCCTCTAGGAAACATCCTCACTCCTTGTCATCTTCCTTCTACATTTTTCTTCATTCTATCTATAAACCACAAATAGAGGAAAGGTGGTGAAGCATAAAAAAGCTAAAGGAAAAGGGACTTATGAATATTTTCTTCAATATTAAAGCAATTGGTATGTGTATAATAGAGGAGAGGCAATTCATATGCTTGTACCTAGTGTTCTCCACCAGTGAGTCTGGTTTTATATGTGCCACACATCAAGCCCTATAATCAAGGTGTTGTCTCACATGTTCACGTATCTATTATCTAAGAACTATCCCAAGTTTAATTTTGCTGAAATGCTATTCTGATCACACCCAGATTTTACAAGCAACTAATCTGGCTTCCTTTGCTGCCACCCCAAAGACAAAGGTGCTGTGTGAGTTGCAGCTACATCATCCTCATAAGTACTGTGCTTCATCATTCATTTCCCCTGCTCCTTCTCACATTCCACACACCCCCTTCTCTTTTCAGCTGGGATAGAGGAGTAAATTACATTATATTCCTCTGCTCCATAAACTATGTCAAATACTGTGGAAACAATATTAAATATGGTAATTTTGTCTCTGTTTTTCTTAAACCATTACATTCTCTAACCTCAGTCATTCTGAATTTTGAAAGAAAACAACTGTAAAGAATGCTGGGTAATGCCATTATGCTAATTTGCTGGTGGTAATCTGTAGAAATAATAATAATAATAATAATAATAATAATAATAATAATAAAATAGTTATTAAGGTGTGAGGAATCTCTGAAAGGAAGGAATGGTACACCTTCCCCTCAGGCCTCTTCTGGGCCTGCAGTCCACTTCTGCTGAGCTCTTTCTTTGTTGTTTAGAGATTTTGACCTTTTTGTTCAAGTCAGTCCTGCATCTCTCTCACCTTAACATGTAATTGGCAGGGTTAGACTTGATCTGAACTCAGTGCTCAACACTCAAAGAAGACAGCTTACTCTGAACCTGGGTCCTTTTCTGGGAGGGGTGCTCACTAAATGCCCCAAGAGAATTATTGGGACCATACTTCACAAAAGGGGCAAGGAGGGAACAGTTCTCTCCCCACAGTAGGAACCTGTGAGGTAGTGGAAGTGTAATACAACAATGACAACAAAAACCTGAGCCATGGTGTCACCATTTTGGTTCTCTTCATCTCCCTACCCCACCCACTCCCTCTGTCGAGCTTTCCTATGTGCACTTTCCTTAACAAGTCTGAGATCTTTCACCTGCTCCAGGCAGCATCCATACCCTCATCCTCTAGGAGCTATCAGGAACCACAGAATTACTGAGCAGAATGAGAAAGCAGGAAGTCTTACTCTAGATCCACAGGGATGGGGAACTTATTTTTCTGCCAAAAGCCATTGATATTTATATCATTTGTGGGCCATACAAAATTACCAACTTAACAATTAGCCTGCCATATATGTGCCCCAATGCCTTGGCAGGGCCAGATCCAATGACTTCTTGGGCCTTATACACCTGCGGCCTGGGCATGCTCCACCCTGAGAGGGCTGCTCTCACTTCCTGCATGTTCCAAAAAGAAGGAAGGGGGAGCTGACCGTGTGGAGCAGCTTCCAGTTCTGATGGTGGAGCCTACCTAATGTTGCTCATGTAAGAAAGGGCTGCAGAGAAACACTAACACCCAAATATTCTTTGAGACTCTTAACTGTGTTTTCACTAGGGCACTGGGTAAATGGATTCGGAAGGAAGTATTTTTGCATGATTTTAAATCTGTGCTAATGTTCATACAGAATCACTTTTATTTTAGAAATGGCAACCTCATATATTCTAATTGGAATTAGGTAAAAATAAATAAACATAATCTGTCTTAGATTCAGACATACAGCTCAACCTAAAATGTGTCCAATAATTAGAAAATAAAAAAGGGAAACTGCACAATTGATATTTTACTTTGACATAGTCTCTCAATTTTTCTAGAAATGTAAATGTGTTTAATCCATCTACATCCTCCCACATATATTCTGGCAAAATCATTGCATTATGACAGCAGACATGCATTAATTATCTAAATGTTGCTTAACGCTATAGCACTAAAGTACTTCAAGCAACGAGGGACAGCCAAGGTTTTGCATATTGTTAATTCATGTGTGATAATAGTAGGTCGGGAATAGTGGGTGGCAGAGGGTTAAGTGTTGAATCTCATAATATCTGTGTCTATGATTTTATAATGCTGATCACTGTGGGAACTTTATCCCATGGTAGGTGTTTTTGTTTTTTGTTTTGTTTTGTTTTATTTATTTGTTTAACATTTCTTATTCTAGAAAATGAGACAGTTTGCTAAGAGTAACTATCATTCAGCAGAAAATAGAGTTATAGTAAGAGTAGGAAAGAGGATTATGAGTGTGCTAGGTGTAGAAACTAATAGAAAGCTGGATTTATGGGGAGCTTTGTTGAAAAGAAAGCTAGCATAAAACCAGAGAATGGTACAGTTGCCAGCTGTTAAATACAGTTCAGCACGGTGAAGGTAAAACCCACCTCTGGGGCAGCTCAAGAATAATCCAGGCATCTGGAACACTCCCAGGCTGAATGGCATGACCCATTCCTTCTGTTCCCAGAACCGATGTCCCAGGAAAGGTCATTTTCTTCTCTCTGAAGATGGATTACTATGTCATACATCCTCGCAAAATGTGTCCACACCTCTTTCCTCCAGTCTATTTCTTAAAATATATTTTTATTAATTTTTAGAGAGAGGGGAAGGCAGAGGAATAGAAAGATAGTACCGCCCATCGCCTGCCTCTTGCACACTGCCTCTGGGGATCCAGCCTGCAACCTGAACATGTGCTCTGACCAGGATTTGAACTAGTGATCTCTGGGTTCATGAGTGGATACTCAACTACTCAGCCATACCAGTCGGGCTCTCATCCAGTCTTGAGAGGATTTATACTTGGTCCTATGACATCAACCTAATACTAATGGTTCCCCACTTAGAAGTGTGTGTGTAGATCTCAATGATTTCACAATAATTAGAAACTTATGTGCAATGCAAGGCCTTTCACAGTCAGGCTATCACCCTCTGTCACCCTCCTGGAACTCCCCCTCCATGCAGTCTTTGCTGGAGCCCTGGAAGACTACTGCAGGGTTCCATTAACTTTCTCACCTTTATTTCCTTCTTTACAAAAGTTTTCTTCCCATAATGTTCTCTAATCTCTTTTTTAGAGCCTGTGAAAACTTGTCCACTTGGATAGTTTCTGTTCAAATGTTCCTCAGCCTATGAGGTTGTCCCTAGTGCCTCTCTCTGGACCCAATCTCCATCACTGGCACAGGATTTACTCCCCTCCTGATATTCCCAGAGCACCCTGTTTACATTTCCCCCAATGTCCCACTCTGCCTTGTTATCCTCTTAATGTGGAGGAGCCCACCTACCTCCATTAGATGGTGAAGTCCTGAAGGGAAATGAAGGCAACTAAATAATTTTGGATTTTCAGATTCACAGAATAGTACATTGCACCTACCAGGTGCTGAATGAGTATCTGTAGACGCAAAGACTTCATTTAATTTCATTCAGATAAAAAACCAATGACTCTATCCTACCTATTCCACAGTGCTCTGTGAATAACAGTATGGATTGCTTTAACCAATATATTATGCTACATCTCTTTGGAGTTTTAACATCCCCCTAGTGTAATAGTAGAATACATGAGAGAAAGAAACACACTGAAATGTCAGTGCCCTGAAGGCAGAGCTTTGATACAGGGAAGCCACTTGGGGATGACTTCTGTTGTATTTCAATAGGAACAGTAACAGTGGGCTTTGGTAAGGAAGAGAAAGCGAAAACACCTCTAAAGTTCCCATTCCTAAAGCTTCCCTTGTTTGGCAGAAGCTCTCAATACGTGGGAAGGCCTTGGGGACATTTTTCTCTGCCGCTGCCAGGTAACTGCTTTCACTGTGCTTGATGTTGCCTCCCTGTCTGCCTGACCAGCTACATAAGGGGGAACTGACATTACATGCAAAAATGGCAGAGGTTAGGCGTGAGGTCCAGGTACTTTAATAACTGAGCGTATTCAGCCCTGTCCCTTTGGGGGAAAATAAAACCAATAAAGATATTGACAAAGGGAACTGATGCTATTTTTCAAAGACTTTCATAAAGGATCTCTGAAAACAATCCCACAGTAATATTTGCCTTTTCATTCTCTCCCTTGAATACAATCTTCAGACCAAGGCTTCTTTCTTTTCACCTACAGTTCGTACTGGGATGCAATAATAACAGCGGATTCAAAGAGTAAACAAGGGAGAGAGAGAGGAGATGCAATCTTGGCTTTTCTACATAGACAGTTTTTTTGAATCCAACCTTCAACTGAATTGCTCAGGCACTGAGAATTCACTTTTCAGCCGCTAGGCGGAGCCCAAACACAGTTGACTGGTCTCAGGTAAATGGAATTCATTTCAATTTTCTGTCCCAAAGGTTGAGAGTACGTTAAAAGTATCCCTTTTCATTGGTTCAGAGAAGAGACGAGGTGTTTCCGATTAAAAGGTGGAAAGTGAGCACAGAAGAACTCCCCAGATTCATTCTCATGGGTGGGAGATGTTATAGCTGTTTATGTCTATCTATGGCTCCAGACACTGTTGCCTGCAGTTGTACCTAGCCACAGCAAGAGTAATAAAAAAGATCGTATCGTGGCTAGAAACACTGGAAAATTTAAGGTGTAGGTATTTTGCAATAGTCTGTCTTCCTGTCTACCTCATTTGTTGTATTTTTAATTTGATGCCCTTTGTGATAGCATTTTTTTTCTCTCAATTTGGACTTGCAATTGCTCTAATACATATGTGTGTGTGTGTGTGTGTGTGTGTGTGTGTGTGTGTGTGTGGTGTGCATACACTATTTAGATGAAAATGTGTTTGTAACATGTAAAGTAATAACAATATCCCTAAAACAAGCTGGCTAGAATCATATTCTAATTTACCAACAGGCAGTTTGCATATTGGCTGTTTAGAAGTCTAATCCCCTCTCTTCTGAATAAGAAACATCCTTGTGGCACTTAATAATTGCCATAATGCACAATTGCCTTGATCCTAACTTGAGGAGCAAAAGAATATAGTGGAGTTATTTCATTAACTATGTGCCCTTTAGCATGCTACTTAACTTGACTGATAGGAGCTCCTCACTTTAAAGTGAGGATAATAATCATACCCAATTCTCTGGGTTATTTTGAGGCTTAAATTGGAATGTAGTTATTAATTACTTAGCACATTGCTTGGCACACTTAAATGCCTAATATTCTTACTACCCACAATAAAATAGTACTTGGGATAAAATAAGCATTCAAAAGTTTTTGTTGAAAAAATAAAAAAAAGAATACATGAGCAAGGAAAATTCCACATTTAACAATAGATCTTCAAGGGAAACACCCAGGATCACATTTTCTGACTATCTTCTCCCATCCTGTGTGCTTTGGCTAAAATGGGTGGAGCATTTCATTCCTTTCCCTTCCTTACTCTTTGTACAGTAAGGAGGAGATCTACAACTCTACTCCCTTTAGGCAGCTTGTGGGTAGAGATAGAGGATTACATTGGGAGCTGGGGTCTCTCTGGTTTTGGCTCAGGGTAGAATAAGAGTTTTGAGTTCCCAAAATTACAGAGAAAAGAGGGAAGCTAAATCAGATTTTGGATAGAGGAATAGCATTCAGGATTCTAGTGGGAAGAAAAGCATATTTCTAGGAGAAAGAAAATCATTTGTGTAATAATAAAAAAAGGTAGGGTGATAGAAGCAAGGATTTTATAAGATGGGGCCTGCAGAGGTGGGAGCAGCAACATGGTGAGATATGTAATGTAGCAATCAAGGGGTAAGAAAAAATGGGCAGAGGAAGAAAATCTATGTGGCCATGCCTAGGAACTGTTCAATATCACAAGCAGGATGAATGGAGAGACAGAAACTAGAACAGGGGTCCGGGTGCTTTACATTACTAATTCCCAAAGGGTGAAGAGGAGTCAGAGACATATCTTCAGGCAGGACAGGGAACTTAAAAATCAAAACAAACAAACAAACAAAAAACACACCACCCAGTTAGGGATAAAGTGGGGGACAGGTTGCACCAGAGGGAACTACAGAACAAAGGAAGGCAGAGTCCCATTTGGAAGATCAGGCAACTAAGCCATCAAAATGCAGGGAGAGGAAACCCCCTTTTGCTCTGACATCCTTGGCCAATCCCACTAGCTCACTCTTTTGGATCTTGAAGATCAGGCCTAATGAACCAGTCTGGCCTCAGTGCTGGAAGGGGAATTTTCCTTCACACCACTGTTGATCCATATTCAGCAAATGGCTAAGGACAGGTTTCATCTCACTTCGGGGAATCATATTATCCTTCAGTCCTGTGAATTAGGCTTCCTTGAAGTCTCTCCTCTAATTTGTCTTCTTCCAGAAATGCATGTTCCCTTGGATTGAAGATCAGACTTCAACTGTAAGCCTGTGCCCTGCCTTGTCGTCTCAGGTCAACTACTAGGACAAGGCACAAAGGCCTGTGGCTGGACCCCCCCAGGCAAAGGCCAGGGGATCCCGTAAATAGGGATATTAGCCCAGTGAAGAGTTCCCAGTTAGGAAAGTGTTTAAACTTCTGAACATTTTAATTGCAGGTCTGATCATTTAATTAATCATGTTGAAAAAAGCTACTCTCACCTCTATACTTAAAATTATAGAAGATGATTGGACATTTTTTGCTTAAGAAAAAGAAAAAAAATCCCTGAAACTAATTCATGCATGTTTGTAAGTAAAGTCTGTTTGATTTTGATTCTGTGGCATTTTAGATTTTCATGAGATAGTATGTGTACTGGTGACTAAAACACCATGCATGAAGGACCCACATGAAGGAAATGACGGCCACTCAGATGCTGTGCATGACATGTGCCTCAATTTGTCATCTTAAAACAAAACAGTGATACATGTTAGAAACACATTTGTTGTTTATTATTTAAAAGTGCTGAATGACACAGCTAGTGTGGTTCAGTGGTTGAGCTACAATCTAAGAACCAAGATATCATGGTTTGATTCTAGGTCAGACCCTTCCCTAGTAGTGAACTTGATCCCCAATAGTGGATGTGCAGGAGACCGTCAATCAATGATTCTCTCTCATCATTGATATTTATATCTCTCTTTCCCTCTCCCTTCCTCTCTGAAATTAATTAAAAATATATTTTAAACATTTAAAATAAAAGAGCTGAATGAAAATTACTATAATAGGTGATTTCTCTGGGGGAGATTACTAGCTGCAGGAGTGGATGCTTAGTATTCACTCTGAAGATTTCTCTAAGATTCAAAAATATTCAGTTCACTGAACACCTCACTGTGGTTGAGCTTTTCTGTTTATAAAATGAAAACTACTTCAAACTCACAAAGATGCTGAGGGAACTAATGAATTGCCATAGGAAGAGAAATGTTTACATGTGTGACTATAAATTGTCTAACGTATATAGTTTTTACTTATCAGTTGAATAAAATTTGTTTGCCCTGGCAGTGGGAATGAAAAACCTAGGTATTAGTTTGAAATCTCACTGCTGTGTGGCCTTGGTCAAGACACTAACCTTTCCTGGACCTCAGGTCCCAGGATACCCTTATGTGAAAATTCATTTGAAAAAACTGTGTAAACAGCAAAGCACTTTATAAATGCATTTTTTAATTTTTTTTTGAAAACTGAATGGATGCAGAAGCATAGATACATACAGTTTAAAGACATTAAGCCACCTGGTGATTCCTCTACAGCATACAAATACCTACATTTAAAGACCAAAGATTAGAACATGGAAGTATTCCAAGTAAACAGTGTAGGGCCTTATATAGCAAATAAGAACATGGATTATATATGTTAGAAAAGTGTTAAGTATTTCCTCCTTCCACCCAAAGAATAAGCAAGAGCTTAAATACTTTGGAGGGAGGGAGAGAAAGTGGAAAGAAAAGACCACCAATAATTCATATTTTAAGTTAATACATTTTGTAGAGGAAAAACTGGAGCAGGCAGCATGGATGATGTTTGATATCATTAGAGACACCCACATTTGGGTTCAATTTGCTGCTTTTAGTCGAGTTCCCAGACTCTTCCATATCACCCATTATTTTCCTACTATAATCTCTGTGTCCCTCTCCTTTACATTGCCCTTCCTTTTGGCTCTAGCACTTTCACTTTATGGTGAAAACTTATGACTGGTATACTCACATGAAGAAATGCTATAATTTCTGGAGTCACATATTCATTTATAAAATTTATTTTAGAGAAAGAAATATCAATGAGGGAGAAACATTGATTGACTGCCTCCTACAGTCCTTATACTGAGGATTGATCTTTCAACTGGACATGTCCCCTGATCTGAATTTGAAACATTGACCTTTTGGTGCATAGCATGATGATCAACCAACTGAGTCACACAGGTCATGGCTAACACACTCATTTGACTCATGTGCAGCCTCTCCAATAATCCTAATAAGCCTAAGACACTCTTAGGATTAAGAGCTTTATTTAAGGTGTCATAGCTGGTGATAGAAAAAGGATTGATATTCAGACCTGGTTGGCCTCAGGGACTACATGAACTGGAAAGGAGAGAGTTAAGTGCATGGAGCTTGACATGACACAGGAAGAAATGAAGGGGACAAGTCAAACAAATATGTGTATGAATAAAAACATGTTTCTGCCCCAACTGGTTTGGCTCAGTGGATAGAGTGTCAGCCTGTGGGCTGAAGGGTCTCGGGTTTGATTCCAGTCAAGGGCACAGGCCCCGATTGCAAGCTTGATCCCTGGTAGAGTGCTGATCAATGGTTCTCTCTCATCATTGATGTTTCTCTCTCTATCTCCCGCTCCCTTCCTCTTTGAAATCAATAAAATATATTTAAC
This sequence comes from Lasiurus cinereus, assembly GCA_011751065.1. Taxonomy (NCBI): domain Eukaryota; kingdom Metazoa; phylum Chordata; class Mammalia; order Chiroptera; family Vespertilionidae; genus Lasiurus; species Lasiurus cinereus. The sequence continues at coordinate 3,985,421 of JAAGEH010000286.1, read as the reverse complement.
AAACCAACACAACATTTTTTCCAATGAGTTCTTACCCTGAACATGTAGCATTAAGAAATGTATACATAGCCCTGGCCAGTGAACTCAGTGGTTAGAACATTAGTCTTCACACCAGAGGGTCACAAATTGGATTCCTGGTCAAGGGCATGAACCTGGAAGGCAGGTACAATCTGCACCTGAGTTGGGTACATGTGGGAGGCAACCAATCCATGTGTCTTTGTCACATTCAAGTTTCTCTCTATTTCTCTCTCTCTCTCTCCCCTCTCCCTTCCTTCCAATCTCTCTAAAAATCAATGGAGCTGAAAACGGTTTGGCTCAGTGGATAGAGCGTCGGCCTGCAGACTGAAGGGTCCTGGGTTCAATTCCAGACAATGGCATGTACTTGGTTGCAGGTACATCCCCCGTGGGGGGCGTGCAGGAGGCGGCTGATCAATGTTTCTCTCTCATCGATGTTTCTGACCACCTATCCCTCTCCCTTCCTCTCTGTAAAAAATCAATAAAATATATTTTAAAAATATTAAATAAATAAATAAATAAATAAAATCAATGGAAAAAATATCCTCACTCCTCAGGTAAGGCTTGATAAAAAATAATTAATTAAAAAGTATATATATATATATATATATATATATATATATATATGGATTTCATTTATTCTTTCACCTCTTTGAAACTGTAAATAAAAATTTGTTTGCATATATAGATGTATTTTTTTCTGGAAATAGTTTTCAAACAATTCTATAACCTAAAAATAGATAAGAACAATGAAGCTATTTGAAGGTAACGGCAATAAATTTTCTAATCTCTGTTCTTTGTATAGGTGTTAACATTAGGCTATTTCTCATACATCATTTGATTCCATGATGATCTCAATTTTGATAGACACAAATGAAGACTATTATCACTAAGTATAACTTGATGGTACATTTTAAAGTTTGGCTTGTCTCAACATGACATAAAAAGAATTGGGATTACTCAGAAGAAGAGAACAGTTATAAGATTTATTTATAATGGATGGTCCACTTCAAAATATATTATCAACTAGATTCACTATAAAGTATTTTGACGCACTTACACAGCAATAGAACACATCTTTATGGAATTGCCTAGGGAAAAATTGTTTCAAAAGAACAAAAGTTAGTGATTATTTTAGTCAGCTTTGCTTAGTGCAGCCCCATGTATACTAGTCACAGGGGATCAGTCTCACAGTGTTATCTAATTTAGACTTAACCACACTATACATAGTAACAGTTTAGTGAATGCCCTCATTATAGGGTGCCCATGTAATCTTTTTTTTTCTATATTTATACCTAGAGACAAAGGAATTCACAGGCTATTCTTTTTTTAAAATATATTTTTATTGATTTTTCACAGAGAGGAAGGGAGAGGGATAGAAAGTTAGAAACATCGATGAGAGAGAAACACCGATCAGCTGCCTCCTCCACACTCACCCCTCCCCCCCCCCAGGGATATGCCTACAACGGACATACATGCCCTTGACTGGAGTCAAAGCTGGGACCCTTCAGTCCTCAGGCTGAGGCTCTATCCACTGAGCCAAACTGGTTAGGGGCACAGGCTATTCTTACCTTGTCAATGAAGTGAGGTATAAAAAGCCTCTAGGATTTATCAGATTACAGAATTAGCTGTCCACATTTTATTTCATACTAGAGGCCTAGAATTTATGCATAGGTTAGGGGGGCCCTTAGCCCAGTCTGCACCCTCTACAAACCGGGACCCCTTGGGGGATGTCTGAGTGTCCCTAACTGCTCTCTCCTGCCAGCCTGATTGCCCCTAACTGCTCTATCTGCCTGCCTGATTGCCCCTAACCACCTCTGCCTCTGCCTCACCAGTGTGGTTTTGTCTGGAAGGATGTCCAGAAGGACGTCAGGAAAATATCCAGTCTAACTGGTCTAATTAGCATATTATCCTTCTATTAGTATAGATTTTGGTTTTCTTACAGTTTTATGTGTTTGCTCTGATTCTTTTCCATTGGCTTTGTTCTGAAGGACTCTCTCCCACTCAGTTTTTTTGTTTGTTTTATTTTATTGTTGACAATATTACAGATGTTCCCTTTTTGCTCCCTCCACCATACCCCACCCAATCCTGGGCCTTCCCCATGCTATTGTCTGTGTCTATGGGTTATGCATATATGTACATATGTTCTTTGGTTAATCTTTCCTGGCCCCTTCCAACTCTATCCCCCCATGAAATTTGTCAGTCTGTTCCTCGCATCCATGCCTCTGGACTTGTTTTGTTCATCAGTTTATTTCATTCATTAGATTTTACATGTAAGTGAGATCCCGTGATATTTGTCTTTCTCTGAATGGCTTATTTTGCTTTAGCTGCACACATTTTAAAAGGAAACTCTAGAGGTCAAATTCCTCCTGGAATTGAGAAGAACTTGAACTTGCCAGGCTTTTTACTCTTTTGCTATAGATGATCAGGTCTGCTCAGCCCAAAGGGCAAGAAATGGGATTAAAAGCTCTACATCTTTAAAGTTTTGTAAATAAAAATTAAACCTCTCATCAAATCATTTTCACGTTTGAAATGCAGGTTCAGGTGAAAATAACAGAAACCAGATTTAGATGTGAAAGAGGCAATGGAAATACCAGCCTGACTACATTGAGGGCATACTGAAGAAATAAACTGAGCAGCTCACAGGGAAAAACAAAAATATCACATTGGTCAATTCATTCATTAATTCACTCAATAATAATGAATATGGCCCCTCTAAGACAGGTGTCCAAGTGAAATGAAATCCTATATTCACACAGAAACATTTACTGTATGATTACAGCAGCTTTTCCTACAACCCCAAACAAGAAACCCCCAAATATCCTTATATTGGGGAATAAACAAGCTGCAGTACATCCCGAGGAGATACTCTGTAATAAAAATGAACAAAATATTGATACGAGCTACAATATGGATAGATGTCAAATGCATTGTGTAAATCAAAAGACCCTCAAAGGTCACTTACTGTATGATTCCATTTATATGACATTATGGCAAAAGCAAAGCATAGGGACAAAGAACAGATTAGTCATCATCAAAGTAAAGGGTAAAAAGGGCTTAACTACAAAGGATTAGCACAGTGTGCATGTGGGGGTGGGTGGGTGAAAGAACCATTCTGCCTTGATTATAATGCTGCTTTCCAACTCCACATTTGTCAAAGCACAAGGGACTGCATGCCAGAAGGAGTGGGCCTACTGCATATATACTGAAAAATAAGTTTGAAAAAAAAATGGCAATAAAATATCCAAAGTTCAAAAGCAATTTTACTTGAGATCTTTTATATCTTGAACTCTGAGTTTAGGGATGGAAAAACAAGCAAAACAAAACTAAATTCAAAAGTCCTCTTCCCTGAACCTTGAATTCCAAAACATAATGAGCAAGACAAGCTTGTCAAGATAAACAGAAAGAGCCGAGACCGGTTTGGCTCAGTGGATAGAGCATTGGCTTGCGGACTGAAAGGTCCCAGGTTCGATTCCGGTCGGGGGCATGTACCTTGCTTGCGGGCACATCTCGATGTCTCTCTCTCATCGATGTTTCTGACTTTCTATCTCTCTCCCTTCCTCTCTGTAAAAAATCAATAAAATATATTTAAAAAAAAAAAAAGAAAAACAGAAAGAGCTTGGAGGAGCTATAAGAAACGTACACACCATATAACATATGAGAGAAATCTTTTATTACTGGAATAGATTTTTTTTCCTGATCACTTTTGCCTAAAAGGTATTCTCATAGCTGTAACTTTTGTTGTTAAAACAAAGCCAGCTCCCCTGAAGGGAAAGGGGGAGCATCCTGATCTGCCTTTAGACCTTCCATTCTGTGGTACAGGTTGAGGCCCATAGGCATCCGAGCCCTCCTCTCTCTTCTGTCCCATCACCTCAACTGCTGGTATTCAGTGAATTGCAGCCCCCACCCTGCCATTTCTGGTCCCCTTTCCTACAGCTGGAAAAGACATTCTCCTCCAAAGAGCTCATGGTTTTAGGGGTGTCTGTGGACTACTAGGCAAACACATTCTGGGGACCATAGAAGGGGCAAAACATATTTCTTCATCTTTGATAGATATACTATAGAGTTGTTAGCTTAAAAAATAGCTAAATACTACTTCTTGTGGGGTTTTTATTTTTTATTCTTTCCTTTTCCATTTTCTCTATCCCCCTAGAGCCACCAAGCAGCTCCCTCCTGCCTTATCTCACTGACTACAGTAATGAGCTCCAGGGGGACCTTGCTTCTGCCTTTGAAGTAACACATTTCTCTGCATACACTTTGAAATGTCTCTTCTACCATTGTTTGTTTCTTGTTGGCTCTGAAGGTCTCCTTGTAGGGGGGTCTGACAGCTGTTGGAAGGAGGGGCAGTCCAACATAACAGTTCTGGAATGTGTGAATTGAACAACAACAACAACAAAAACACAAACAAAACAAAATAAGAAAGAAATACAAAAGTAAAAGAAACCCTTCCAACTCATTGCCAGAGTAAGGATGTAAGCCCGTGGGCTGGAGTTGCTGAAGAGTCCTGTGGGTCTCAGGCAGAGGAAGACAGCCAAGAACTGATACAGCTGAGACTCCTGAAAGCTGTCAGAGAGGAAATGGCTTGTTGGAGACAGGTTCTCTGGGAAGAGCTGAGAGACAAGCTCAGGGGAAGGGTAAAAAAGGAGAAGGGCTCTGGCCTCCTCTCCTTGGGATTTTAAATGCACAGAGGTGCAGCATCGGAAATAGTTCCGTATCCCTGCAGAGCAAGCAAGAAGGAGAGAGAGCACATGCATTTTAATCTTTAAGCCATCTACAGTGGTACCTGGAGATACGAGTTTAATTCGTTCCGTAACCTTGAGGCGTGGGAAACTATGAGACGCTCGAGTTGCGGTAAACTGGTGGGTCTCGTGCAGCCGGCCAATCCGTGCGATTACTCCTATCTCAAATGTTGCTTGTATTTCAAAGCAAAAATCGCTCTCTCGACGGCTCGTATCTCAAAAATCTCCTTTGTTAGGGCACTCGTATCTCGAGGTACCACTGTATATTGAAAAAAATATATATATATATAAAGCATTTTTTGGTGATTCAGAGAGAGAAATTAGATGTAGTATTGAGGAGGCACCAAAGAAGGATGTAAAATGCAGAAAGAAACCTGGTCTAGAACCATACTTTAGCCATCTATTGGCACTCGGGGTGAAAGTTAAATTTCAGTCTATAGAGAATTAAAAAAAAATCAGTCATTATGTCCAACTGACTGGATTGCAGCTTGAAAGTATGCATTAGTGGAAACAGAGAGAAAGCTGGAGGGCACTAGTCTATAAAACATGAAGAGAGCAATCCTATGTTCAGAAGTCCAGACTGACAAAGTCCACTCAATATCATTGGGCTTCAGTTACATGGAAGTACTTGTCTGAGAAGACCATTATATTTGGAAACGTGAGCTAGGACTCCCAGGGAAACTTGTGTTGATCCAGCAGGAAAGCAGAAACAGAGTGAAACCTGCCCAGTTTTAAGGACAAAAGGAGCTTTCAGAGTGTTCTCACAGATGCTTCTCTGGGCTCTTTTTGAACATTTACCTGTGGTTTTGTAATACTCAGACTCTTATCTGAATATGGATTTATAATCTCATTGCCTCACAAACGTATTGAAATTTTAGTCATCTTTGCTTGAGTCCTATGACTTTTCTTTCTTCTCCTTTCAAGTCAGGTTTATTCCTCTTTTTGTTCCATATTTTATCTTAGTTTTTACCTTTTTCCCTGGTTGTCACTTCAAGTTCTATAAACACCTAGTTAAACTCTGAAAGCACCCCTTTAAATGGTATTCTCAGCTCTTTCCTAATCTTCTCCCTCCTAAAACTTCAGCTCAACTTGCTTACATTACTGCTTTAAGTGTCTAGTCACAGATAAAATTCTTAAAATTCTTTATTTTTATGAAATAAAGACAGATTCCTCAATTCAGAATTAGAGGCAGATGCAAAAAAAAAGCATTTGACAAAATTCAACATCCATTTGTGATTTAAAAAAAAACTCTCAATAAGTTGAAATGGAAGGAGCCTATCTTAACATAATAAAGGCACCATATGGCAAACTCACAGTTAACATCATATTTAATAATGAAAAGCTAAAGGCTTTTTCTATATGATCAGGAATAAGACACGAATGCCCCTCTCACCACTCTTGTTCAACAAAGTATTTGAAGTCTTAGTCACAACAGACAAGAAAAATAAATAAAATACATCTAAATAGGAAAAAAGGTAGTCACTATTTATAGACAATGTGATACTATAAATAGGAAACGCTAAAGTTTTCACCAAAAATGTATTAGAATTAATAAGTTAAGTAAGTTGCAGGATACAACATCAATATTTATAAATCTGTTGTATTTCTATACACAAATAATGAATATCAGAAGATAAATTAAGAAAAAAGTCCTATTTATAGTTACATCAAAAAGAATAAAATACCTAGGAATAAATTTAACCAAAAAAATAAAAGACTTGTACTCTGAAAACTATAATATATTGAAGAAAGAAATCAAGCAAGATACAACTAAATGGAAAGATATATTGGGCTCATAGATTAGAAGAATTAATATTGTTAATATGTCAATGACTCAAAGCAACCTACAGATTCTACACACCAAGGCCATTTTTACAGATCTAGAGTAAATGATTCTAGAATTTATATGGAACAACAAAAGATCCCAAATAACCAAAGAAATATTGAGAAAGAAGAACAAAGTTGGAGGTATCACATTCTCTAAATTGAAGCTATGCTGCCAAACTATAGTAACCCAAAAAATTGGTACTAATACAAAAACAGACACATATATCAATGGGACAGAATAGAGAAATAACCCCATGCTTATATGGTCAATTAACCTACCACAAAGGAGGCAAGAATATACAATTGGGACAATACATTCTCCTCAATAAATGGTGCAGGGAAAACTAGAAAAATATATGCAAATAATATATAAACTAGGTTATTTATTAAATCATGCATAAAAAATAAACTCCCAATGGATTAGAGACTTCAATGTAAGACCTAAACCCACAAAAATCCTAGAAGAAAACAGAAGCAGTAAACTCTTTAACAGTGGGCTTAGCAATATTTTTTGGTTAAGTCTCCTGTGGCAAAGGCAACAAAGGAAAAACAAATAAAAAATGGGACTACATCAAATTAAAAAGCATTTGCACAGTGAAGGAAACCATAAACAAGATAAAAAGTAATATCCCAAATGGGAGAAGATATTTTCAAATAATATATCCAATAAGGGGTTAATATCCAAAATTTATAAAGAACTCATACAACTCAACATCACAAACAAATAAACAACAATCACTTTTAAAAGAGGGCAATGGACTTAAATAGAAATTTTTCTAAGAAAGACATATGATTGGCCAACAGATACATCAAAAGAGGATCAACATCACTGAGCATTAGGAAAATGAAAATCACATCCACAATGAGATAGCACCTGACACCTGTCAGAATGACTACTACCAAAAAGTTTTGTCCAGATATGCACTGATAGGGTGATTGTAAATTAAGACAGCCCCTATGAAAATAATATGGACATTCCTTTAAAAATTAAAAATAGAATTGTTGTAAGACCCAGCAATATCAGATGAAAATTAAAACAATAATTCAGAAAGATAAGTGTTCATTGTTTTTGAACATGGAATATTTCACTACAATGTTTTTTTTCCAAATTCATTTTCAATATGTATGTAGTGAATCCATACCTTTTGGTGTATAGTTATGTGTTTTGACAATGAAGATTCAGGTAACACTTCTATAATCCAGGTAGAGAGAATGACTCCATTATGTCCTGAGCACACACACATATTTGTGTTAATCCTTGGTAGTTAAACCCTCGTTACCCTTTACCCTGACAATGACTAATCTATTCTGTGTCCCTATAGTTTGCCTTTGCCAGAAAGTCACATAAATGGAATCACATTTTATGTGGCCACCTTTGAGTCTTTTTCACACAATGCATTTGACATCCATCATGTTGTATATCAGTACTTTATTTTTAGAAAACTTAATACAATAAGGCACTTTTAGAACTTTATAAATATTATATACCAAAGCTACAATAACTTTCCTATTAACATACATTCCTTCACAGACCTGGAAGTATAACAAAGATTCCCATTATCAGTCATTCAGGTCCTAGCCAAAGCAAAAGCATTTGAATAAGAAATAAGAGCTACCAAGATGGTAAGAGCTGCAATGAAATTATAATATTTGCATATGGTATGATCATTTACATAGAAAAATCATCAGACCTGTCATATACGATTCTGAAATGCTTATGAGTAAGCTCAACATGCATAAACTAATAGCATTGCTTTTTTTCCCCCCACAAACCGGTATATTCACTTATTTAATATCAGGAATAACCAACTTGAAGATATAACAAAAACTTAAATGCCATTCATAGTAACAATAATATATCCAAAAGTATTTAGAAATTATCTTGATCAAAAGTACACAAAGCCTTTACAAAAAATAAAATAAAATAAAATAAAACTCTATTATGGTATAAGAGTAGATTTAAATAAATAGTGATTACAATCTTGTTCATAGGTAACATTATGAAGATATACGTTATCTCTAGGTTAATGTGAAAATTAAATGTAACTCCCAATAAAAATACTAGCAGGATCAGCAGAATTATTTTAATGAAATTTAATAAATTAATTCTAATTAATTCTAAATAATTTATTAAATTCCATTTAAAAATAAAAATCATGCATACATCACTAAATCCACTTCAAAAAAGTAGATCATAGAAAACCTTATAAGAATTAATACACATTATAAGTTTATGGCAATGTAAGCAGCATAAATTTGCCACAGAAATAAATAAAAGAATAAAATGAGTCAGAGTAAAGAGCTTACAAGCAGACCTGTGCATACATATGCAGATGCTCTATACATGATAAAATAGTAATACAAATCTATAATGGAGTATTTATGTAAAAGATATTTGGGAAAATATATTCATTATAAGGTGAACAATAAAATTGAAACTCTATCTTATACTGTATTCAAAAATTAATTCCAAACAGATTTATAGCCTACATATAAGAAATAAAAATAATAGTAGTAAAATAAATTAAGTAAATATATTTGTTACCCCAGGGGTGAGCATGTAATTTTTAAATAAGACTCAGAAAGCATACAGTATAAAACAAATAATAAATTAATTATTGACTTTGCACTGGAGATTATTTAAATTTACGGTAGTTTACTATTGATGAAAGTAAAGTGCCATATATACTTTGGAAGGATATTTACAATTCTAAAAGGGGTAATGTCAAGAACATGAAAGTTATTCCTGCAATCATTTAGACAAAGGCAAACAGAAAGTGGACAGAATCTGCAAAAAATAAAGGTCATAGAAATAAAAACAATATTTATAGCAAGAATACAATTAATCAGAAAAATGCAAATTAAAACTATCATGATATATCAAGTTATACTCATCTAATTGGGGAGAAAAAATAATAAAATGGGATGTTTACTGGTGGGAATGTGTAAAATAGTTCAGCTAAACAAAGAGCAATCTGGCATAATTTACTATAATCATGCATGTGCTGAATGTAGGAAACTTCAACCCCACTATTGAATATATATACTTCATCATAGCAGTCTTCAAAATGAGATTCTTCTGAGGATACAGAAAAACTTGTCAAGGAGGTATGCAAGCACCAATAATTTTCAGTGAATCTGTTATCTGTTCTTCAAGTTTCATCTATTCTTAAATTAATCTACTGATTTTCTTCTTTCCCACTACTTCTTTGATTATTGCTTTTCTCCCACTTTAAAAAGAACGACAATGCCTACTACCTCTTATCAACCCAGAGTCTTATTGTTATTGTCTTAACTAGCTAATTAATACTAATAATAGGAAAAAAGCAAATGGGAGTCCAGGCATTATAAGCATTGTCATCTGGGCAGCTTCATCAGGAAGCTGCTGGTTCACATTTTCCATGGAGAATCACCAATCCCTTCCCTGCAAATCTCTGGGTGAAGGAATCAAACAAAAGGGAAGATAGGCACATGAGTAGTGGAGTCTGGGTGAGATAGGGAAGGTGCTTGCCTGTCAATCTAGCCTGGGAAAAAGATAATTGGCTAAGGGGCAGAACCATTACAAGTTTATAAAATCCTAAAGAGTTAAATCATTAAGCTTCTGGTTATAACCCTGAGACAAAGAATTATCTCCCTTGTTCTTCATGCTTTGCTGCTGTTTTCTTCTGCTCACTTGCTATGTGACCCTCATTTACCTGTCATGTGGCCTAAACAGCAACATTGCCATGGCTATGCGGACCCCACAGTGCAGCTGGGAACACAAGCTAAGTTAGTCAGATGCTAGACTGGACTATGCTTTAATACAGATCAAAAACTCTGGGAAATGGTTTTAATTCTACCTCTGCTGAAAAGAAGATGGGACTTCTTCCAATGGCAGAATAGAGGGAGATGGGACATTGGAGGGGAACACCCCTTAATGTTCCATCATCAATAAAGCTTTCTATGATACCTCTTTCTCCCCTGTGAGTCTCGAGAAATTTGTGTTCCTGCAGCAACTCAATAGCTCCACTTGCAATAGTATTAGGTGGGGACACAGAAGGCACCCCACCGATAACATTACTATGGGACTGTGTGCCAGAATTTGAAAACCTGAATCCCTGATTCAAAGGGACAATGTGAAATCTGAATGCAATGTGTTAAAGTAGAGGCAGGGTGATTTGGTCAATGGTGTGATATGCTGAATTCAAATATATCAAAGAGAATGGAAGAAGAGTGAAGCCATAGGTCTTTTTATGACTAAATTTTTCTTCCCTTTACTATTGTCAAAGAATGTATACACACACACACACCAGAAGCCCAGTGCATGGAATTCATGCATGGGGTAGGGAGCTATCCTTCAGCCCAGCCTGTTCCCTCTCCAATCTAGGACTCCTTGAGGGATGCCTGACTGCCCAATTAGGACTGGGCCTAAATGGGCAGTTGGACATCCCTCTCACAATCCAGGACTGCTGGGTCCCAACTGCTCACCTGCCTGCCTTTCTGATTGCCCATACCTGCTTCTGCCTGCCAGCCTGATCACCCCCAAACTACTCCCCTAACAACCTGATTAATGCCTAACTGCTCCCTTGTAAACCTGTTTGCCCCTAACTGCCCTCCCCTCTGGGTCTGATAACCCTAACTGTCCTCTTCTGCAGGCCTGGTCACCCTTATCAATTTGCATATTTCCTCTTTATTAGATAGGATGTTAAAAACTTACATAAGAGAGTTTTATGTTTGAACATTGATTTAAATTTGTAGGAGAAAAATATTTATAAACTTTTATGTGAAGTTCCTATAATATACTGAAACAATTAATACTTGAGACATGATTGTAAGGAAGAAAGAAATAAAAATAAATTTTAATTGATACACAATATTTTGTTGCAGAGAGTCCTGATGGAATAATCAATAACATGCTTTCAAACTTAAATATATATATTATTAGAATAAAATTATGTAAAGGTTGTAAATGGGAAACAAGTTCAAGAAAAACAAGAATGAATGTAAAATTATAGCTAGGTATACTATTTGTTTACCCTTTTTAAAGTTATGGTGAATATCAAAACTGTGCTGTGTCCAGATTGTTGTCTCTAAATATCACTTATATTTCAAACAAGTAACAGCAACAACAAAACCTGGTCTTTTGGAAAATAGCTGATTCCACATCTGGAGCAGGGCAATTATAGGATGAGCCTTGCCACGCATGAACAACAGACAATATCAAAGAATACTAGGGTCATATTAAAGGACACAAAAGCCAGCTTAAAGAAACTGCCATAGCCAAAAATGGGAAAATATGATAAAAATATGACTGCCTTATATTAAAACATACATAAAAGTCCAGAATTCACAGTAATTTAAAAAAAATACTTATTCATAACCCTTGAAGGTTGCAAGGGCAATGCCTCATTTTCTGAAACTGATTAAAATAAAAGATCAAGTATTTGTATTATCTTTCCTATAAGGTTGTTTTCTCAGAATAACTAAATAGTGGATAAGGAAAAGGCCTTCTTTATAGAAAAGCATAGGCAATAAATATAGGAAGAATCTTCGAATTAGAAATAGATAGAATTGCACAATTTTGTAGCCTTAATGAAATATTGGTTATGGCTGAGACTGGTTTGGCTCAGTGGATAAAGCATCGGCCTGCGGACTGAAGGGTCCCGGGTTCGATTCCAGTTGGGGGCATGTACCTTGCTTGCAGGCACATCTCCAGTGTGGGGTGTGCAGGAGGCGGCTGATCGATGTCTCTCTCTCATCGATGTTTCTGACTTTCTATCCCTCTCCCTTCCTCTCTGTGTAAAATCAATGGAATATATTAAAAATATATATTGGTTATAATAACCATAGACAACTGCTAAAACTATTTGACTATATTATAGTGATTTTTAAATGAATGGATCAGGCTGGAAAACTTAATGTTTGTGATAGTAGGACAACCTGCTATTATGTGTCTCCCAATGTGATGCAACAGGAAAAAGCATCACCCATGAAGTGTTCCTGCAGAAGAATAAGAATGAGAATGAGAAGGAGGAGGAGAAGAAGAAAGAAAAAGAGAAAGACACACACGCACACACAATCCTTAACTTTATTAATCCAAACTAGGTCAGTGGTTGGCAAACCGTGGCCACGAGCCACATGCGACTCTTTGGCCCCTTGAGTGTGGCTCTTTCACAAAAATACCATGGCCTAGGCGAGTCTATTTTGAAGAAGTGGTGTTAGAAGAAGTTTAAGTTTAAAAAAAATTGGCTCTCAAAAGAAATTTCAATCGTTGTACTGTTGATATTTGGCTCTGTTGACTCATGAGTTTGTCGACCACTGCACTAGATCTAACTTTCAGTTTCATGGAAATGTGGGAGAAAAGAAAAACATGTGAAACAATATCTTGAAGATATAATTGTAGAGCTCATTAATCATATCTAGAATATGGAAACTTACATAAAATAAAAAGATGCAGTTTCTTCTACTAATAAATTATATTAAAGTAAATAAATACAAAATAAATATAAAAAGTAAATATATATATATATATATATATATATATATATATATATATATACCAAATGTTGAAAAAAGAAAATGTTATAGATTTTAAACAGACTCAAAGGAATCAACCAAATGCAGACAGTGCCTGGGCCTTTGCTGGATCCTAATTAAAATAAACCAACAAAACACAAATCGTTTTTAAACAAGGGAAAATTAACAGAACTGAGCACTGGGGATTGTCAAGATTACTGTAAAGTGTGCTGGTATTGTGCTTTCTGTGTGTCAGATATACATTCTAAAATATTTATGAATAATATGATATATGTGATTTGCTTTGAAAAAAATGAAAATCGTACAATTTACAATGCGTAAATTTATAAAAACAGATTTTAATGAGAAATTAATAATGTACAGTTGTTATTGCAAAGAGTTACCATTTTTCAAAGTATGTTTAGTGGTATATGTGCATAACTTTTGAAAACTTGCTCTACAGACATTCTCTTCCAGGTACATGACCCTTCTTCCCACCTGAGCTGATATCTCAAGATAAGAGTTTTAAGAAAAAAATCCACTCAATCTCTTAGCCTCTGTTTCATTGGTGGCTAGTCATATGACATAATTTTGACCTGCAATATAAAGAGCTGATATTGCTGGGGCACTCTGTGAAATATTTCCTTCCATAATGAAATGAGATAAAGTGCTCCCTTGTTGCCCTGACTCCTACAACCCCTGTCTGCATGACTTTTGTATACCACCATGTCAGGACAGGATGCTAGAAGCTGCTGCAACTGTCCTGTGACAAAGGAGAGAGACCTCATCTGAGGATGAGAGAAAAACATTGCAAGCTGTGCTCTGCAGAAGCAGAATTAAGACAGTGTTTGGACATTAAGACCTATGAAACAAAATTGGAGAAGTCAGATTGGGCAGAGGGAGAAATCAAACTCTACTGCAGGCCCAACAAAGCCTCGGCTAAAATGTGAGGTTAGAGTTAAACCCTAACCTCAACCTCATTCAGTCACTAGAGGCAAGTTTTCCTGGGAAGAGGTGGCTTCCACTGGTTGAGGCTGACCCTCAGGGAGCTGATAGCTAAGGGCTGTTTGCTGAATGCATGCCACCCAGAGAGGCTGCTATTACTTCCTTGAAAGGGGACCTTCCCTTGTGTCTACTCCCAAGTACCTTTTTTTTTTTTTTTTTAAGAAATGGGATAGAATACACACTGGTCCTCCTGTTACTTTTAGAATTTAAGATATGCATATTAAAATTTTAGAGCCCACCATTTCTAGGGAGCTCTAAAGCCAAAAAATGTCCCTAGTCCTTTGTGCAGGTTGGGGCTATTTAGAGTAACACAGTATATGTAGTTTTACTAGTGTTCAGTTGAACCTGAGTTATTGATGTTATTGTTGAGCCTATACCAGGGAGGGGGAACATCCGGCCCCCTGGTCATATAAGGCCTGAGAAATCATTTGGTCTGGCACTGCCAAGGCATTAGGGGCGTGTTAATTAAATGTTTGAGCAAATACAGCAGGCTAATTTTTAAGTTGATAATTTTGTATGGATTGTGAATTATGTTATAAATATCCAAATGGCCCTTGGCAGAAAAAAAGGTTCCCAACCCTGTATCCTATTTCTGTTGTTGACAGTCCAGAGAAGTGAAGTGAGGGTAGGAGTGATTGGAGAGGTATAGGATGGAAGAAGTATCCTGCTTGTTCTGAAGGGTAGGCATGTTCAGATATGAGTAAAGGATAAAGAGTTTCAAATACCAAAGGGCCCTCCCTCTATTACTTGCTAAGTGGTTAAGATCCTACATTGTTAAGATCAATGGGAACCAATGGAAGAATTTTAAGCAGAAGAGTCAGATCAGATTTTCAATTTTGATAATCACTTTGCTTACCTCAGATGTCAAGGATACAAGGCTTGGTGCAGGTAGAAGAGGCAAGAGATCAGGTAGCATCCCTTGATAGAGGCACCAGCAATAAGAATTAGTAAATGTAGCTTGAGCCACGTTTTTGTTTCACACAATAGCTGCCCAAAGGTGTTGACATAAGGGGGTAAAATTTGCCAGAGAGAAATATTAAGAATTGGTGGTGAACCTGGAGCACAGTGCATACTTAAAAAAAGAAACATCATTCAGCGGGATTTTGGGTCAAGGAATAATCAGGATGGCTTCTGTTTATTTGATATATATTTTTTTCCAAAATGCTGGAAAAATTGTATGTGACCTAAATGCATCTATGCATATGGGAAGTGTACAGTAAGGGCCTGCTTTGTGGATTGAGCTGAGCCCATGTTTAAAATTAGCTTGGTTGTATGTAAGGAGCTTACTCTGAGAAAACGTGCTTACTTATCTCAACCTCAGTACCTACTTCAGGTCTGTTGGAGAATTAAGTGAGAAAAGTGATGTGAAGTGCCTAATATGTAATAAATCCTAAGCAAATAGAAGCTATTGTGATTACCTGTGTCATCCAGCTCATATGAAAATTAAATTGAAAACAATAAACAAATTAGTTATATAAGAAGGATAGATTTATCAACATTTAAAAGCATAGCAAAAGAAAAAAAGGAAATTTAAGACTAGTAATATATACATAAATGCCCCATTACTTAAAAAGAAAAGGTGACTATAAAATTCATAAATCTGAATAAAGTACAAATGAACCTTCCAGCTATGCTCTAAGAAGTGATTTGTGTTTATAAGAGCCTCACAGATTTAATATAGTAATATTCTTCAATGGTGTCCAATTAAATCCTATTATCTCTTTATTTTCAATCTGATCTCTTTGTTTTCATGACAAATATATATTCTAGAGAACTTCCTTGCTAAGGACAATTTAAGTTTAAAGTAAACTTATTTATTTTCAAATTTCAGGTAATGTACAAAATTGTTGAGGTAGGAAACTGATATACTGGGCTTTGGATAGCAGAAATAGTCTTCTGATATAACAAGGGGTGCCTGTGTTGCCACTATTTTACAAAAGAAATGAACTGCATTTCTTTTACTGACTCCCTTAGGTTAGCCTAGAGCAAGAGCTCCAAGAGTGTTCATCCTGGGTTCATATAATGCCCATTCCATTGTACATGTGATTCATATTTTAGACCAAAGTAGAGAAAAAGGGGTCAATTACATTTATACAGGACACAAAGTGGGAGTAGGGGAACCATCAGACAGGATTAAATAACTTTGCGACAGGCTAAAAAATGGGTGCAAACTAATAAGATGTGATTAAGTATAGATTCATACAAAACTCTGCCATAAGATTTAAGACTCATGGCATTGGGAAAACTTGATGATGTAATAGATTTTCTTAGGGAAAATAAAGCTGATTTTCTGACTATATAAGAAAAGGAATAAGAGTACTGAATTATACTATAGTATACTGTATGTCAATTCTGCTGAAAAACAACCTATTGTCCCTCAGAATACATTAATAGAGTAAGACACTAAGTCCACCAAAATATTATTTACTAGAGGCCTGGTGCACAAAATTCATGCACAAGGATGAGTGGGGGGTGGGGAGGAGGTTACCTTCAGCCCAGCCTGCACCCTCTCCAATCTGGGACCCCCATCAAGGGATATCCAACTACCAGTTTAGGCCTGATCCTGGGGATTGAGCCTAAACTGGCAGTTGGAGATCCTTCTCACAATCTGGGACCACTTGCTCCTAACCAACTGTTTGCCTGCCTGCCTGAGAGCCCCCTAACTGCTTCCCAGCCAGCCTGATTGATGCCTAACTGCTCCCCAGCCAGCATGATTGTCCCTAACTGTCCTCCCCTGTGGGCCCAATCACCTCCAACTGCCTTCCTTGCAGAACTGAGAGGACTGGGGGACTCTTCCTGGATGAGGCAGGGCTGAGTGGACTGGATACCACCATCTTGTGGCTGTGGGCACTGCCATCGTGTGAAGGAGTGGCAATCAATTAACATACTCCCTCTGTATTGGCTGTGGGTGCTGCCATCTTGTGAGGATGTGATAGTCAATTAGCATATCCCCTCTTTATTAGATAAGATTATGTGCATGGCGTGGAACCAATCTCTATGAGAAATTCAACACTGTGTAGAAGGTCTAAAGTTTCACTAGATCAAGAGATAAAATGGGCTGAAACTGGTTTGGCTCAGTGGATAGAGCATGGGCCTGTGGACTGAAAGGTACCAGGCTTGATTCCAGTCAAGGGCATGTATTTTGGTTGCAGGCACATCCCCAGTAGGGGGTGTGCAGGAGGTGGCTGATTGATGTCTCTGTCTCTCTCTCATCAATGTTTCTGACTATCTCTCCCCCTTCCTCTCTGTAGAAAATCAATAAAATGTATTTAAAAAAGAGAGAGATAAAATGGTCCTAGATGCCTTTCATATAATTATAGAGGTCCTACCATTGATAAGGCATGGTCATGGTTATGGGGTGGCAACAGATAAAAAACACAGCCAGTAATTAGAAAGAGTTTGTCATTTACTACAGGTTATAGAATGAGGAGATATTGCTTTCTTAAATTTTGAGATTTTAGGTTTACAAAATACAGCTGCTCAGGAAAATCCATTTCACAGGGTGAGTTAATCATATACTCATATAACCATACTCACATACATTCCTGTACAGATAAGTCACAGTTAAATATTCAGAGTGTTTACCTCTGACCAAAGTAAAGAGGGTGGCTGCTTCGCCTTTGTATTACCATAAATAAAAATTTCCAAACAAATTTAATTGATAGGTCTCAGATCCTCAGCTATTCCAGACTCTCTGATTGTCCAAGATCTTGTTTCTTTCTTTCTTTAATCTCAGTTCTCATTTAACAAAGTTGATTTCTGAATTGAGTTTGATTTTGAGGAGGTTTAATGAGTTCATTTGGTAATTTACCTGATTAATTGACAAGACAAAGGCTTAGGAAGTGAGATAATTTCCCCATCTTTCAGTGGAATTTTTGGTTGTTTTGTTTTGTTTTGTTTTGTTTTACATGAGGTGACAACCCTGAAGTCAGCTGAGTTTTTTTGGCAGCTCTATTTTAATCTTGGTTAGATACACTTCATTGATCATGTTGTCTTGGACCTTGCTTTCAGGTAACTCAATACACATGCAAATTCAGTTTGCATTCACTCTGTATAACTGTCTCTCCTTCTTTTCACTTTTTATCTACATAGATTTATGGTTAGCAAAATGCCATTGTCATGGTTTACTTAAAAATTTGTGCAACCATCCCAACTAGCACACTGTTTTTGAGCAAAAGTAAATAATAATGGCCAACATTTACATAGTGGTTATGCTTATTGTAGACTTGGAAGTTTTCAAAGTACTTTACATAGTATAAAGTACTTAATCCCTCAAACAAGCCTATAATGTATTCACTATTGCCATACAGAATTATCTCCAAATGCTTTAAGAGAGTTTCTGTTCTATTTGGATCCATAGGTCCTTAAATAACAGTTTTATTAAAAAACTAAGAGAAATATATATATTTTTTAATTTTTTACAATGTACATTGTATATGTTTCTTAGGGAAGATGTTGTATAACCTGAAGGATGTCAACAATTTTCAGTAAGAAGAGGAAAAAAAGGTAAAGAGAATAAGAAAGTTAAATGCACATTCCAGATACAGATAACTATGAATAAAGCTCCAAAGTAAGGAAATGCAAGGTGTATTAGGAAGATATCCAGGAAGTAGTCTGGAAATCAATCACAAAGGCTTTGAATGCCATGCTGAAAACTTTGGGCTTTAATCTGAACAGAAATAGATCATTTCAGGAATAGAATGCTTTCTCCCCTCACATGGAGAATAAACAATGGAAAAATAAATCCACTTTACGGATCATCATCTCAAAGCAAATTATAGCCACCTTTCCAGGAGGAGTCTAGGCCTGATGATAGTGCCTAACTAAATACTAAAATTGAAAGTTCTAAAACCTTTTGACCTTCACGCTGCTTCACCACTGAATGACTCCTGAGGTACTAGTATATGACAGCCCAACACAGCCAACCCAAGCACATCTTATTCACTTAGCAATACACTGAATGCCCCAAACCACAGTTATTCTCCATGTTTATAGTAGCTGGTTATAGAAAGTTTATATGAATTTATGTAAGTAAGGTTTGACTATATGAAAAAAACTACTATTTGTATAATCAGGCCAGAGTTAAACTTCCAAGTGAATGTTTTACTTTGTGGACAGTAACTTGTACTTTACTGGTGATGCTCTTGTCACAATTCTGCAAAGAATGACTTTCAAATCCAGGTTCTAAGCTACATGATGAAAAAGTTTTCTTATTTTACCCATGTATTTTATTACTGAGGTCAAATTAAATGGAAGTTCCAACTTCTTTTGACTGTTTTGAAAAATAAATATGGAGATTCATTATCTGTATAAGAATAATACATTATCCAATAATTAATGTGTTCTGGGAACTATGGTGATAAGTGATATAGGTATATGATCTATTGTATGTTTTAAACCATGAGATTACTTTGATTTCAGTAGGTTAAACATCAATTAAAATGTCACACAGTTAGACATCATAAAGTAGAGGATGTAGAATAATGGTTAAGAGTTGGTGACATGGGTAAAAATTTTTAGATTTAATATCTTGGCTCTAAAAATTGATATCTGATCTTGGGCTGGTTATTTCTAACCTCCCATAGTTTCCTTATCTTTAAAATTATAGAAATTATTTTTATACTATACTATGTATACTTAAGAAAATATTTGGTGCTGGGCTTGGCTGGTGGGTCTAGGGAGGTTCAGTTGGGAAACTCCATATGGCCTCTGATCCTTCAGGGCGCCAGACTAGCTTCTTCACATGGTAGTGTCTGGGGAGAAATCTAAAAGAGTGAAAACACAAGCTTTAAGGCTTCCTGGTGCCTACGCTCAGAACCCTCACATCATTCCACCACATCATTTTAGTCAGAGCATCTCATAAGATCTGTTCAGATTCAAGGAGCCAAAAAATAGACTCCATTTTCTAATGAAAGGAGTAACAGTCACATTGTTAAGGAGCATGCATATAGAAAGAAATGGACACACACACACACACTATTCCCCAGTAATGTGCTGGGACCTCAGGATAAAGATAATCTAGTCCTGAAGAACTTTAAGAGAAAAATAATAAGATCAAATTCACTTTTAAATGATTACTGTGTCCAAAGTGTGGAGAATAACTCTGGCCAGGTGGGTCAGTTGGTTGGAGCATCCTTACCTACATCAAAAGGCAGCGGGTTCAATTCCCCACAAGGGGACGTATCTAGGTTTTGGGTTTGATCCCTGCTTAGTCAGCCTATAGGAAGTAGCTGATTAATTTATCTTTCTTTCTCATATTAATGTATTTCTCTTCCTCCCTTTCTTTTACTCTAAAAAAAAATCAATTAAAAGAAAACAACACATCCTCTGGTGAGGATAAAAAAAATAAAATAAAGCAAAGTGTGGAGAATAGATGGAGAAAGAACAATGTAGGCACTGAGAAATCCATCTGAGGTTCAGTTACATTACCCCATTCAGAGGCGATGGTGGCCTGAGATAGATAGTGGCAGGGGCGCAGATGGAAGTGGACAAATGGAGTAGCTCTTACAAGATACAGAATCTTGACTTGGCAAATATGAATGGTTCTGGGAATAATATGTCTTATTAACTTGCCATCTTTCTCATCACCTGAGTTAATGAATCTGCAGCCAAACTAAATAAAGCCAAGGTACTGCAAGCCATGGGTTTAAAAGGAATAGAAAAGAAGCAAATTAAAGTTTGCTGAAAATGGCAAAATTCAGCTGCTGGTGACACTTATTACTGTCCATGTGTCCAGTGGTACTGTGGAGTGTGGGGAATCTATTAAGAATTACTTGATAGCATCCTTTTACAATGTCATTTCCAATCGGACTTTAATTTACATTTGATAAATTATGCAATGTTTTATAAAGTAAGTGAAATCTTTTAGTATTCTAAAGTGCAACACTATATATATATATATTTTTTTGGCAGCTTAAGAGTTTTAAACAGAATTTCACATGCCCTGATTCAGTAATAAGCTTTCCAAAAGGTGAGACCTGTGGAAATGAGTTATTCCATCTCCTTGTCAATTTTTTAAAAGCAATTTCCACATTAAGTCCTGTTCCCATACAAACCATAATGGGGACGTCTGATGTGCCTACAGTAAGTGCTTAAAGTAAGTTAACATTTAATCAGGAATGTTTGTTTTAATCCTCATAGAGATAGTAAAGGTAAACATTTCAATGGCAATTGAAATGGACTCTATTTGTAAGAAATGTGTACCTTAAGCCTGGGAAAGGGGAAGGGGTCCCTTGTAAATACCTCATTAAAGCACTCTGAGACTCCGTCGATGGTGCTTTTCCAAACAAGATCAACACAGGCTCTCTGGATTTGTACAAGCCTGATGTGGGCCACTCTAGTATGAACAGTGGAATTTAATTACGTGGCAGCTGACTGCTTCCAAGAAGCATGGAACTTATTGTTTTGATGCATTGAAGCTATTGTGTTGGATAAATTAGGCCAGTCAGGATGTTTTACATAATTGGTTCTGCAAAATCCCAGGAGCTAAGTGGATGCTGGGCCCTGACAGTCTGGTGCAGACTTCTACTGCATGTAGACTGGGGATTACAGCCTTGTTTCCATGAGATTTCAGTGTACATATTTCCAATGATCTCCAGACATGCAAGAATAGTCTCAATTCACAGTATTTTCTGATTCCCTTAAAATGTACTGTATGCTTTAAAAAAAATGATACAAAATATGAAATAATAAAGTAGTAAATATTTTAACACTTTGCTCTGGATTGCATAGATGCTTCCTTAGATACTGAAAATGGGAGTTGTGAGGTTATGAATTACATGTAAAAATTACATTCTATCTCATTGCATTTGACGTGGATTGAACATAAGGAAGAGGGAGACATGTGACCTTTGTATGTGCCATGATAAGTGCAGATCAGTAGGAACATCATTCCATTTTTAATGCTTGAAAGAGACTTCATAAATGAGGTGAGGAGGGATTTGCAAATTATTATATTTAAAAGAAACCATTAAGTCGTTATGAAAAATAAGAGAGCAGTTTTTAACCCATGGCAGAGGTTAGTCATGACAGAGATGTCATGATACAAGATAGTTAAGGGAACAGAAGATGAAAATATAAAGATTTAGTAATGGGCTGGAGACAAAAATAACTTATTTTTCAAGGCATCTTTGCAAGGGCTCTTAGACCTTTACTGAGGTTGTATTTCATTGAGACAGTGAAATGTCATGGTTGGACGATTTCCATAAGGCCAACCAGACAGAACCCATTCAGAACAAACCAATGGGCAAAAGGGGACTCAGACCTGGCTTCCTCTTTCACCTCAACTATGTTAAGGAATCATTGAATCATAAGGCCTGACTTCACTGTTGGCATAATAGTCTTTGCATGGCGTTCAAAGACAGAATTAGTGTTTAAGGAGTAGTATTAACACAGACAACATGAAAATAATTTAAAAGGTGGTAGGAGAGGAGCAGCTAAGATAATTCTAATCTATACTCTTCTCTTCTTTCAAACTTTTCAGCCACTCAGCTTTGTCCCAGACTTTTACTACAACTCAAACACAGCTCATGGTGGGGAGGGAAACTCTTCCCTAAGACTCCTTCATCCCTCCTACTCTGCCATCAGCATGTGGTCTGAATACCATCATAAAAGAGAAGTCACATTTAATGAGAAAGGGGAAAGAAGACAGAGAGGAAGCAGGGATCTCAGTGGTACAAGAACAAAAAAGGATATTCCTTTGCCTAATAAATATTTATAACAAGTTCCTGCCAATTACCTTTTGAAAATTTACATGTGCATTCCATGCCTTTGTCTTTTTCATGTCACAGTCTATTTAAACTTTGAAGAGGGCATGTGTCAGGTAAATGTTGATTTACATGCAAATTATATTTGCCTTTAAGTAAAACACACACACACACACACACACACACACACACAGAAATTTATTATTTTCCTCATTAATTCTTATTTTTTAAAAAGTTTAAATATTCAATGTTAGCTGAATAGAAGAGTACATTGGGCTTTTGTTCAGCAATATTGTCCCTCCCTGTGCCTTTTATAAGTCTGTGTTGATTGAAGTCAACAAGAACAACTCCTCCTTCGGCTTATTTTTCATCATCACCTTTCTGTTTATAGTTGGACCCTGGAAAAGTCAATGAATCCAAACTTATGTGTTTGGTTTGTACATATCTTAGGAGGATCCCACTACAAGCTCCCAAGAGAATATATATTAGAGGCTACACACACACACACACACACA